>PDGT01000051.1:1039711-1169389 GCA_003671415.1 Megathymus violae
CCCTCCCCCGCTCTCCGGAGGGTAGCCCACTCACCATCTCTGGGCGCAAAAAAAAAAAAAAACATTTCACGGTAGATTAATTGGTATTGATTACAAATTTTATTTGTCTTCCCATCACATTATACTATGGACGATTTCAAGTCATTAGTAAATAAGCTTTTACTAAGGTAATGTCTTTCGCTATCTAACGCCACATTGCCACTTACCGTCAGATGGGATCGTAATCAACATTGACTTATATAAAAACTTATATAAAGACTTATACTTAGATTAAAAAAACAAGGAGGACCGTTCACCGCAGCTATCTTCCGCTATTCAGTAGGGTGCATCAAGAACACGGAAGGTTAGTTTAAGCTCGATATATGGAATATAGAACATCTTTAGCATTTTTTTAAACAATTATAGTTATCAGTGTCTGGAACAAAACAATATCGAAAAAACATTTTCTTATATTGTGTATGAAGGCGTTGTATATTTTAAACTAATGTTGTGAGTGTTAAGCTGATACTCTTTCGTTGCAATGAAAACAATGCGAATGAATCGAATAAATAGTTTTGAGGGTATAGAGATCATGAAATACTTTTATTAAAAAAATCCAAATTCGGAATCATGTAATCATTTAGGTATTTTGTAAATACACTTATGTACATAATTTTCTGCTTCTGATACCATTTCTAAAAGGTGCTTTAACATTGAGGAGAAAAAACGGCGAAAGAAACATCTCAGCACATGTTTTAAAATAAAATAATTATTTCAATTACAAAGACGTGAAGACGTAACCAAATTTTTAATTCCTATTATTGTTATTTTAAATCACCTCACATGAATTATTACATAGTAAAATCTGTTTTAGGTAAAGAATTTCAACGTTCTCTACGTAGACAACCCCGTAGGCACCGGATTTAGTTATGTTGACGATCTGCAATATTTGACGAGAACTAATGATGAAATTGGTGAGAATATACAGTACACATTTTACAGTTTATGTATAAGTAAATTTTTAGCGATAGAAATGGAAATCAAAAAATTAAACCCAAACTCAATTTACGTAGACATTTTTATTAGGTTTTTTTATTCATAGCTTACAATATTTTGCTTAAACAAATAAATAAACGTTTACACACTCGCACCCCCGCATTAGGATTCCCTGTATAGCGGGTGACATGGACATACACAAATTTCACATCACAAACACCCACGACCCGAGAACAAACATTCATCGGTCACATAATTGTCTGCCTCGGCCAAAACGAACCTGGGACCCCTCGCTCTGCAGGCTGGGTCACTACCAACTGGGCTATGGGGTCATCATCGTCGTCGTTTACATACATTTTATGTGTGTGTATGTAAAATATTAATCATTACATATTTTCGCAGCTTTAGATTTTGTAGAACTCATGAAAGGTTTCTATCGAAACAACACGGAGTTTGAAGGTGTACCTCTCTATATCTATGGGCAGTCATATGGAGGAAAGATGGCCGTTGACATGGCAATTCGAATGCGTGAGGTTAGTTTTGAAAGCCAAGGCAATCTGAGGTATAAGAACTACTACTAACTACAATTCTTCATTGCTTACGTTACTCGTTACTTTAATATTTCTAGATGACAATCGAATCAAATATATTGCCTAGTATCATCAATACCCTAGACGTCCTGTAACTTCTCCCACAGGCAGAAGAAGCTGGAGAAATAAGATCGAACTTGAAAGGAATAGCTATGGGTAACGCTTGGATATCGCCAGTGGATGCAACTTTAACTTGGGGCCCGTTACTGTTAGGTGCGGGGCTTGTTGACCAGCAAGGTTATGAGGATATTCAAGCAGCAGCAAGAGAAGCGGAAAGGTTATTCAACGAGGGGCAGTATTTCGAATCTACTGCGCAATGGGCGGCAACTCAGAGAGCTGTGTTTAGAGCCACTACGTCCGTTGACTTTTATGATATTCTCACTAAGATGTCCGTTCCGAATCTGCCAGACACAAGGAGTGATTACGGTAAATACTCTAAAATACAATCCAGAGATGATGAGATGAGAACCCCTAATAAATAAATAAATAAATAAATAAATATTAGCAGTAACACTTAATACCAGTAATTGAGAAACGGAAAACAAATTGTAATGCCATATATTTATGTGGGGATTCTATAGACAAGTCTTCGGGGATACAGAGATGTCAGTATGTCTATCATTTGTGAATAGTTACGAGATATAGAGTTAAATTATAAAAAGCGGAGGGTTTTTGTGATAAGTAATATTTTCAATTGCAAGTTATTTTCATTTTAATTAGCAAATTTCGAATCTCTCTCGAACTCTCTATTTCACAGTAACAGAAATTACTTTGTTGGTCATACTATGAAATATAAATTTTATTTTATTGCTCAAAAAACTAATCCCATTAATCATCAAAATTGCAGAATCATCGTGCGAGATCAGACATAAACATGGCTGTTTTGTTAATTATAAATAATTTTGTTTTATACTAATGCCGGCAGTCGAGCAAAAGGGTCGCGTAATTTTACATAACCAGCACTATTACATACATACAGACAGCTATTACATATATACAGACAGCTATTACATACATACAGACATACAACTACACCCTACACCCTACCTTACTCTAACTCATACGCCCTATATCCTACGTCCTCGTCTTACAACCGATACAAAAACATACTCTAGGCTTCCTTGATTACGAGAAGAAACTCGTGCCTGCAGTGGGCCGAAACGTAGATTAAAACCAACACCAAACACGACGATTTTGCTGAATTCTTATTCAATACCTGCTTTATTTGGAAGAATCAGATATGTGTACCGCATTTCTAGAAATCTCCAGGGACATGATGCTCCGTGACCGCCCGTACATGTCTCCGGTACGTCAAGACGAGATCGACCTGGACACTCTGATGAATACGCAAGTAAAGGAAGCTCTAGGCATTCCCGACCATGTAGTATGGAGCTCGCTGAGACAAAACGTGTTTGATTATCAGCGAGGAGATTTCATGAAGCCTGTAACTGATGGAAGTGAGAATTTTTTAATGTTTTTGTGAGAACCTATTTCTTCTGACTCACTTTCTCGTTTCTGTGAGAATACCCGACTACTTGTATAACTTGAGATAGAAACACAAAATTACATAAACTACCCTTTTAATGCGAGTCCGTAGTAAAAGCGAAATATCAAATATTTATGTAATACACATTTTTCCGATTAGATACGCCATTTTTAATATGATAGATGTCTAGATATGATGATGTTACTATAATATGATACTGATAAATCATGTGACTACTGCTATAGATAAGAGATCTAGGATTTAATCACACCCTTTTCATCTTAGTGAAGGAAGACACGACAAATGAAAAACAAAAAACAAATGATGTCGTATTTGCTCCCGTCGTAAGTTATAACATGTCAGTTTAGAACGATATTGTTTACTAGGCTGTGTCCCAAATCATCATAAAATAAGATACATATGATGCTCGTTTTAATGACTGACAAGACAGTATAGTTTATAAAAATAAAATCATAAGATGACTCATCAAACAATTTTTTTTTCTATATACTAATAAAAGTCGATTCCATTAACAAAAAAAATACATCCCATCACTACATACTGATCGTCTACATGGGATGTTAAAAAACGTTCACCTCTCTAACTCCGTAATTATGTCTGTGATATTAAAACCACTGAACAATAATCGATTTTGTTCACCGCCAAGGAGTCTTCAATTTTAAACGCTGCGAATTGGAAGTAATGTCTGTAATATTGTCATTCTTATTTATCATTTTTCATTTGACATCACATTTTATTAATATTATTTTGAGAAGGTTATTGTAAATGTGAAATAAATTGTACATAATTATATCTTCTGTATTAGCTAGTCTAATTCTGGCAATAAATAAATACAAACTCGGTGAATGTTTGACAATATTGTTGGTTTCATTGTTATGTATGTTTTTGCCAGAAAAGTGAAAATTTGTGTGTCACACGAGAGTGAAGGGACTTTGATTATTTGGCCGTTGTGCCCTAGGATCTAACTTAGAATCACGATTGTAACGAGAATTAAGAATCTTCACGCGCTCGAAATCAAATTAAAACACAACAAAAATATGTATACTTGGCTGTATTGCTGAACAAATATCTGTTATCATTAATAATTAACTTACGCATAGATGTTTCATATTAATGTTAAATGTTAACATAAATGATTATAATTATTTTTATATCTTAAGTATTACATTGGTAACTAGCAAGTTCCCTTGCTTCGCTTCAGAAAAAGTACGCCTTACGTTAAGAAATAACATACATTGTTTTAGAACTGGGTTTTTTGCGTTCTATGAAACAGAAATACATTAATTTATAACTTTGTTATTTATGGACGGATTGCAAGAAATAAACTTTAAATATTAAGTGATGCTTACTGCAGTACATTAGTGAAAACCACAATAAAATCGGTTAAGTCGTTTCTGAGATCAGTGCGAACAAACGCACAGACAAAGAGACAAAAATTGTAAAAACTATTTTTTTCTATTGCGTTGATATAGATAATAGTTTTTCTCATACATGATTAACGTACAGAAAGCGATCAGTTCGAATTTTAATTATATGTACAGATTAAAACAAGTATTTTCGCGACTCAAAGTGTTTGGTAGTACAATTATGAGCCATTTTAAATCCTCGATTTGTTTCAGTTGAAAAGCTGCTTAATGAAACGGATATCATTTTACAGAAGTACAACGGCAATCTTGATCTGATCTGTAGTACTCCAGGTATTATTTTAAATAGTTTTACCTCTTAAATTAACAAGCGTTTAATAATACAACACTGTAGAATATTCAATATTAATTGTAGTGTTCATAATACTAATAACGTAAGAGCCTTAATTAGTAGATGATTGGTGCTAAAATAAAATCAATTAAATCTGTAGCCCGGTAAGTGGTGACCCTGACTATCGAGCGAAAGGTCCCGGGTTCGATTCCCGGCTGAGCCTGACATTTATATGACAGATAAATATTCCTTCTCGGGTCATAGGTGATTGTGATGTCTCATTTGTGTATGACCATGCCCCTCGTAACACAGGGAATCCTAGTTCGGAGTTGTGAATCAGAGAACAGTTGTTTTTATGTCTTTGGGTTAATCACATATTGGGTTCCTTCTTTCCCGATAATGGATCTATGATGACCCTGGATTAGAAGACATGTAGACTGCTGGTCTCTCACACATACGATGCCAGTCCACGCGGGTGTGTCAGTCATAAATATACATCAATCTTACATCACGCCTACCAATAGACTTGCCCTTCACGAGCTAAAGGATCCATACCATTATACCTGATTACTCAGTTTTATACTTCGATTAATATAATCCAAGCCAGTCACGACTCGTAGTTTTATTCAAATAGGTACACAGTATAACTGTAATTGCCCAAGCGTATTATTTTGAAAAAATAAATAATAATTAGAACGGAGCAGCCTTTCACGTTTATTTACACACGAGTGTTTACGGATTGTGAGCTACCACGTAACTTATTGCTTTAGCAGTTGGAATAAAATTTGTAAGAAATTCACGATACATATACAGGTGGTGCTGCGTTGTGACTCATGATTTAAGCATTTATTAATTAATTAATTTCAGAGTTGGACGCTTTTCCACGTCTATGATGGCACTGCATAATCTATGGCGTTTATTCCGAATGTTTATACGATTGCATAATAATATTTTAAGTATTTCCAGTATAACTTAAGACACTACTAACAAATCATACATTTCAGAATCACAGATCCTACATAGATGGTTAGTGCGCTCAATTTAGTTCTGCCGACTAATCATTTACAACATATGTATTGTTTTATAGGAATACGCTCTTGTTTCTTCGAGATACTTGATATGTGTATTTACAAACAGCACCCGGAACAATTGATACTTGCTTTTGTTGTTGTTTGTGTTTTATACTATGTAGTGAGAGGATTACTGATATTTTCAAGCCAACATTACAGTTTGACATATTAAGTCAAGAACGAAGTCAGATAGCCACTCGGAGTTGTAGCCAAATAAGTTTTCCAAAGGAGTAAAATTTGTGAAGTAACATTTATAACACACAGGTCAAATTTTATGGGTGG
Organism: Megathymus violae; assembly: GCA_003671415.1. Taxonomy (NCBI): domain Eukaryota; kingdom Metazoa; phylum Arthropoda; class Insecta; order Lepidoptera; family Hesperiidae; genus Megathymus; species Megathymus violae. The sequence goes on from PDGT01000051.1 coordinate 1,045,831, forward strand.
ACAGGCTAAAATGGCCCGGAGCAGAAGCCTACCAACAGGCTCCACGCTTGCCGATATGGGAGAACGACCGCCTCGAAGGCTATTACCAGACACATGGAAACTTCAGATTCTTTTGGATCAACTTAGCTGGACACAGTGTAAGAGATATTTTATGATTCGTATAATTAGTTACCCACTTTGGACTGGGAAGGAGTAGCGCTGATATCTCAGCGGCTTGTGTCACATGTATTGTTTGTGTGTGTCGTGTGAATTAAAATTGACTTTTTTTCGAAGTAGGTTTTACAAAGACTTTTCGAAAGTCAAACAACGTCATCGCTTCAACAAGACCCAAGAGTAGTCTTGAATGAAGCGGCAAGAAACTCTCAAAGATAATATTTGCAACTCACTGTTACCGAGAACATTATTACTACTAATAGATACATGTCGAGATCATGTCCTGTCTAGACATGAGTATCATTATTAAAAACTTAATCTTTACGCACCTTCGGATGTAGCTGGGAGTTGTAAGGATGTCAGGTAATAATCGTCATTGATATTTCCTTACTTTCTGAAATACGCGTTAAGCCTATGATTCTGGATGTAACTTAACTTTGAGCCTCCTAAATAACGAGACGACAACACGTCACTTTCTGGAAGCCAACCTTTATGGGAAACCTACCGTAGTGGTTAATGCGAGAAAAAATCTTATACAGTACCTAAACCCTTAAAGTGTATGTATCCCGTTATCCTTAACTGTAACTCACCTTCCGTGTTCTTGGTGCACGCTGCTGTAACAACAGACCTAGCAATACCCTTCTGATGGATGATATTATATGCACATTGTATGTACTACATAGGTTTTTTTTGTTGTTGTTTTTTTTTTAATCATCTGCTCACATTGATTTAGGAGCAATCTTTAGTTCTATCACATTATTTATTCTATTATTAATACATATGTTATTCGTTAATTTGTCTTAATTACTTATCGGATATGTCTATATATATTTACAGGTTCCGCGCTATTAATGTAAAATAATTAATGTAAAACGCGTTATGTAAAGTACATTTTATTTGGGATTTATTTATTTGTATATATTTTGTTTTATTCTTTTATATTGTATTATTTTGTGCTTATCTTCTATTTTGTTTGTTGTTCTTTCCTTCTTTTTTTTGTATGTATATCATGTTTTTCTTTTCATCAATTTATCATTTTTTTCTTTGGTTATTTTATTATTCTTTCCATATTTCTCATATTTATTACATTTGTTTTTATTTGTTACTTTTTTCATATTTGTGATATTTGTTACATTGTTTACTTATTTCTAATTTACATTTATTCATTTACGATATATTACTTAATTGTATTACTTATCAATATTATACATTTTACATTAAATTATTATTTATAATTATTTACATTAACACCTTATTTACTTCTAATTTTATATATGTATGTATGTTTTCCAATATTATATCATTATTCATCGTTATTACATTTTCAGTATTGTTATTATCATTTTCATTATATTACATTGTTATTGTTTATTATCATTATTACTTGTATTACAGAATTATTATTACTCTTATAGCATTATTGTATCATTGTTAATTATGTTACATCAATGTTATTATAATTCATTAGTCATTACATTACATATTTATTGTTATTTTTATCACATTCTTATTCCTATACTATATATTTATTTGTTATTTATGCAACCATTTTTGTGTAACAACAGAGCCTCAGTCCGTCGCTATGGATTCCGGTTGTTCTTTTGATTCTCGGGTATATTCAACTGTCCACTCGACTTTTCTGTTGCTCTGTGGTTATGTGTTTTATTTTAATATTATTATTGTTATTTGTTGTCTTAACCACGTAATCCGCGAACGTTAAGATTAACGTCATCCTTCACAAATTTACCAAGATTGTCTGGTGTCACGGGTTCACCAAGGAACTGTTCGAGCTCAAAGCGTTTTCGTGCGAATCTAGCGCACTGGCAAATTATGTGCGGGACGGTTTCTTTGGTGTACCCCTCACACTCACAATACGAGCTATCTTTAAGTTTGAATCTGTGCAGATATTCGCCGAATCCCCCACGTCCTGTAAAAAGTTGAGCTCTTATATTGTTGAGTTCTATTTTGGTCAAGGACCTTGTACTACATAGGTTAATCTCGACTTTGCTGGAGCTTATTGGTTAGGTATTTTTATTTTCCTGGCTAAGTACCATTCGCCTTTTTGCATCAACAGGGAATTGCGAAGCAACAGAGCACGCTACAGACTAGCTGTATTTTAAGTTACAGTTAAGTTGAAGCTTGGCCCTGGCTTAGCACTTCTGTGCACAAAATAATACAATGCACTTTATTTTGCACATTAAAAAAATGTAAAGCAAAACGAATAAATACATACACAACAGGCGGCTTTTTCTCTACAGTAGAGACCTTTATCGGGCAATGTTTAGGTTGAGAACAGTTTGTTTAAATATAAATATGGGGGTGTAGCAAGTTAATTAACCCTTTAAAGGCGATATGCAGACGTAACCAGATGTACCACTTTGCTGCTTGCACATAAATAATTATATTTAAATATTTTCGTTTAAATACTAAATTACTATAATTACATTGAAATGCTATAGTGAGTACACCATTTTTTTTTTTTTATTTTTCCCATCAAGACGGAGTGAATTTTATCTATATTGCTCTAGTTGTTCTTTTCTGCAATACAAATATTAAATCAATATCAGCTGATTTACCACATCTTAGGATACCATAATTCATGAGACGATGAAAATAGACAAAATAAACAAGTCTCACTGTCTTTCTACGTCCCTAAACTGTTTTATCTTACTAATAACATAAAAATACCTAACCAGTTTGCATGTGAGAACCGATATATCACATTGAAGTTAATTTTCTTAGGTGACACCTGTTTCATTATTTAATTAATAATTTTACCTAATTTGGGCAGATTTTTTAGTTATGCACTTCGTTTTCTTCGTAATGAAATCTGAATTATTTTGTATGTGATAATGTATGTATGTGTGTGAAATATTTAAAAATGCTTCCTCAGTACAGCACAATGTCAGCATAATTGATGATCAAATACAGTAAACCATTAATTTAAACATTGCGCGGCCGACAAAGAACATACACGTCATCATCAAAAACCATGTCTGTCCCACTGTTGGGCCGTAGTCTTTACTCAACAATGTGTGGGTTAAAGTTGTGCGACGCCGGCCACCTGCGGATTAACAGATGACAAACATCTTTGAGGACATTGTGCAAAACAAGTTTCATCAAGCTGTTTTCCTTAATCGAATCACGTGATAAATATATATTGTGAACTTGGGTAAATTTGAGATGCTTCCTGAATTTGATCCTTCCGCGTGCGAGACCAATATTTAAACTTAGGCTATCACTGCTACTAACAAACTGAGTAATGTCGTGTAATTCGTAGCACATGTAGCAAATATAATCGCAAACGGTTTGCTAATAAATGGTTCGTTGGGCAAGAATATAAAAGTATTATTATCCACTTGAGATTCATTTATGGATCAAGGTTTTACGATAAGGGAATTCATTCATTGATAAAATCAAACTACGTAGTTAAAGTATTTGTTTAATCGATGGCAAGAAATAATCCCCTTGAGTTATTCCACATGTGATCAATCCGTAATCTTAAATCTTCGTATTAGACTTAATAAATTGGTTGTAATGCTGACGTATTTTTACAATACTCTTTTAAATTGATATTTTAGACCCTGTACCTTTCCTTCAAACTTGCAATCTTTTTTAACATTCGTAAATATTGAAAATGAAGGATTTGCATTGTACTACCTTATATATAAAATTCTTCTGTACGTACATATTTAATCCCTGACCTGTTCCTACATATCTGCAGCAATTTTCATTAATTAGTTTACATGTGTTTGGGGATGGTTTTAATTTACAATTGAAATAAATGAATAGTAGATGGCGCTGCAATCAGGTGCCGGAAAATTAGTTTTTTTTTTTATTTTGACGTTCTAATAGGATAACGTCTGCCCAAAATCTGCCTATGAATAAAGATCAAATGATGACTAATCCCTTTTTCTAACAATCAGCACTGAAGCAGTATGCAGGCTTCAACGACAAATAATTCAGTACACATGTTTGAATGAGAAAACTCTCCACTATTTCTCAACTGTTTGTCAAATGTATATGTATGTCAAATAATACTGTATTTTTTGTTCGTTACCCTTTCACGAGCTTTAGTATTATCAATAAAATAATCTGGAACCAGGCGTTTATTAAATGATTATGGTTGAATTCCGAATAGTAAGCGAACAATGGTAAAGAGAAATATGTGCCCCGCGTCCTATAATTTCTCGAAAGAGTAAAGTTTTATAAAAAGAAGTAGATCCACCCTCATTGCGCTTCAGCAAAATTACGCCTTACATTTACAAATAGCACCGTTTTTTTTAGAAATGGGGTTTTCCTACTTGTAAATAATGTTGAATTCCGAGTTCTTAAATTTGTAAGAAAATATAATTACACACTAAAACGTCATGATCCAAAATTATGAACTTTTATTAAAAAAATTTGAAAATCTTAGCGAGTGCGATGTCCTAGCACACGCTGTAGGTACCGGTGAATCCATTGTTACAAGAAGAAGATAGGTAACAGTGACGCAGCATTACTCCGATACAAAAGAATGATATCAAAATGTCCCATTTGTGAAAAATTGTTAAAAAATTAATTTAATAGGAAAAAAAGAAAATAAAAACACCAGGAAATCCGGTGATTTTACAAAAGATTCCATTTATTACGACAAAACGTAGTCAATAGGTATCCATGAGCCAAAGTTAATCGGTCATTATGTGGCGAATCCACAACAAAATGGAAAAATTACACGTCATAGCTTTATAGCTTTCAAATCGAAGGTTAGTCGCATTATTTTAAGTGAAAGTAACAATAAGGAAAAAAAATGAAAATTCACATTTTGAATGTGTCTTGACTTTCAAAGACCGGCCGAAAGTGATTAATAAAACGTCAATAACAACCTCTTAAAAATTGGAAGAAAAGAAAGAAGTGGTTTTAGTGTGATACGTGGTTTAACAAACACACAGACAGATAGAAATTCCAAAAAATTTTGTTGAGACCGCTGTATCGATAACAAACTCTAAAACATCGTTGAAATATCCACAAAGATTTCCATGTACAAATTCCTCTCCGTTAAATTATTATTAGTATAGATGACTTACTATTGACACGATCCGTCGTCCTAAGAGCGCGTCGATAAATTAGAATCTATCATCACATACCTTTACAAACCCGTTACCTCACTTGGTACTTCAATTTTGAATAATAATTTATTTATGAAATTGAAGCAATTGTTATGAGCTATACTGTCAACGAGGGCGTAATCTGTTCAAGTTGATTTCAACTAAAAATAACATCGCGGACGTTTACTGTCAACAGGTGCCAAGGGACAATCCTGAGGGAACCAACGCGTTCCTACGTGACATGACTAGCTTTGGATGATGTTGTCAAGATTTTAGGCTGTAAAACCGGTGTTTTATACATTGCTAAATGTTTGTTATACCTCTGTTTAATTGAATATTTTGTTATATATACCTGATGTTATACATAAATGAAATACCGTCAATGAATTTCTTTAGATAATAAAGTATACTTTTGAACATTTAATAATTTATTACTTGTATTAATCATAACGGTACAATTACGCACAAATCAATGGAAGAATATTATAATATCCTTTTAATTTTAATGCCTAATTTATCATCATCATTAAAACCCATTTTGTCCCATTACTGTGCTCAGATATCCTCTCACAATGAGGATCAAGACTACAAGACCATAGGCCGCTGGCCCAGTGAGGGCTGGCAGATTTTACCCAACTTACATCACATTACATGTATACATCGTGGAGAGCTCTCAGGTATACAGGCTCCCTCACGATGTTATCCTTCACCAAAGCAAAGGATAATTTTTTTTATGTAAATGGCCGACAAATGAACAGACGAGCCACCTGATGGTAAGCGGTCACTGTCGCCCATGGACGTCAGTAAGACTAAACGTATCACTGATGCGTTGTCGGCCAGGAAATGAGAAGAAAGAAATACAATTTGTTTAAGTGCAGAACTCGAAGTCGTGTCTCCCATATGAGAGACCTGTGTTCAAACCATTAAGCCATTACTGTTCTCATAATTTTAATATGATATAATAAAGTGGTGATAAACCATTTAAAGTACGCAAGAAAAAATGTGCGCGGTAGGGAGACCCCCACAAGAATGAAGTTCCTTAGACTTTTCAACTCCGAATCGATACATATTGTCAAGATTCGAGCAGACTGGAATAGTGGGCAATCTGTTGTATAATTTTAATAGTAAACATGTGGAAATTTTGATTCAAGTTTTTTGGTATTGTTTTAAATCATACGTGAATTGTACTGACCCAATGTTGTAATTTTACAAAGAATTTTTGGAAATTTGAACTATATCATGTAGTATATTTTGTAACATAAATCCTCAACTCAATCTTCATTCCAATCAATTTAAAATGTCAAAAAATTGGTCTGCTCACTTCTTTTCTACTCGAGCCACAGGTCGCCGGTAAGTATTCCTGTTAAACTTCAAGATTACTTATTCACGTTAAACTTAAGAAGCTACCTCCCTCTGTGGAATATCGTGTAGGGTGTGAAATATAATAGTCAAATCTTATTCTTAACTCCATTTTTTGAAACTATAAAATCTGAGCACTTACCTCAGCTTAAGGTGCATTCGCAACATGTAGGATCGGATAGATCCCGCATTCGATTAGTGCCTAGGCAACCATTTGGAGTAACCTTTGAATCGGAGATAAACTTATGAATCCAAGCAAACCTCTGTTGTTCGTAGTGCACTCAACCACAGTAGTAAAATCGTTGCAGTGCCAGTGGCTTAGTAAGAAGTAGTATTCCCATTTCCATCTTGGACAGCAATGCGACAATAATATCTTTGATAATAACGATGTCAACTGGCGCGATAATCACATCAGGTAGCATCTCAGCTCCGCGCTACAGAATATTTTAATGTGAAAGTGGGTTAATTATGTCAAACTTTATTTAAAACGTAATTTATATACAGTTATCCGTTCAAGATTAATCAAATTAAAACTTGTTAAAAGCTTATACCACGCTTCATTTTTGCTTGACACTGGATCGTTGATGCCTTCATTGGAACGGAGCTCCATGAGCGACAATGACAACATGTCATTAGAGGCTCGGTTCATCTATAAGTATGTCGTGAAGTAGTTTAACTACCTTTGAATATAATGCAGTTATTATTATTCAATTATTATTCTTATTATTATTCAAAGGCAGTGATTCTTAGTATCTAGATTGAATATCATTGAAAATGAGTTCCTTCATATCAAACAATATTTGAAATTATAAAATTGTACTGAAAATGATCGCTGCAGCTGTTCTGACGTTAAGTGAGTCCATTAGGGCAAATTGACACGACAAATTCAGACCAGTTGTGCCTCTTGGGAGTCCTTAGAAAGAGTCAGTCTAAAGAGGAGTACACACATTGTGAAATATCGATGGCGAGCCAATATCTGTATTGCCTTGATACATGTATACATATCCTAGACATGTTTATATCGGTTTTATTTGTAATATATATTTTTAATACAGTATTTAAATTCGTTTATAAACTTCATTTCGTAGGCGTTAATATGAAAAGTAAATTGATATACAGTTCATATTTTTTTTTTTTGGCATTTGACAAATTTTCCAAAGAGATCCGGTCTTGGGAAGCGGCTGATTCTATTCTATGGCGGTTTATGAAATTGGAAAAACCGCTACATACACGGGTAATCAATGATATGTGGGGTAAAATTTGTGTACGTAATAGATCATAGGAGTAACGTTTAAAATGATAGGAATAGAATAATTTTCTCATGCATGTGATGAAGTTGAGTGATATCGTATTAATTAGTGCAAAGGTACCATTTAAAAAGTAATATTTACTTATATCATAAAATTATCGCGTATACTAATGTTTCTTAATATACAAAGGACGTACCTTTGCACATACAACACGTGAGTAAAAATAGCTGCAGCGATTACTAACGTAAAAATCGGAAATATATTATTTATTCGCATTATATTATATTATTTTATACTAGCAAACTGCCCTCGCATCGCGAAAACTATGACTTACGCTAAGAAATAAATATTATCCGCATTATTGAAAATTACTTTATAACTTTTTAATTTTTGGACGGATTGCAGTGAAACCTTTAGTATTAATTGATGCTTACTGCAATACATCAGTAAAAACCAAATAGATATCGGTTAAGCCGTTTCTGAGATTAGCGAGAACAAACGAACAGACAAACAGACAAAAATTCTAACAACTATTGTTTTGTGTTCTATTGCATTAATATAGGCCCCTAATAAAGTTTCTTCCCATATATATCGTTCATGTTTAAAAAGACAGCAGCGCCGATCCTAGTAATTATCGACGGATTTCAACTATCTCTATACTCTGCAAGATTATGGAACGTATATTGAATTCGCGTCTCATGGCATACCTAACACTGAACGATCTTCTTAGTGACCAACAATACGGATGTCACTGAAACTGTTCGACCGGGGACCTTCTAGCATATGCCACTCACTTATGCGACGAGGCCCTCAAGAAAACGTGGAGGCGCTCGCCGTCTACCTCGATATCTCGAGGGCCTTCGACAGGGTCTGACATGCTAGCCTGTTTGGCAAGCTATCAGCGTATGGTATTTTCTCTGGCTTTATCAGTCGAGTAAAGGACTTTCTGAGCGAACGATCTCTCTGAGTTGTCGTCGAGAGGTGTTCATCACAATCGATGGCTACCAATGCTGGAGTACCTCTGGGTCTGGGGTCTATTTTGTCCGCTACTCTATTCCTGCTGCATATTAATGATCTGCTCAAGCCATGAATTTTATTATATTAGGTTGGGGAGAAAATATTTTCGCATTTTAGTATGTATGAACTTGTAATAAAATCTTTTTGACTATACCATTTGTATCTGGGCGGTTTTGGTATCATTAAAAAGTTTAAATCTTAAAGAAGATAATTTCAAATTCAAATTTGGAAAATGTGTGATTTTCATTTGTTTTGCTTACTGCCAAGATGAGTGAATGTAATTAAGAGATTCGCTACGTTTTAAAATTTTACTACAAAAAAGGCAAAAATGCAAAGCAGGCCGCGAAAAAAATGTGTGATATTTATGGACCTAGTGCAGTGTCTGTGAGAGTAGCACAAAATTGGTTTAAGCGTTTTCAATCCGGAAATTTTAATGTCAAAGATGCACGTCGCTCTGGTCGGCCTGTCACGGATAAAATGGATGCCATTTTTGAAAAAGTGGAGCAAGATCGGCATATCAGTAGTTACGACGTAGCTGAAGAACTGAAAATTGATCACAGAACAGTTTTGACACATTTGGGCAAAGCTGGGTTACACAATAAAGCTCGATATTTGGGTGCCACACGAGCTCACTGAAAGAAACCTCATGAACCGTGTCCTCATTTGCGATTCTTTATTACAACGGAATGAAACCGAACCATTTTTTAAGAAGCTGATAACTGGTGATGAAAAGTGGATGACGTACGACAAGAACGTGCGAAAAAGGTCGCGGTCAAAGGCCGGTCAGGCTTCACAGACTGTAGCGAAACTCAGGTTAACTCGCAACAAGGTGATGCTGTGTGTATGGTGGGATTGGAAGGGCATCATTTATTATGAGCTGTTACCGCCAGGCAGGACCATCGATTCTGAACTCTACTGCGAACAACTGATGAGACTAAAACAAGAAGTTGAGAGTAAGCGGCCGGAATTAGTCAATAGAAGGGGTGTGACTTTTCATCATAATAATGCTAGACCTCACACATCTTTGACGACTCGCAAAAACTAAGAGACTTTGGCTGGGAGATGATGATCTATCCACCGTATAGCCCGGACCTTGCACCTTCAGATTCCTACCTGTTTCGGTCTCTTCAGAATTCTTTAGGCAGAGTCAGGTGAACATCACGTGAGGACTGCCAAAACGACTTGACGCAGTTTTTTGATCAGAAACCCCAGAAATTCTAGAGCAATGGGATCATGTCCCTACCCACAAGATGGCAAAAAGTTATCGAACAAAATGGTACTTACATACTTTAGTTAAATAAAAAAAAAATATTTAGAATTTTCATAAAAAATGCGAAAAGACTTTCTCCCCAACCTATTATGTATCTATGGGTATGCAGGTGACAGCTCAGTAGTGGAGAGATACCTCCCGAATGCTCGGGCCAGTAAGGACGAAATACGTCCGAAAGGGAGACCATGGTGGAACGCATAAATCACTCACTTCGGGTAGTGTCCGAATGGGGCGATGCTAATCTTGAGAGATTCAACACCATAAAATTGCAGACGTGGCTGTTCAGCGCCAAGAGGTGCCCGCTCATCTTGGCTCCTACTTTTCAGAATGTATTCCTAGAATACACTGACCGGCTTCAATTGTTGGGGGTCGAAATTTCTTCAATCCTCAATTTTGGTCGGTTCATCGAGTCCAAGACTAAAACAGCTGCAAGGAAACTTAGGTTTCTTGCGAAGGTGCGCCGGTACTCCATACGAATCAGCGTTCAACAATGTACAAAGCTCAAGTTTGGCCGTGTGTGAAGTACTGTTGTCACATTTAGGCTGGTGCTGCCAAATGATATCTATCAGCGTTGGACTCGATGGAGAGGCGTGCAAAGAGGCTCATTGGTGACCCAGATTTGGTCGAAACCAATTTACAAAGCCCTGAGAACAGGTCCAGGGTTGCCAGTGTCTCGGTCTTCTATAGGATATATTTTGGAGAGTGTTCACAAGAATTGCTCGAAATAATTCCACGTACTCCACGTACGGCGGGTATCCATCCTTATGTAGTGAACGTACAGTCTGTACGGACAGCGCAGTTTGCATCGTCATTCATTGTGCGCACTGCAAAGTACTGAAATAACTTGCCCGCTTCGGTGTTCCCGTGTTCTTACAATGTGGAAGTCTTCAAGAGAAGAGTGAATAGGCTCTTATAATTTAGTGCGTTCAACATCTTAGACTTCATTACCACGTTCCGTCAGGTGAGATTGTTGTCAAATAACTGTCTAAATGTCATTAACTTATTCTATGCAAAAAAAATGTACAGAAAGCGATCATTTAGAATTTTATTATATGTATAGATAGATTACAAAGCAGTTTACAACTATAAGCTTTGATTATACCCTTCGTTTGAATGTCCCTAGACCACCGCAATTTTCTGAAACAAGTATACAAGAGATATCTAATTTATAACGTTAAATAATAATATATTTTTATGTATTAATATATATTACAAGTACATTTCTTTTTTTTAATAAACGTTTACACACTCACACCCCCCTTGTTTGATACTGTGTTGTGAGTGGCATGGACACACAAATATGACATCACAAACACCCACAACCCGAGAACAAACATTTATCTGTCACATAAATGCCTTTCTATGCTAGGTTTCACACTGGTTAGTTTTTGGCGTTCGTTTAATATGGAATGACGTGCGCACGAGATAGAATATGAAAACGGTATTGCAAACAGGCACTTTGGACGCGCTGAATTAGATTCGGTGAGCTCATTAACTGCCCCGGACCTATCACGGCAAATGCATAATTTAGCTTTTAGAACCGGGCACTGACGAAGCTGAATACGCAGATATCTATATATTATCTGTGATCCTGTATAGAGCAGTTTCAAACTACATTTATAACTTGCGGCTCAAAGCTCAAAGCCTTCTCCGTAATTACGCCTAAGTTATGCGTTTTTGTCTTTCTCTTAATTATTTTTTTTACTTATTATAAGGTATTGCTTGGCTACAATCCCACCTGATGATAATTGAGGATATAACCTTGGATAGCCATTGACTTAACTTAGAAAAAAAATTCTATAAACTCTTACTTCATTGGCTGTTTAAACTCAAGTTTATCATTCACGATTATTGGAAACATTCCTATTTTGTTATTTTATTCCCCATATAAAATATATAGATTCACAATTAGGGACATAGGTTATTTAATCAAAATATCTTTGTACGACTGGTTTTAGATTGTTAGTAGGTGGTAATAGTAGTAGGCTTAATCTGGTACATTAATCATAATAATAATATTAAAAATCCACACAATCACAACCCGTTACAAACGTACGTATGTACGTGCAGAAATATGACATCACAAATACCCATGATCCGAGAACAAATATTATTCTGATCTGTCATATAAATGTCTACCCCGGCCGGGAATCGAACCCTGGACCCTCGGCTCGGCAGACATGGTCACTAAAACCACCAATACCAACTGAGCTACAGATTTGTCAATATATAGCTGTAAGTAATCAGCGTAGATGTTAAATTTGTGATTATTTAAATCCATATCATTATATAAAAATAATGGCCCTGTTATACATCCCTGAGCTATTCCGTGTTTTATTGGACTGCGTGAGAAAAAACTTTTAACGGAATTATTTTTCTTATTCAATAATACATTAAACATCGTTTTGACAGGTCATGTAATAGAATAGTTAGAGAGCAGTAAAGCCCTTTACTGCTAGCAAAGAGAGTTTTTTCAAAAACATACAAAGGAAGAAAGACATTTGAGATAGGGGGACAATCGAAATCCTGGATTCAAATACAGGCCTTCTGTGCAGCATATAGAATAACATTCAAAGTAAATTTATGGTTACAATATTGTTAAATAAAATCTTATAATATCCATTCAAATTATCGTGAATTGAAGAATAATAATTTATCACTGAATATAATACTGTTTATATAACTGATATAATTGATAAACATATCAATTAATGTTTATAATCTAAATTACAACATTACTGATAGCTTTTTATTGACATTAAAATTTTTGAAGATTATACTGAAGCCAAAATTACACGCCATAAGATTCATAATAACTTAGCGAAGTTCGTAAAATATTTTAATTTCATGGAAATGAATGGAAATATTCAAATATTAGATTAATAATTATTGTAAATAAAACATATTAATTAAAAAAATAATAATTTACCGGAACACCTACTAAAAAAATCATATTTTTATTTTAAAACTTAATTAGTACAAAATTTATATTATAAAAACTTTTTCATGACTTATTAACGTATTTCATATAATTAACAGAAGTCATATTGTGCTGTCAAAGGGGGCATCGACGACACGTTGGTTTCGAAAAACGAAGCAACAAATTAATCTGATTTGTGACGTAACCATTGGACACGATAACCATATTTCACTGTTCATTTTCATTGTAAGTCTGACAACGCAATAATTCTCAAATTTCACTAACTAATATCACAGTTAAATCCCCATTGAGATCATTATAACGGTGAATAATCATGGAATTTTGCTTACACATACCATTATTATTGTGATTATTAATCATCGTTAATTATGTTTCAATCAATTATAATATAGTTATATAAAATTTAACATAGTATTTTATAATTTCAGACTATCTATGAGATTACAGAATCACCGTGCAAGTCCCTAAATAGTTTAGAACTTGAAATAACCATGGGTGGTAGTTTAAAAGTATAAATAGTCTTGAGTGATACAAAGCTGTAACACTGAATTGAAAGAAAACTAATTCTATTTTTTCCTTAGTTGACCACAACTTCTTACATTGGTAAAAGAAGTTGATTTCCGCTCAAGGATAGATAGATAGAGCCCCTCACACATAAATATACTTATTCAAAGAACGCGAACTCCAAAGCATGCTCTTAGTATAATTATTCAAACCACAATGGGGCAATAAAAAATTATTACCTTTGATATAGCCCATTAATAGGAAAAAATAATGAGTCTACAAGGAAATATTCGTGATTGTGAATATTGTTATGAGAATATTATAATTAGTTCAATGTTATGAATAATTTGAGGGAACATCCGTTAAAAAATGAAACGGGAACAACGTAAAATGGATTTTCTTATAAAAGTAAAAATGTAAGATGACCTTGTCAGCCTAATCTAGGCATAACTGCGTCGTTTGGATAATCGCACGACCTTACGAATTATTACTGAACCATTAGGTAAATAACACGTAAATAAGACGTGGGCACCCTGTTATAGATTTTTATATTAATCTTATATTACCTTTACATTAACATTCCTTAATTTATTTCATTTACATACATCTTACTTATTTTAAATTACATACATTTACATACTTCATACATAACATTTAAGTCATAAATTATGTACAAGCATAAGAAATTTTGTTCCTTAACAGTGTCCCACGACGCTTCGTTTCTTTTTATTATAAAACTACTAACCCATCCTCGAGAAACTTAATTTTTACGTATAGAAATAGTAATGAAACTATTTTTATCATGCGTTGCATGATTTTTTTTTCTGATGTCACACAAACCTTTCTTACAAATCAGTGTATCTGTTGGTAAAAATCGTATGAAAACCCGTGCTGTAATATTGGAAATAATCGCAGGTAGCCAGATAGACGGAGAATTTATTTTATATTATAAAGCCTATAACCATCTTGAATTTTTCAAATAGGTGCCGTGGTTCTGCAGATCATTTTCCGCATATACATAATCTCACAAAATTGGAGCTCTTTCTTAATAATATTAGTATGGATTTATATTCGTGCTATACTCGTTTATTGCTCTCATGCATTTCATGTTCTACTAAAATTACATTGCAACAAATCATTTCCATTGGCTACGGAATTCTAAATTATCTATGACTTACTGCAATCAGTAGGCACACACGATAACTCTTTATATCAGGATTCGGTAGTGACATTACGAATTAAGTACGGTATGAAAGTAGTAAAATATTATTTGGGGCAACGAACATCGTATTTTCTGTAACTATGACAAAAAGAGTTGTGATTATAGTAATAACAATAGCAGCTCTCGCTGTTGCCGCAGGGCTATCTGTTCTTATATGGTGGTTGGTGAGTGCTGAGGAAACATTCTCTACTATAAGTAAGTTAACATTACTTCCATCTCACTTAATTCTAATAGTCCAGCGGTACAAGTGGGTCTGAAGAATGAAGTCTATCCCTGAATTACCTTTTTTTTAAAAAAGTGCTCTAAGTTCTTATACGTTAAATCTGTCTTTCAGGGTTAGAAGGCGAGGGCTTAGGAGATGTAGAATTTACAGCGGCGTATACTAGAATTCGGAATGCTGGTGATTTATTCTGGTGGTTCTACCCAGCTACTGCTGCAGACAGAACTTCCCGGCCTGTCATACTATGGCTGGATGGAGTTACTGGATTACCACCAAGCTTGTTCGCCAACTTCATGATGTTTGGACCATATGATGTCAATCTTAATAGAAGATCTAATTCTTGGGTAAATTTCTCGATTTTGAAAATGTTTTAATTTAAATTTAGCATCAATTCAAATTTATTTTACTGAAAATTAATTTAATATGTCAAAAGACATTACAGAAACCGTGTGTTAAAAACTATGTAGTTTCATAGAGTTAATATAATAGTAATAGAGGAACACAGTGTGCGAGTGAGATTTCTATCTTTACGGAAAATCCTACTTGCGAGAAAGAGATACAAGAAAATTTACCGTAGGACTGTTTTCAAACTATTTACTCTCCATTACTCTCCTGTCAAAAAATTGCTATTTGTTATTTTATTAGTTTCACTTCAATCTTTCTATATTTTATCAGACTAAAAATAGTAAACATAATGGTGTCGTGTTCAGTATTAAATTGTAGGGTTACTTATAACAATAACCCAAACAAAGAGGTAATACACAGGTAAGTACTGATAGAGCAATACTCATTTCACGATGCTTATTTCCATAAATGTTGATCTTAAAATTATATGAATTAAGATTAATAATGCGCAGTAAATATTCCATTTTATGAATAATAACTTATTTTTCATAATTATGTGTAAGATAAAAAGATATTGTGTACGTGAAAATGATACCGTTTCGTGTAGGACTTGCGCAAAATCTATCGATAAGTGGATAATTTTTAAATAGGTATAAATAAATATTTTTTTGTTTTACCTAGATTTGTTAATATTTTACCTTTTTAGTTTCGATTACAGCTTGTAAACACATTGGACAGAAAGTAGATAGACCGATATTAAGGTGCATCTTTGGCTTTAGAATAGTATTAGCTTCGTAAATGGATAAAATTTGGCGAATTTTATATTTGTTATTATTATGATATGACAATAAAGGTCGAATGTCATTTCATATTTATTGACAAAGTTTTCTTGTTCAAGGTTTTCTGTAAATGCAGTTCAAAAAGAAAAGTGGATTCGAATGTTAAACCAGATAAGTAGGGTTCCTCACAAAGTTTATAGTAGACAATTTAAGGGCAACTATTTTGTTATACAAAATCACTGACATGTTAATGAAGAATCTATACCTCCAAAATTTGTTGGTTATTTTCTTTCTGAGGGAAATAAATTATATCGATTTACATCAAAGAATTAATTAAAACCAATAAGCATTATTATTATTGTTTTCTTTAGTACCGTGTAATCGCGTTTTGTTTTATCCTGTCAAATAAGGTTAAGTTTAGAAGAAGCGAAGTAAAGAGAAGTTACTAGGATTAGCATGTTGTTATTAATTTAACATGTAATAATTAATTAAGAGAACGAATTGAATATAGCAAAGAATCCTGTGATGGAATACTCGACATTCATGTCGATAATACATGGACGTGAATTTGACATCACTAAAAGTCACGCACATCAGTGTATTTTTCACAGACATGCACATTTATGTTTTAATGACGCGATTTTGAGATGAGTGTTCCTCTATTACGTAACTCTATGTATAGTGTATACAATAAAATATTTTTTACCAAATTAAAAATTAATACGCTATCGATATAAATAAAGACAGTGTACATATTCAAGTTGATGTCAGACAAATGAAATTAATTTATGAAATTAAATTTAAATGTCAATTAACAATCTTTATCATCGTCAATTGTATTCAAATTGTTAAAAAGTTGTGCCGTTATTTATGGTTTTAGAAAACTGATGCGGAAGGTTCTTGTAACTTATTTATCTCTTTCTCTTGTTTGTATGGATGTACACATCAATATAAGGAGTCATGTATTTCAGATTGATGCATATAATTTACTTTTCGTCGATGCACCACTTGGGACAGGATTCAGCACAGCGCAAGGTGACACAGTACCCACGGACCTCGATACGAATGGTATAACAAATCTCATTAATTTGTAAGTAATTTACAACAAAAACAGGAGCTTCTGGGATTAAAACAGAATATTACAGATTTTGTCCCATATTAACCGTGAGGTTTTATTGGGCAATCTCGAAAAAAGGTGCTTGTAATTCTCATTTATTTCTTCTTTGAGGCATATATTTTTATTATTAATTGGCTAAAATATTTTAATAAGCTCTAGACCTAAAAGTATTTATATTGTAATTTAAATTGAATTAAACCCCAAAGTATTTATTACGTACAACTAAACCACCTTTGCTTCGCTTCAAAAAAGCACTGCATTGTTTTAGGACTGGGTTTTTCTCGTTCTGTTCATCAGAAATATAAAATTCGTTGTTAAACTAATTTACAAATTATGATATTTCAGAACAATATTTCTAACTAAACGTAATACATGAAATAATATATAAATGCGTCTATGTTATTTAGTATTTCTGAGCAATTTTCTTCGTAAGTACCGTATACACAAACACTACGACAACCAAAAGAAAACAAAATACCAATCAAAACACGAAGAAAATTAAAAATTGTTGAGAATTCTAATCAGTCCTACAATTCAAAGAATGTAGTATATAATACATATATGGTACTATATTTCTTACGGTGTTAGTGGTGGCACAGATAAATGTTTGTTCTCGGGTCCTGGGTGTTTGTAATGTTATATTTGTGTATGTCCATGACACTCGCAACACAGGAAAACCTAATGCTGGGGTTTGAGTGTATAAACGTTTATTATTGATTTTGTTTTTATTATTAACGTTAAGATTGACAAGAATACCGATATCGCGTACATATTGATTCTGAACCCGGAAAAGTTTAGGTACTATCGGAAAACAGTGCATCTTTAACAATGCTGGCACTCATTTTTTAAATTTGGAAGCAATAAGTAGGTATATACCTAGGATGACTAATTGTAGTTATGGTGCATAGTTTAAGTGCTGGATTGAATTATAAGCCTCTAATTTACAAATTATATGCGTATTAGATATTAATTATCACTTACTTCGGTTAAGGAAACATCGTGAGGAAACTTGCGTATCTGACAGTTCTGTGTAATGTTTATCAAAAGTATGTGAGAATATTCTTCGCAATGTCAAGGTTATGTGATACAGGTTAATATGGATAAAAAAATATTTCAGCTCAACATTTAAATATGGTGTTGCAGTCATTTTACTCAGTAAATTCAAATTATGACAATTCACCTCTATACATATGTGGGCAAGGCGATGGAGCACAACTGGCACTGGCCTTGGTAAGATTATTGAATCCTGCCTTTTTATTCAGCATATATAGATAAATTATTACTATTAATATAACATAAAAAAAAATATTACTCGTGAATGTAATAATGAATCGTGAATACTCGTGAATAAGTTATTGCTAAAGGTGCCTATGCATAACTAAAATCCTCATGTTTACGACGATAATTCTAGCTATAGGATATTGTCCCTAATTAGTTCTTTGCTCCTTTTATTAGAACTTTTGTTCCCCTATCAAATAAAGTAAAATGTACTGCTGTGTGTGCGTGTGGAGGTTCGAGAGACTACAATGAAAATAGACCGCACTTATTGGAAATTTAAAAGGAGGCACGCCGAGCGCTGTTTGTGACAGTTGGTACAAATAGCAAAGCGCTTCATATTAATGTAAATATCTTAAACGCTTCTCTCACAACAACTCCATGGAAATTTCTTCATAGCCTTCTTGTCTGACAGCCTTCTGTATTGTAAGTAGTCCTTCTCATCCTCTATATGGTTTGTATCGTCATTTTATCTATGTTTCGCCCAAACGTGGTAGTAAGGTTTCGCGTAAGGATTATATTATCAGTATTATTACCAAGCCATTAATATTGTTACTGGTATTATTATCTTTCCCTTAAACATGCCTGGTTAGCTACCACCCTCCTGGTTTTAGCCGCCAAAAAGTCTCGTCGTATTCCGACTGGAGGCTTGAGAGCCAGTAGTTTCGCTATATCTTTCTTCTCATTTCCTGGCCGACAACGAATCCGTGATACTGTTAGTCTTACTAATGTCCATGGACAACGTTGACCACTTACCATGAGGTGGCTCGGCTGCCTATATTGGCTGTTATATAAAAAAAAACTATAGCTTCTATTGCTTCAATGCAATCTCTTCCTTTACCAATGTATAATAGGCTATTTTTGGCGTTCAATCTAGGGATATGAGGTTTGAGAAATGAGAAATTTCTCTCCCTACTGAAAAGCCAATATGTAGCTATCTGGAGAAAGGCTTACGTACATACGCCCCCTACCTAAATAATCCCATCATATTTCAACAACTTACAATCTACATATATTCCTTCTATAATTTCTGTACAGTTATTGAAGCCAATTCAATCTCTTCTCATATTTATAACATAACCAATGGTCAAACTAATTAGGGCCTGAAGTTTATTCACCTACGCAGTGCTTACTGATTGATTAAGGGGCTTAACTGTTGCTATGAACCTAGCATAATTATTGCCGACTACCAACGGAAACGTTAATGGCATTTTCCTACTAACGTTCATTCATCCAAATCCCGATCTGAGGTCGCTAATTAACGCAATCAATCGCTTACAATTGACACAGCTGCCTAACGAACTCTATATACAACATAAATAAACATACAGTGGGCCACGCACGGCCGGTTTCAATAACCTATCGCTGCCTTAATGCTAGTTACCGATTAGTTTCTTTCATAAATATACCCATCCTTGCCAAAGTTTGATAAACGTTTGACCCTCGGCGCGATATATCTATGTATTTATTGGATAGAAATTCTACCTTATTTTTGTTTACTGAAGCATAAAAATGCAATCACAGCTACGAATATATGTATGTCTATAAATCAACATATAATTACCAAGCAGTAAGGGATATAAAAGGTTATTGAAAGCGGCCGTAAGACGTCTGTACAAGCCAATCCAGAGAGAAGCGTCGGACTAGCCGCGATTCAGTTCTGAGAAAAACTGTGGATAGACGTTGTGTAATAATTCACACTATCCACAAAATAATGATTTATTTTGTTGTAGTATTGTTTTGTGTAATATTATAATGTTTTAGTCATATTGGTTATAAATTTTAGACCAACCTCAAGCCGGGTAATCTTAAAGGTGTTATTATTGGAAATGGCATAATTTCACCGTCCGTAGCTTTGACTAAGCTAGGTTTCTATTTAGAAGAGCTCGCGTACATTAATAGAAACGGTCGGAATGCTATCGAGCTGTTATCGTATAACGTCAGTAGGTTAGTAGAGGACGGCAAATTTGAAGAAGCCTTTGATGAATTCGTGCTACTGGGAGACTTTGTGAACGTCCAAGCTGGGGCGGTGGCTGTTAATCTACGCCATATTGTAGACCGACTTATCCGAAACTCAACTCTAGGTAAGCGAATTTTAAATTAAAATTTCGTCCAGTTTCTCTACAAAGTTTAAAATAATTATCAAACGACTTCAGATTCTCATTAGAAATCATTTTTTAAGTACAAAGCTGAGTAGAAGCATTAGTTACGTAATTAATTAATTGTGAAACTCTTCAGGTGGCTCAACTCAAACTGGCTCGGTAAGTCGGAAACCATGCATATATCATACATGTAAGCTATTCGAAAATAAAAAAACTGGTTATACATGTATGAATATAAATGGTGCTTATAACAATATTTTGTTAATATACACACATGTATAGTTTCGTAATCAAAATATTTCCTTGGTCCTCAAACCCCGTCTTAAATAATAAGAGAAACGTGAGGAACTAATTTCCTTTATTTATATGGCCTTCCTTCCTTCATTTATATGGCCGTAATAGGGCGGCCTAAAATACTCCCCCCAATCCCATGCTGGCAGAACAGGGTGTCGTAAGAGGCGACAGAAGCCAGCCTGCTTGGTGGTAGGGCTTCTCGTAAAGATTATATTATCAGTATTATCATTCAGTCATTAGTAGTATTACTATTGCTAATATTGTCTTTCCGTGAAGCCTGAATGGCTAGCTACCACCCTCTTGGTTAAGTCAGCCGCCAAACGACTTGTCGTGTTCCGGCTGGGACCTAGAAAGCCAGTACTTTCCATCTTACCACTTCTCTGATTCTCTGACTCTTATTTCCTGGCCGACAACGCATCAGTGATACCTTTGCTCTTGCTGATGTCCACGGGCGACGGTGACCACTTACCACCAGGTGGCTCGTCTGCTCGTTTGTCGGCTATTAACAAAAAAATATATAAAATCTGAATATGCTAGCAATTTAAATGCTCAAACCAAAAATGCCTAGATACCTAAACAAATACAATCGAGTAATTAATCACTCATTCTTTCGTACCTGGCACGGTATGACGTGGTACTGGGAACTGGTTTACATTGTTTTTATTGAGTTAGTTTAATCTATTTTGCAACAATTCGCGAGCGCAAGTGTCCGCTGACCACCGTTTCGATACGAAACACGTGTTGTTGATGGTATGATGTTGGAATATAGTTTTATTGGACGACCTCGTAGCTAAGTTGGTTCTGTTTCGCCGTGCCGAGCAAGGAGTCCCGGGTTCGATCATGGCAGCGGCGCACATTTATAAAACGTGTGATCGTTTATTTTATTTATTATTTATAATAAATGCATGTTTCTTTTGTGGGAGGGAAGTGCTACGCATCTCTAAAACTATATACTATCATACAAAGCAAGGACAGCTTCATACCTATATTTAAATATCGGTCGCCGGAATGGGAGACCCAAGATCGATTTACACATGTATATCTAATTAGTCAAAGTTACGCCTGATAATATAAAATATATGTCGCTTATTTTCACAGATTTTTTCGGCTTCACAACATACTTTCCTGATGAATTCTCTTCTGTAACCGAAGCTTATAATTTCATGGAGCAAGTGGTAGCGCCTGGAGTGGGAGTTTCAAGCGAAATTTCCTACGATTCGGGCAGAAGCACTGCTATCCAAGCTTTTAGAAGATTTTTTATGAATCCCTTGACGAATTACGGTAGAGTATCAAATAATAATGCATAAAATAACCAATACTTGAACCATAGCTCATACGATACGACAAGAAATAAAAATAAATAAATGAGCACTGTGGGTAGTAACGGCCCACTGTTGTTTAAGGACACATATGATTGAGAAAACCCGGTGTTACGCCCCTTCTTTCTTTTCACGTCAATATTTTGCTTACCAAAAGATACCGAAGTAACATGCTAATTCTTCATGTCAAAACCAACAGCTGTGGTTGTGCTTTTCTGTGGGCTATCTGATAAATCTGATGAGCGTTGCTAGCCGAGAATGAGGATTTTGATGATGTTAGTTAATCAGGTAAAAAAATTAAAAACAAATAAAAAAAAATCCTATATACGAGATTAATCTGAGTGGTACAGCGACCTCTAACAAGCGGGAATTGGCACCACTGCGTCGTCCGTTATTCAGCACGTTGCACCATGAGCAAAAGAGCACCGAATACACCCCAAGGTCCTGCCTCAAAGGAACCGCATAAAAGCTCCGAAGGTAGAAACTTAGTAGGGGTATCTTTTTATTGCACGCTTTCGGCTTCTAATGCAAACGCTTGATTTGACTGATTCTGAAATAACTCACATTACTTGCTTAAGAAATAAATTAAAAACTTAATTTTCATACCCGCAAGTATTTTCTACCTCGTAGAGGATACGCGAATTATTCATCACATAAAATCTGAAACCAGAGAACAAGTATGACTAAAAAAATATTTGCTCGTGTCAGGTAATTGAACCCAGGGTCTTTCGCTAAGTGGACAAGGTTACAACTAACTGACCCACAAGATAGTCTAAATATATTGGTAAAATCACGTAATAATTACTTATATATTAAGCTTAGTGAGGGTTAAAGGATTGAATAAACACAATAGTCTACTTACACGATATTTTCTCACGAGAAAGAAACTGTTCATTGTTCGAAAATAATTTCTCTTATGAAACATCTAACTATATTAAGCACATATATAATGTGAGTAGATGATATTGTAGTGCCTATTTTATTTGTTCTATATTAAGTTGGTTCTAATAGTAAAGTTGATTGTATTTTTCTTATTCCAGTGGAGCAAGTTCTACGAGAAACCGATATTCCTGTCACTTTCTATAACGGTAATTTGGATGCAGTGTCCAATACTCCAGGTAAATTATTATTATATAAAAGGAATTAATGAAGGATAACTAATATATTCAACCCGAGTCTTTAGTACATTTCACTAATTACTTATAGCATGAGAGATACCCCTATTCTGTCACTAAATTAAAACACGTTATGAGTTTGATATGAGTACGTATACACAAAAGGGTACATACGTGGACAAAAGCCTAATTTAAAATCCACTAATGCTGCCAACAAAATCTCATGATAAATATTATTTTTCAACGTATTTGCCTTCCTTCTGCAACCGTCTTCTTTTTAGACAATATGTTCTTCGCCAAACGTCACGCCGATTGTACTTACCTGCAAAGTTTACAATTTTGTTATTTTTTACAGGACAACTTGAGTGGGTCAACAATCTAACTTGGAATGGGCAGCAACAATTTCTGAACGCATCGAGGAATACCCTTATCGTAAATTCTCTCGTTGAAGGCTACTTTAGGGAAACTCCGCGATTAACTTTCTATTGGATGAACGCTGCAGGGCAAGCGGTACGTACGATTACTTGTAAAATCTAACATTGAACATTGATTAATCACATAAATGCGCTCGAAGTATGGGTAATGAGTAAGTAAACTGAAAGGATAAAAAGGAACGCCAATAGTTTGAGACTATGATTATAATATATTTTACATAGATACCTAAAAGAAAATATTTATTTTTCAGGTACCCATAGAAAGCCCTGTTGCAATGAGAAGAATTCTTGATCGAATTACCAGCTCCTAATACTTTTTTATCAATTAATTCAAGATAACGACGCCATGGCCCTGTTGATGGTGACCCTGTCAGTCTAGCAAGGCGTTCCGGGTTCGATTCACGGCCGGGGTAGACATTTATGTGTCACATAAATGTTTGTTTTCGGGTCATGTATGTTTGTTCTTATTTGTGTATGTCCATGCCACCCGCAATACAGGGAATCCTCGTGCGGGAGTATGAGTGTGTAAACGTTTATTATTATTATTTTGTTATTTTTGATTACAAACTTTAAAAAAAAATTGTATTAATGTTTTAATATGAAAAGGAGTTCTTCTGATTCCGCTGTCACTATCTGTTATAATTCTCCCAATTCAAACGGATAATGATAACAATTTATCTGAGGTACATATGGTAATTTGATTATAATTAAATGCGTACCTACTCAAAATCAAAAATGTATTTATATAAACAAAAAAAATTGGGAATTAAAGTAGGTAACTATTCAAAGATTATTTTCTCAGAGGTAGAAATCCTAAGGATTCTTAGGTTTAAGATCAAAGAAAATCTAACTTACATCTCAGTGCAGCAAATTCTTTACACTTGTCGTTAATCCGTCAAAAAGTCTGTTAGTTATTATGATAAAAACTAAATCAATCAGTAAAGTTGATTTAGCTTAGTTGCCGGCTGTTCATTTGTTAGAATTAACATACATTGTATGGATGCTATCTAGATTTTCGAAATCACCATGGACCGTTATCTATCCTGAAGCCACCGATTAAGGTATTGCCGAACATACGCACATCACACACACGCATGCAAATATGTGCGTGCTTTTTCTGCACTAATCATAATTCAATATGGCCTTACTTCGTTCATAATGTTAAATCTAATTTAAACCATGTCTAACGACAATCAACTTCCCAGCTGCACACCGTTTAATAATTAACCCACGGGAGGGAGCTGGTGTAACACAAGTTTTTAAACCAAAAGCAAGCAGGGGAGCGCAGGTCAATATGTGTACATACATAGTTGTGTAAGAGCAAATAAATATTTTATTATGTTACGAATATTGCTAGTTTCTGCTTTTTAGCTTTTCTTAGACGTCCTTAGAGAAAGGATAGAAAGTCATGGATTAGGGGAGGATTGCTTAAAATAATGTGCAGGAGAAGTACCGGTGCGTACGTTAAGTGAGTGAGTGATCCTTCCTATATTTGCCAGATAACTACCGAAGGTGTTTTAGTGTGTAGGAATCCCACATCATCCAGAACGTGTCCTAGTGAGGCCAAATATCTTTTAAAGGGTCTTTACGTCGACTTCTAATCAACAAAATATTCCAGCTAAAATTACACTTTTACAGCCTCAACCTCTTTCCATACTGTATATACTTTCAGTCATTGATAGAATAAGCTCAATAAACTTAAGTGTAATCAGAACATATTATGTACACGGTTTTTTCGCATTTAGGTAATATGACCACATCTCAGATTTCAGCTTAAGTGATTAAGAGATTTAAGCTTAAGTGATTTCCGACCGGACTTCGGTGGAATTATCTCTATCGTCATTCTCTATCGTCATCATCATCTCAACCGGACAACGTCCACTACTGGGCCTAGGCCTCCCCCAAGGATCTCCGACGATCGGACCTGCGCTGATTTATTTCTATGCCAATTCAAATAATATATTCCGCCTTCACTTCATTAGAATGTATAAGAATGAAACGCACAGAATATTAGCATTAAGCTTAGACACAATATACAGCTCATTATCCCTTTTACAGTAATGGATTTTGTAATCGAGCAACTTTAGAACTTAAAACGAACAGTGCAAGTCAATTTGCTTGCTGTTACTTTGGAAAACTAATTTTCGTAAAGTGGTAAGATGTTTTAATGACTACCAAATATTATAAAAATCTTATATACGTAGTTTTTTTAATACGTATAAAGATTTTATTCGTTATTGATCTGTATAGAGACAATTATAAATATTGGTATATAATATGGATAGTCTTTTCGCAATAATTGATTGAAAAATGTATTATGTAGTATCAAAGGTACGTTTGGATATTGATTCAAAAATGTCAAAAACTTTACAAATATGTTTGGTGTAATTGCACACACCAGGCCTGTTTAATTATTTATAAATAGGAATAGGACTTTATAAATTAATAATAGTATATTTATTCGAGCATTATTTTCACAATGTTTATCTAAAGCTTTAAAAAAAATGAGATTGTGATAAATTTCAGGACCAGATTAAATAAGATTCAATAATATTTTACTTGCAACTTATCTGGTAACGTTTGAGTTTGATTTTGACTGGAAGAGACATTTTTAACGGATAAATTTCTTTTCTAACCTTGGGTGTTTGGAGTGTTTCTTTTGTGCGGACAATATGCGAGATTTTTAAAATAATATTAGCTAATTTAATGGGATACAAATAATTAATGTCTCTGTGCATAAACAGATAAATTTATTTTACATTATTTGAACGTGGTTTATAGTGTTATCTACATGTAGAAGGAAGAGAAGTGAAAAGTATATCTGAAAATGTATACCAATATACACTATATCCAAGTTTCTAAATGTTGGAAGTCAAAATAAACTCAACGCTAAATTCAAAATACTTTTGTTGTATTGCCGGTAAGAGTTATAAGTACAAAATTCATATTAGACTCGGATCTAGCGAGCATATACCAAAAATCTTTTTCCATGTTTTCAGATGCAGTGTATTCATTGGGAGATATATACTAAAAAAATTGGAAGTAAAAGGGGTAAGAAATATTGAAGTGTTGGTTTTTAATAGTAATAATTACAACACCTACATACGAGTTTTTTATCTTATTTGTGCCAGATTAAAAGTCGTTCGTAAGATGAAACAATTTAGAAAAAATATTAGTAGATGATTTCAAAACTTAAACAGTATGAGTAATAAAAAAATTCTCACAGCCGTAAACAACTATAAATAATTATTTGTGAATAAGTTGTATTGCGTAATTTAAAACCTACTTTGAATATTCTTATAGATAGGTATTTATAATATTGTTTTCATTATATTTCACTTATTTCATACTCTTAATTTTTATTCCTTTGTATTAGATCAATTAAACATAGTGATAAATCATACAAGATCAATAGTCAAATCTTGTTATTTATCGTTATCACTCAGTATTTTGTTAATATTTATAATCTAAAATAGGTGTACTGCAATAAACAGTATATTATGAATTGAATATTGACACATTTTTGATGTTGATAACTTTTTTAGATCTACCAATTATTAACAAATTATGCCATAAATTCTTAAAATTAGGTTTGGATAACACACGTCCCGTTACTACGCGATAGTTTAGTATAAGCTTAACCCCACGCAGTATTGCTTCCTGTCACGCCACAGCACACTGATATATTTTTAGAAGAGAGTATAGCAACATTGGTCGAAAAAATGTTAGCAGTTTTCCGACCGATGTTGCTATACTCTGTGGCTCAATCTTTTTGTTAAAATCTATAACTAAAAACGTCAAATGTCAAAACAGCTTCTATCAACTCAATCGACCGAAGGATTCTGATTTGATTTAACAGTGTTTTTCTGCAATTCTGTGAAAAATGTTTTATATATTTTAATTGTTGCATTTGCCTAAGTATTTAGTAATAATGGCGGACATTCTTGATATTTTGGATATTGAGCAGCCCGGTGCAGCAGAAATTACCAGGGACAGTATAATACATGGAGATAAAAACAAAAAGAAATATGTTACGGCAAAGGCTGTTAGGAGACCCGAAGGGATGCATAGGGAGGTCTTTGCCCTTTTGTACAATGATAATAAGGATTTACCACCTCTTATGCCTACAGTTACAGGTATAGTATCGATTTTTTCAATACTAAACTCACTTGGAATGTGCAGCTTGAAATTAGTCTTTATAATGAAGTCAATTTTTTTTTTACTTCAATGCTTGACATAACGATGTAGCCTTCGAGGGTAAAGCCCATTAAATAAGAAAGGTCTATTCACTCATGATTGGACAGTCATCTATACTGTAATCAAATAAAAAATAAAAGCAGGCAAATTATTTAAACACTTTATAGCATGAATAACAAAAAAATGCAAGTAATAAGTTTACCATATTAAATTAATGCAAGTAAAAATTGGATTACAAAATTTACCTTTAGATCAAGGACTAATTTGTGGATAACTTATATATTTTCAGGCAATGCATACAAGCAAACCAAAGCTAAGCTTGGTATGCGCAAAGCAAGAAAATGGGTATGGGCTCCATTCACCAATCCTGCCCGTAAAGATAATGCAGTATTCTACCACTGGAAACGAACTTCAGATGAAACGAAAGAATATCCTTTTGCACAGTTCAACAAGGTATATTTAAACTATTAATTTCAGTATTTATAACTATGGATGATCTATATGTAATGGAGAATTTATAATATGTTGTAGAAAAATGTTTCATATTATTGTTTTTATGGGACATATCAAACAATTTCCAGTACCAAATTTTTGGTGACAGATGAGGCATATAATGATAATATAGATATGTCCGAGTTGAATGTGAAAATTATAATAATGGTGATAGAATTGAAACCAAGAGAAACTACACATTATTTATTGATTTATGGTGATTAATCTATCAGCATTTCAGTCTATTAATCAGAAAATGTTGTTTTAACACCAATTTTTTACTTTGTAAAGAAATTTTTATATAGTCATTTCCACGTAACATATACACCCTTCCAATAAAAAGTGAAAAGAAAGCAGCGTTATTAAAATATTTTTTGAACCTGCCTAATCAGCAAACCGACCATTCCTATTATGCCTATTATTATTCCTATCATGCCTATTATTATTCCTATTATGCTGATTATTCCTAGGTTGTTAATAATATTTTATTTCTTTTCAAGAATATAGCATTACTAAATAGGAAATATATAATAGCTTTATAATTTTATTATCTTTGTTTAATGCAAACACTTTTAACCCACAGATTATAAGAGGTGAAATTCATCATTGATTTCACTAATAGGCATTCCAATCGGCATACTATGTCAATTTATGTTGATAGTCAGAAATACAAGGTAAGCATGTGCATAAGAGAACATCATTGTTTTTAATGTTAAGATATTTTTTTCCAGCAAGTTTCTATCCCATCTTACTCAGAATCGGAGTACAACCAGTATTTAAAATCTGAAGATTGGAGCCAAGCTGAAACCGATCATCTAATGGATCTATGTCAGCGTTTTGATTTGCGTTTCATTGTCATTCATGATAGATGGGATCGTGCGGCATTCAGAGATAGAAGTGTTGAAGATCTGAAGGAGAGATATTACAATATTTGTGCAATATTGAGTAAGGTAAGATGTTTAATATGACAGTTTATAGTGACCCTACATGCTAAGCATTAAGATAATTTGTAATATACTGTTTGATTCGTCACCATAACCAATGTTAAAATTGGAAATTAGTTATTTATGTAAATATTATACTGTACTACATACATACACTTGTGCACATTATATGTTATTGTTGTTGTATTAAAAAATACCTTATTATTGAAATATAATGTTTAACTCTAATTATAAAACCGCTCAATATGTATCCACATTGGTTTGACACATCATCCTAGTGATCCAAGGTATATTGTAAGGTAACCACATAAAAACTTATTATCTGTACAGGTAAAAACAAATCCGTGGTCGAACACTGTGACTATGGTGAATGGGGAGAAGAGGACATACCACTATGATGCTGAACATGAGAGAAAACGAAAAGAACAACTGCGGAGGTTATTTGACAGAACTCAAGAGCAGGTGAGTTCTTTGTGTTAAGTATTTTTAACAGACATTAATTATTATTATCATTATCAAGCTTCAATACAACAAGATGAAGTATGTTGTAAGACTCCTCTGTTACAAGAAGAGATTTGTGCGTTTCAGTAGACAATAGGTAGAGTTCATTGTATGGTCTGCATTAAGCTACCACACAAAATAACCTGGTGTCAATTTACACTAGTCTTAATGTCATAATTTTCAGATTGAAGAAGAACAAACACTTCTGGCCGAACTGAAGAAGATCGAAGCTAGGAAGCGTGAACGTGAGCGGAAGACCCAAGATCTTCAAAAGTTGATCTCGCGAGCGGACAGTGGGAACGGTTTGCCGAGCAGTCAAGTGAATGCTCACACGGAGGGACCTAACACGCCGACTAGCACATCTTCGAGCATCGCGAGGAGACATGACAGGAAGCTGCATAAGAAGAAATTAACGACACAGCAGAGACCGGTGCGAGCTGTGGAAACAGTGGTCTGTTATTGTTACCTAATGATAGTGATTTTTTATTCAAAATGGTTTTTTTTTTAGAAGAAGAAGTATCGGCAGATAACTCCCAAGGAGAATTTTTACACTAACATTTACTGGTCATGATTATTATCTTTAGACATCATGTGCGTAACAATGAGATTTAACGTTATAGACAGAAGTTTTACAAAAACCTTTCAGATTTTTTTAATGAAGGCTAAACTGCTGCATCTCGTGATTTTATTCCAAATATACTGCATCAAACGCTTTATCTAAAAGAACTACGTACCTACATAAACAGACAGACTTATAGACATGCACTAACAGAATCGGTCACGCATCCGTAAATGAAGATGATGATTTATATGGCGAAAAATAAGCATAACCCGTAATCATAATAATCTACATATTTTACATGGTGACCTTTTTATTAATGTTTCATAGTAATATTCACATTTCGATATTCATCGTCACGACAATATCCAAAAAAGAAAGAATAAAAGTCTGGCGATATACATCAAGTAGAAGCACTGAAACACCATATCTTTGATTCGTTTTCCACAGACTGTAGAATGGTCCGGTATAAAGTTCCCGGAAGCGCGCGGCACTGGCGTGTGGCTGCGATCTCAACGTATGAAGTTGCCACCGGGAGTGGGACAACGCAAGACAAAGGCCATTGAGCAGGAGCTACGGGCTATGAATATTGGTTGGTTTCTTATAAACTAATCTAAATTCTTTATGCCACTGGCCCGTTGCATGGTACTAGATAGATAGTGCTAAAGAACTGGTATTTTTTTTTTACACCTGTACTCGTCTAATTTGATAAATGTTTGTATGAGTAAATATAGGTAAGTAATTTTTCTCCACATCCAGAATATTAATAATTTTGTTAATGTATCAAAACCATAATCAGTTCATTAGTAAATGTTCACTAGAACAACAGACTGATGGTTTGAAGTCACATCACACAGCGTATTTCCTATATTATTTAACGCGTCAGCAATCTATTGTAGAATTTATGCAACCTATGTGATGTGGTACGCGATCCCCCCAGATCAGATCAGGGTATCAATAATTCTGTTGTCATAGACTTTTTAAATTGGTTAGTGTGATATGACTCATAAATATGATTATTATTTTCATATTGTATTGTCAAAGACCAATCAAGGTGAGCGAAGTTTTCTGTGATACATACCTAAGTGTTAAGTTATAAACGGGTTACTGGTCTTCAATTCTCTAAGATTCCGTATAATAATTTACAAGCCTTATATCCATCGGACATAATATAGTATTAGTTCATAAATCCCTATGATATAAGAGTAAGCAAATATTTTTGTGCATTTCAGATCTTACTCCGACTCCGACTGAAGCTATCTGCAAACATTTCAATGAATTGAGATCAGACCTGGCTTTGGCTTTGGATTTGAAGAACGCACTAGCTTCTTGCGAGTTTGAACTGCAGGCTCTAAGGCACCAGTATGAGGCACTAAATCCTGGCAAGGTAAATGGTCTTTGGACATTGTACCAACTGCTCGACTTTGCTTTGATTTTGCAGATATTAAATTAGAAATATCAGGATTCTCCACCCATGTCGGAGACCAAGCCGACGTCCTCGACTCGTAATGCATCCTATTAACAACGGACTTCCGTGGATCACGAGTGGTGGGACTAAGACGAATAGGACAAAGACACGCGATATACTTTAATCACACGCCCAAGGTCCGTCTCTATTAGTTGTTATTAGTATCAGATGTTATTTTGCAAAAATCCATTGTTATTAAATTGATAAGTAAAATTTTGATAAATTGCTGTCGGACATTATGGGAGACATTATTTAAAATGAATAAGAAAACGATAAAGAATAAATATATTCTATAGCTCTATTCATTTTAAGAAACAGACATATATTCATTTTCTCCTGTGGAAAACATAACATTGAGGCAGACGACAAAAACTAAATAAGTAGAGTCCAATTTGCGCGCGGTGCCAACGCTGGCCGCATGCGTCTCTCGCGAGTTTCAAATGCCTATAACTATACATTTTCATAGTGTCGCATCGGCTGCAAGCTGCAGAAGTCTATTCAACAATGCTAGCACCGTCAAGAACAAAATGGCTGATCGCAGTTTGTAAACATTGTCAGAGGATTTTGTGTGGCATATGAACTTCCTACTCTGGAATTATGCGGAATCTACACTAATCATGATTTTTCATTCTGTACCATTTGTTTCAGACTTTAACCATACCGGCATCAATATGCAACACATCAACTGACAGTGAGACCAAACCAATGAGCGAGATTATTGATGTAGTGGGATCTCCGAGTGCTCTGAACCACACTATATAGCATTTAAATTTGGAAGATCATCATAGTTCCAAGACATCGCAAAGATAGACTCTGTGGAGTGAAAAAAAATCGTAAATCTTTGTGATGATAAATGAAAGACATTACAGTAATTGCTTTTGATACGAAAGTGTGATTTGTAAAATGTGAAAAACAGTCTGAAAGATAAATGAAGTGAAGCTTAGTGTACATTTTATAAGTAGTATGAAAACATTCTATCTGCTATTCCTAATGTAGCATATACTTTGTTCACTGTTGTCCATTTGACCTAAGTACTCATATCCTATAAACAAGAAATATCCCAATATTATTAAAATAATTATGTTTGCAATCCAAACAATGAGAAAGTCTGAAATTACAGATTTTATCAACCCAATATATTATGATTAAACACGATATGAAGTAATGTAAGTAATACCACTTATTATTCATTATTAGTCATTTGAAAATGGCTAACATAGCAAAACTTATTTAATTTATGATGCATAACCACTGTACATATGTAAAAATTAAAGGTTTGGGGTATCTAGACTTGATGGGATTTGATAGTATTGTCTGAAACTAAAATTGTAAAATAAAAATATCTTTTAGAAATTATGTAGTTATAGCATCTCAAAGTAAATCCAAAAATGTCTTATTCTAAACTTGTTTTCAAAATTTTTTACTTATAATGTATACTAATAACCCTATAGTAACAATGTTGATAATAATAAAAATAATGAAATAGAATTGGGCTTTTTAATCACAATTCTTAAAGTGAAGCTTAATCTAAATGGCTCCCTTTGGTGCTCCATAGGCATCTGGCATTCTTTCTATAGTGTATTTATGCTCTGCCACATACATTATAGGTACACCAGGAATCTTTCTAATCCTTCTCTTCAGGTCTTTGTCATTTGTAGCCACAATATAACACTTGTGCTGTGTTACCCTTTGAACAATACAATCATCAGCATAAGTTCCTTTATGCAAACATGTAATTCTCTCAAAACGAGGATCCTTTATTATTCTTAATGCTACTCTGTATTTTCTACCTAATTTTTCCAGTTCGCCTAAAACACAATCTGTTATATATGGAATGCATTTAGCATATAAACAGTCCATCATATTTTGTACTATGTCTAATTTATTTTTTATAGAGAAGTTTATAAAATTTGTGTCCACAAGTATGTGGTATGGAGGTCCCAACTGTGTGTTGTATTGAAAAAATAAGGCTGAACTTGCTTGAGGAACTTCTCTAACTTTAAGCTCGTGTGGATCCTCTCGCTTCTTTTTCTTCGGTTCAGCTCTCTCAGATGCTTTTATTCGATTGTCGCTAGGGCTTATGAGTTTCTTCATTTTAGCGAATCGCTTCTCCACTATTTTACGAGTTTTTCTTTGTTTACCCTAAAAGCACAGATTTTTTTTAATTGAATGAAAGTAAATAGTAAAAAAAAATTTAATAAATGTGATTTTAACACAAACTTACCATCTTGTACAGTCTCAGAATGCCGTAATGCAAACGGATAGTTTTAATGTTCTATTTCAGCTTTTACCGTACAAATTATGATTGGGTTTTATAATTAATTGTGAATGTTTAAAAACCAGACATACAATCATAATAAACCTCTAGATTAACCTATAAAAATCTCTTCACGAGATGTTATAGGTTATATTAACCAGTTACCGTACGGTAATAAGTAATCCTTTGTAGTTGATATTGTCATTGTTAAATGTCAATGTCAAAGAAACTAATTATTAAAAAAGAAAGTACGGTACCGTAGCTAAAACATGTTGATATAGACAAAAAATGCGATAAAGCCACAGTGTGAGTAGGCGATAGGCATTTAGCTATATATAAAGTTGTCAGATATGCTGTACTGCAGGACAACATAACTACTAAATTAATTATACGACAAATAATATTATATATATATATTATATGGTTAGTAGCAAATATTTGCTACTAACCAAGTAGCAAATATTTTTATTTTTATTCAAAGTATTATTATATCTAAAGGTTAGTTTATTAATTGAGTTTCTGATATAAACCATGCTTTTCGTGAAAAATTTGTGTCCTCCTCCTGAATGCTCATGTTCTGTTATTACCAACTAACTGTGCCCGTGACTTCGTCCGCGTGGAATGTAACAAAAAAGTTATTTAATAGAAATAAAAGTAGGTACCTAAGTTACTTGTTATTACATGAGCTACCTGCCAGTGAAATTCTCGTCAATATCGGTCCAGCCGTTTCAGAGACTAGCCGGAACAAACAGACTGACAGACAGATCAAAATTATAAAAAATGTTATTTTGGTATATATACCGTATATACATTCATATGTATGTAGTAAAAATCGGTTATTTTAATATTACAAACAGACACTTCAATTTTATTTATTAGTATAGATAATGTATTAGGTAAATAGTTATTAAATTCTATAATAGTGACACCTAAAATACTCTATGCTTTCATTCGTGAACGAATCTGTCACTGTCATTGTTATGTTATGTCACGTTCTGGAGATCTCGCACTCGCACCAACATAATAGTATCCAATGATTCTTATGTATTGAATTTTTAAGTTTTGGCATTTGTATTAAATGCTTAGATAATATCGAAACTGAAATCGACTATTTATTATAAATTGTAGCCGTTTCATGAATTTATAAAAACTTTCAAAATTCCGTAGATGTTTTAGTGTATTATGTCTAGTTTATCATCCTCGTCGAGTAGCAAAAATCACTCGAAAAAAGCGAATAGCCGGGATCGTGATAAAAACAAATTAGTAATAAACGAAGTAGCTGGTAGTAGTTTGAGCGAGATTCCTCCGGTTGTTGAAAAGGTAAGTAAGCGATGTTACTAAAATATTTGCCTAATGATATTTGATTCCTTCACTTTCATTAACATTGTTATTACGTTCGGTGAACTTGAACTTGTATTGAATTGATGAGAAAGATCAACTTAGAACGGGTACGGTTCGATCAAATTTATATATCTTACTTAAGGCCATCTATTAACGATAGGTGTTATCGATTAATAATTTTCGCTAAAGCATATCAGGCCTACGGGCGAAACACCTTTTACGCTTGTGTTCGTCGTGCTTGTATTCCACTTGTGTTGGTATTTCCTCATCCAATTCCCATTAGAGCATGTTGTAATAGTGCACTCCAGGCATTCCAGATGCAGAGACCTTCTATGGGCTATTAATGAGTTAAAAAACAAATAATGTGTAATACTTTGTTTTAAAATAGTCAAATATCTTGTATTTTCTCTTTTGACAATCATCTACCTCCTTTGATGTGATTACTGCCATCAAATATTAAATTTACTCTAAAATTTATTCACTGTACTGTCTCCAGGTAACTGGCTACTGGCTCCAATAGTTAAAATTTTACTCATCAATTGATAAGTACCAGTTTCTATTTATATTCAGTTCTAAACATTATTATGTTTACTCAGCCTGTAACAATATACAGTGTGACATTATGTAATGTATTACATTAATCCTATTACCACATGAGTCCCTTGTCTTGACCTGAGTAACCTTGTGTTGTCTTTTTATTGGTTTGTTGTACCTTAAACTACTATACTTTTGTTTTGCAATGGACATTTGGTTGAAATTCTCATAGAATATATGCTGTTGTAGTAAAAAAGAAGTGGTGAAAAAGTTAATTACAAATGCTTTTTTATTACTTATTGTTCTACTTCATATTACTTGTTATCCTGAATTATTTATTATTTTGTTGAGGAGAGTCTGCAATATATGGTGTACTTAAATCCTAGATGCGTAGATGTGAGTAGCATTTATTTATAAGTTGCTTTTTAAAATTGACTAAGTATGAATTTATTTAATTTTAAGTTTTTGACTAAGTAATTAGATTCAGATTTAGATTAACACTAACCCTTTTTGCAACTCTATCACTCTTAGGTCTCATATCCTATTATGATACAGGATGCATCACAATCGCAA
Organism: Megathymus violae; assembly: GCA_003671415.1. Taxonomy (NCBI): domain Eukaryota; kingdom Metazoa; phylum Arthropoda; class Insecta; order Lepidoptera; family Hesperiidae; genus Megathymus; species Megathymus violae. Next base: position 1,082,500 of record PDGT01000051.1, read on the forward strand.
GGCAAATTTGCTGGCATTGGTCCAGAGTCTGTACAGTGCATGGCAGAACAAATTGCAGTGGAGCTCAATGCAGAAGCTGCGACTAACCTCGCTGAAGATGTCAGCTACAAACTGCGACAGACAATTAGTGTATGTAATTAAAATTGTATGTTATTATGTTGTAACTAAAATTTTTTTCACATTCATTACTTACAAACATGTGCTGGGCTATTTATAGGCGAATGATCATTGCCACCTATGGATATTCATAACACAAAAGCTATCTCAGACTATGACTGAGACTCTGCGGCTAGGTGCTGCTCTTTATGTGTACATACTTTGCTGTAATTTCTCGAATTATAAATTAGTAACTAATTTAAGTTTGGTCATTTGAGAGCTTAAACACTGTGCTGGTCCAAAACTAAGCAGAAAATCCTTTTTTAACTGGCTCTGCATTATGTGGTTGATTTTAAATATTAAAAAATAATGTGATTGACACTTTTCCATTGTCATGCTCAATTCGCAGCAGCCCTAGCCCTGAAGACACTATCAACGTTAAAATTTTGCATAATTTTATTACAGGCTATCGCACTGCATAGTGAGATGATGAAAAAGTCATCCGTGGACAGCTGGGATGTGAATACAGTGTTTAAATTGGCTGATACCAGCCCATCAGTTGGTACATGCGCGCCTCACTATGCTCATATCGGGAGCGGTGAGGACAGAATATGTTGCGAAATTGTAAGTGTTTTAAACACCTGTTTTGTGATATAGTCAATTAGTTCACAATTACACAAGAACGGCTTGCGCTTTGCTCCGTCGTTTATACATAGATATAATAACTTGCCCACGACGATGTTCCACTCCGATTATAATGTGGGTGTCACAAGATTAAAGTGGATTTTAGGTTCTGTGTTGGTTCTCCTCATTTTTAAAACATAGAATCTAGTCCAAATTTCAAAAATTGGTAGTAGGCTAAACATGTCTTATTGTTATTTATAAGGTGTTTCTAAGCTTTTAATGTATCAATTTGCTTTTTGTCAGGGAATCCAGTTATATAATAAAACATACTTTAGGCATTATCAGATTACCTTAGTACCAGACATGCAAAAATATTTAAAAAAACACTAGAGGAGTTCTTTCTTTTCAAATGGAAAAACTAAGGTTTGATGTACAATCTTAAATATCTCTTAAGGTTTACGTTCACACACACCCACGCACTATGATTCCGTGTTGCGGGTGGCATGAACATACACAAATATGACCCAAGTATAAAACATTTATCTATAACATAAATATTAAATGCTTTCGAAATTTAAGTCAATATTAAATGGAATCACACAAAAAATTGTATATTCAACTAACACTGCATATCGCAGAAGGTCATTAGCCACCGGCCTTTGGTCATAAAAGTACGGCAGAATATTCATAATTTAATCATGTCCTTATTTCAGAAAACCATCAACATATAACTCTTTTAATTTTTAATTAAAATTAGTTAATGCTTGACCACAATCCCATCCTGATCGTTAGTAATGACATTGAACGCACCAACTCATAAAAGCCTATTCAGTCACCTCTGGAAGACTCCCGCATCGTAAGTAGGCGGGAACACCTACGCGGGCAAGTTATTCCAGTTCTTTATATTGCCGACGAATGATGATGTATTAATTAATTTAATTATCCCACTGCAGTTTCAATAAGTATATATTGTAGGAAACCACAGTGAACATCACAGAGTACGCGATGACTACACAAAGTTACGTGTACGCAACCCTACCCACCATATCCGTTGAATGGATAACCGATGAGAAGAGTCTGAACCACTCTGGCCACATTAGCAGTAGCCTGCATAACTATTATACTAAGGTAGCTAGAGGTAAGTTTTTTAATGTATATTTATTTATATGTTGTATAGAAATGTATAAAATAGGTGTTCCGAAACAGCTGTTCGTGTTCGTTTAGTCTAAACGATAGATTATATTAATGTATCTTGGAGTAGGGTAGAAAATATAATTGAGCTTTAAGTGTTAGCTTTAGTAGCTTTATTTGTACTGTTATATTTGTTTATGATCAATAAATATTAAGTGCATAATTTAAATACTAGTATCAAAAAATTATCAATTATATATAATTAATTACTATATTAATTTTAATTTAATTATATTCAATTGTTATAATATATGATTATCTATTCTTATCATTATATTTTATATAATCAAAAAATATTTTTACCGTAATCAAATACAAAATATTTTTTTTCTTGTACTACCGTTTCAAAAAGGTGCTTTGACATTGAAAAGAAATAACGGCGCAACAAACTCCTCAGCACATTATCTTCATCATCATCTTCATCACAGTCACATAACTATCGCGATAATTTAACAGTGTTATTGCCTAACATTAAATGATGTGACGAGATTCTTTTTTAGATTCATCTTACATTTTACTTCGTATTAATTCAGTCAGTCTCAACTATGCTTCTAACACAGCGTTTGGATATGTTTTGTCTTGGATGACCGCAACTCGAAACATTTAATCGAAATTGTCAGAAAAAATTGAGCAGTCCGTTTTTTAACCGGTGGTCCTTCGAGACTTGAACAGAAATACGCTAAAGACATTCCACTTTTTTAGAATAACAGTGACTTCGACATATAAATTACATTAGTGTCATGCTTTACTTATACAGCGGTCGGGATTAAACTGGATGGTACTTATGAAAAAAAAAACGGTGCGTTGACCTCATCGTTTGATTATATTATCAGTATGCCATTACACACATTGATGTCATTATTCCAATGACAATGTCATTATTTCAAATGATTGTTCTAGCCATATTAAATCTTAAGAAGAAACCCAAACAGATAGCAGTTAAAGATCTCACAACGAACACAAGAATCGGCCCAATCTTCCCGAATCTCTTCAACCTGGCCGTATTAGTTCTCAATGACGACAATCTCAACGCGCTGAATGTACCAGCGAAGAAACCTTTGCAATCCAACGTTTTGGATATGGTGGATGCGCTGTGTTCGAATCCTTGCAGCTTAGATACGAACATACAGCAACAGGTAAATAATTTACAGATTAATAATAATTTACAAATTAGTAATTGTAAATTAACCTTTTGTCTGGTGCATATTCATTTATGAATATTTTCGGTGTTTGAACAAATAGTTATAAACTCGATCATTTGTTCAAGACGTACAGCGTGTTATTTTGTTTGTCATATCTTTTCTGTAAAATTTTAATTCGGTTTATTAATAGACAAATTATTAAAAAGTCGTAAGCAGTGCCATCTGTTGGATGTTTTTGCGATTTACGATTAAGTTTGAATTCGTACAGAGCTTCTATTTTAATCAAGGTTTTCAGTTTTACGGAATAGAAAACAAGAAGACAGGTCTCAATAATAATTGTTATTTTGATGTCGACAATTTAATTTGGAAGTTATATGATTTTTTTTACATACATTCCAAATTTACAACTACATACAGAAAGCAGCTTGTATAACATATTTTTCCCCATATACCAAGAAACAGAGAAAACACGAGTAGAAACATATTTTGCCGAGAAAGAACGAAAAGAACACGCACTATGTCCACGGCTGGACATAGACCTCTTTCAAATGGCGCCACTCCACTTGTCCTGGGCCTCCGAATCCAACGGCTCCCCGCCCGTTTTCTATGTATTCGAAGTGTAACAATAGTTTCAGAGACACTTTTCCCTTTTAAAAAACTAAAAAAGCGCTTTTTTCGTAGTTCCAACGGCTTTTCCCCGTGATGGTCTCGAACATTCTCGGAAACGGGTCCCTGGCTGAGAAGATGGTGGCAATACTGACAAAAATTACAAGGACGTGGCCACCGTTCATCGCAATAGGTAATGTTTGCTAAGATAACGATCACATGTAGTGTTCGGCTACTGATAGATATTCGACCATAATTATTAAATGAAGTTTTGTTTCTAAAATATTTTTTTTGATACCATTAAACAACAAAAAAAATAAGAATTTCGGTTGACACACACCGGAATAAAGGCGTACAAGGTTTTCTTTTCACGTATTGTTCATTATATAGATATTTATTTGTAATTTATGTCCGGCTGTACGTTTGTGTACGTATCACGAGGACACCAGTGGCGCGATACCTTGAAATATTTGAAAATAATATTATGGGTATCAGGAACTCTGTATATGGAATATTTTTTGGAAATTTTAATGTATGTAGACTTTTGTTATGGCCATACAGGTCAAAGTATATTTTTTTGTAATTCTGTCTGTCTGTTTGTTTCACCACGTGTCACACCAAACCACTGTTCAGTTGTGGAATGATATTCGACATTGTAGTAGCTTGTATTCGTTTCATTTTTCTTGGTATAACATTACAATTACATTTAAAATTTTCCAGGTAAAGGCATCCTGTTCGATTATCTCTCGCAAGGCACTAAGGAGAGACTGACGGCGCCGATGATTCGCTGCGTGATGGCGCTGGGTCGCCGCGCGCTCGTCGAATGTTTGGGCGAACATTTGGACCACATCGACGATTGCCTGCACGCGCCGAGACATTCGCGCGCCAACACGCTGCCGGATCTGCGGGATGCTATACTAGTAATATATTATGTGCATAGATAAATTGCTGTCCACATAAAGTTGTAACCGTAACCGGTAAAATATTATTCGTGTATCCGTATCCATATCCGTGTCCGATATTTAATATCTATAACATCTCTAGTATTTGGTATTAATTGTCGAGAACTGAGCTTTCCTTACACAATAATGAGGTTTGCTTTCAATGCGAGAAAAGGTCCACAACGCTGGACTAGTGCGGGTTGTTGGTTGTTGGCCACCAGTTTAGTTTACATGTGTGGAGTCTTCCACAGAACATTGAAACTTGTGGAGACCTCTCAGTTATGCAAATGTCCCACACATTGTTTCCCACCCGAGCGTCCTCAGGACAAGACAATAATATTTGTTATGACTGCATCAATGTAACAAATACTTTGTATGTATTGTATTTTGTATTTTTAGGACGTATCAACATGCTTGCTGAAGTCAGAACCGACAACATATCTTGAGGACTATGTTATGACGGATTATACTCTCTATGAAATGTTGGGTGATTCTATTTTACCACGGAGAACGATATTCTTATTCAAAGGTATTGTTTACAGGTTTTTATTCAATATGTGATTGTTTTATTTCTGTTCTAATGTCTAAAGTAAATAGATGTGATCCTCATAACAACCCTTTAGTTACATCTGTATCCCGGAGGATGCATTTGAAATGTTTTTAATTAGATTTTATTCATCTCCTTTATCGAATCACTAAATTGTGCGTAAAGTATATGTATCTTATTTTTCTAACCTGTAGACAAACCAAATGGGACAGACAGACAAACACGCGAGTGATTCTATACGATTGCGTTTATTCGTAGGATGTATTGAAGGTAGCATTTTAGGTGTTTGTTTTATTATTCACAGACACCCGTAGAAGAAGAAAAGGCAAGAAGAAGAAAGTGGAGGCAGAATTGATAATAATTCCCATCAGGCCAGTGATAAGGCGACCTAAGATCAGAATATTGCCAACAGCGAGGAGTGCTAACAAGATCATACCTAGAGAAGTAGTATTCGAGCCGGTGAAGAGACCCAGTGGTATTCAAATCAAGATCAACAACTGTAGATCATTGGAAGCTCGTAAAGCCAGCAATCCCGCTCACCAACACACGTACAATGCCTTTATACCGAGATCGAACAGTGAAGTGGTCGCCGCCAGTGGATTTTTGAATAGGTTTAGGTATAAGTTGAAAAGGAGTAAAAAATATCAATTTCCGTTATATGGAGCTTTAATGTTGTAATTATTTTAAAAATACATAATTTATTCATTTATACCAATTTTTTTCTTCTGATTTATTTATTTTACGTTCCTTTACATATAAAATAAATAAATGAACGTTTACCCACTCACACCCCCGCAATAGGATTCCCTGTGTTGCGGATTGGGCGTACACAAAATGACATCACAAACACCCATGACCCGAGAACATACATGTATCTTTCTCATAAATGTCTGCCCCGACCATGAACGAACCCAGGACCCATCGCTCGGCAGGCAGGGTCACTACCAACTGGGCTATGGGGTCGTCGATTACTGGTATTAATCTTGTTTACTTAGATTTCTTGTATAATAATAAAAAAAAACAGTGGCAACACAAAGGCAGATAGAGATACAGGTGGTCCTTATTAGTAATCAACATTATTTTCCAATGTCTTAAAAGGATTTATTATTGGAATAGAGAACTTATTAGAACAGAGTATGTATTCATGAAAGATGTAATAAAAGATCAGCACAAAGCGTCTTATTTATTGGTATTAATGGATTCCAATCACATTTATTTTCCATCGGTAGCTATCGTTCTGGTGTATAATATGGAGATTGTCTCTACATTCACTGAATAGATATTCTATACTCGCTTTACCCCACACTTTACATAATATATCCTCATGGTCCATCGTGTGAAGTGTTTGTGGAATAAATGACTACATAAATATTTGCTAGTTTATTCACCATTTTTTCACGTATAGGTACTTTCTTTAGGTACTGAGTTGACTGGGGTAAGTACATTTCAGAAGTGTGATGTAAAATAGGAAATGACACTGTTAATGGAGAATAGTTGTAAGTTGTAACTGAAATAAAGCCGTCAAGAATAAGAAAGATTATGTATATAATATGGTATAACTAACATTTTCACAGCCCATTTAGATTTAATAGATAAAAATATTTTTAGAATATCGTCTATCGATTCGTTACGAACGAAAACCATATACCTTGAATGGCGGCCAAGATATCTATTTTCGTAATAGTTTCTGATGCTATTATGTATGAATAAGAGGGAAATCGAAAGCGAAGTGCGAATTAAGATATTTTTGATAAAAATACGAGGTGTCTGCTACGACTACTCGTTTGTCTATACCTTATCGATCTTTATGTTGTCTTAAACCGCATTATTGGAAAATATTAAAGATTTACATGTTCTTTTCTTTTTTGGGTTACTTATGAATACTTTTTAACCGATTTCAAATCGCTTACGAATAAAAAAAATTTAATGTACCATTTTTGTTCTTTGATTTTACATATTCATGCATTGTCATTCACTTCTGAGGTATGGTCCAAATTTCAAGTATCTAGCTAATTGGGAAGTTAGTTTAAAATCAATTACAAAATTCCACCCGGACAGCACAAGAAAGCGAGTTAAAAAACATGGTAACAAGCAGAAGGTTCTTAATGCATTTGTATTTTTTTATGTTACCTCAGAACTTCGTCACTTATTATCCGATTTGGAAATTTCCTTTTTTGTTTGAGAGGGTGTGGTCCAAAATGATATAATAATATATCTTCCGGTTTGGTCTCAACTAAAATTTGAAAAAAAAAAAATGAGTCTCTGAGGTTGAAAAATCGGAGTCGATACCATTAAATTCATCTTCATCAAACTGAAGTTGGTTTTTTTGCTAAAATATTTACTTGTTTGATTACGTGTGATCGGCACGGTTTCATTTAAGAATTTCTGCTAACAATATTTTTAGAGTTCATCTCAAGCCAATCAAAACAATTTCAAGAAATGAATTCGTTATTCTATATTGAATACGGAATTTTTCTGTCATTTAATGGCATTAAGAAGTTTGATTATTTTAGTAGTTTTCGGATTGCCAAATTACCTATCCCTTTCGTGTGTGCATCTGATTTACAATTGAGAAGTAAGGTAGGTAAGGCGTAACTAAACATGTTTTTGTGAAATTTCTACATACACTTGTTAAATAGGGGAGATACGGGCAAGATGACACAAGATTGGTCTTCCAAATTTTATTACAATCTTTCTTTTGAAATTAAAATGTACATGTATAGCCCACCACCTCGTCTTATCTCCAAGGTAAGACAAGATGGGGTACTTCTAGGGGTATTATGGGATATCCTTTATTGTTCTACATTAATTCATAGTAAATATTGCTACACCATCCTCAACTTGCACGACAGCACAGTAATGGGCCCATTTATCATAAATATAATAAACTTTAAACCTTTATTATATGCCAAATTAAGGCCACTTCAGTACAAGCAAGGGGCATTTTCAGTTTATATATATATATATATATATAAACAAGCAGATGAGCCACTTGATGGTAAGTGATGACCGTCTCCTATAGACATGAATAGTTTTTGACTTTTTGTATTGAGTTTTTGTAGTGGATCTTAATGCAATAATTTCAAAGTTGTTGTATGCCAAAAATATTGAACTTCCATTTTTGACGGAAAAGTCGAATCACAGAACAACGACACAAGAGCCACATTGCATTGGTTTGTAAATAAAAAATAAGTGAAACATTTTTCATTGACAGATAATAATTTTGGAGTCAAATCACGAATTTTGACATTGTTGTAGAATAGACCATAATAAAGCGTCACAGCAGATATATCGATTGCCTCCGATATTTAAAAAAAGCAAAAGACCCCAACAGCGACTTGGTCGCATAAAAACAAAAACTGTCCTTATGAAAAAGAATTATACTTAATCGGCATGTCGTTGAAAATATACAACAATGTCCCGCGTGACCTAAGAAACCAGTTGAATTTAGAAATATTTGGGAAAAAACATAAAAATTATCTGATCGATCTGGTCGATGAATTGATGAATGATCTTTCAAAACAAATAAAATTGATTGATTGATTGAAGTCGGGTAAAAAGTCAAGCTCTAGCCACAAACATAGTATACTATATAACATAGTTTTATGGTTCTAACATTAATTTTAAAAAAGATGACATTGATTTATATATTATACTAGCAAACTGCCCTCGCTTCGGAAAACGACGCTTTACGCTAAGAAATAACACCCGCATTATTTTAAATTAGTTTATAACTTTTTTATTTATGGACGGATTGCAATGAAACTTTAAGTATTAAGTTACGCTTACTGCAACACATTAGTGAAAACCGTAACGAAATCGGATTGGTCGTTTCTGAGATTAGCGCGAACAAACACACAGACAAACACAAAAATTCTAACACTATCTATTGCTTTGGATTCTATTGCGTTGATAAAGGCACCTAATCGTAGTTTTTCTCATATACCCTGTACAGAAAGCAATCAGTTAAAATTTTGTTAGATGTATAGATGATATATTGCAATATATTTAATGTTTCGTTTATGTTCTTATAATTATATTGTATGTTTTTAATTTATAAGTTTTAAGTTAACATGTTATATAAAATTACGCGATGTAATAAAGAAAGATAATGATTATGTCCGTTATTTGACTCGTTCGACTAGACAACGCTTGACGCGAAGTCGCATAATTTAAAGTAAGAAAATATTTCACAAGTTACGAATATTACAGACATATTTTGTTCAACCTTATCATGTTTATGGTCACACATTGGTCTGAGCCGCAGCTTCAATGCGCAATAACAATGGATACTCCATAAACGTGATTGGATGGATACCTTTCGTTCGCACGATGCTCTCTCCAACCGCAAATTATCTCGCTCCAGCGTCTAGCGCTGCCTCAACGAACTTCAATCTAACAACCTATATACAGTTTCACCTGAATTTGTATAAAGTTCGTTTGGAGGCAAAGGAGGAGGTTTGGAGCGCAGTCGGTGAACTGATAGAGATTATTGTAACCAATTCAAAACACTAAGCCATTACTAAAACTTCATTAAATTGTCCATTAAGTGTTAATTAAATGTAATTAAAGTCGTATTTGTGATTGTTGAAAACGTCGATAAGATTTATTTCGTACCAAAATTTTATTATATATTATTTCAATATGAGGGCGCCTGAGGCACTGCTTTGATTACTTACACTTTGTTAGGTTTGATGTAGGGTTGGTAATTGGTATTTAAGTATTTTCATAGACAATAAATTCCTATTTAATAAAGACAAATTAATAAAGACACTTGTAACCTTATTTTCTTAATTTAAATACGTTAAAAAGTTTTATCCCATCATTCAAATTCAAAATCATTTAATCGTTCAGGTATTTATGAAATACATTTCCGCACGTCCATCTAAGCTTTTACTACCGTTTAGAAAACGTTCTTTCTTAAACATGAGGAGATGAAACGGCGAAAGAAACTCCTTAGCACATCATTTAAATTATCATAGTAAATAAACTATTAATTATTTATATATAGTTTTTTTTATATCTTCATGGGAATAAAGTTTAGTTTACTTGGGCTTTGTTTCACATGCTAGCTATATGGTATGAAGACTGATTTTATCAATAGTGGTAGAACTGTGAATGAACTGTGTGTGTGAACTGCATATTTCGTAGCTATGATTGGCAACCCTTATAATCGAATAGTAGGTAAATAGTTCGACCGTATGTTTACAATAGCGTAACGCAACGTTCGGCGCCGCGGTGCGTCTCGTCGCCGCGTCGCCGCGGCGCGCTTTCAGCCGACATATGTACTATTAGCACCATAGATACAGTTAATTGTGCTAACACCGTCGTCACATGACGTAGATTTCTTTGCAATTAAAAAACTAAGCGATGCTGCGTTTAGGCATTAGGCTCCCTGCAGGGCTTAGGTCTCTCATAATTGAGGAAGCTTCAAGTGTATTCCACCACGCTGTTCATTGTGGATCGGTGAAGAAGTATTAGCCAATCCGAGAGTAAGAAGTTGTACCTCGATATGGGTCATCGACTACTATCTGATGAAAGTATCAAGGACTGACGGTTTAATGTGTTATTGCAAGCACGGAAACGCTTAAGAAATTTTGTGCTTACCAGTCTATCACCCACCACATCAGACGATGGTGTCTGATATTAATCATAATCGTAACACTCGTCGATCGGTTATAAAGATAGACAATAAAATAGAAGAGAGAATACCGCCTTGTGGAACGCCATTTCTCAAGTCAGCCCAATTCGAATATGTAGCTTTAACTGTACTGTCTGACTATTGACGACCGCGAAGATAAGACGAAAACAAATCCAAAGATGATTACGAGAATTTTTGCTGAGACAACATGGCGAGCAGGATATCATATTCCTCTGTTTTAAAAGTATTTGAAATGTCAACAGTACTAGTAGCATGAATTGTTTATCGTTCATACCGAGTCTTAGATTTTCTATCACATTAATCAGCGCGGTGGTAGTACAGCGTACAGAATTTCATGCTTAATTATAGGAAGATAATAGCTATAAACAGACAGAAAACGTCATGTTTATAAATTGGAGTTAACTCACCTTGCAGAAAAGTTTAAATTTGGAAGCAATCAGTTTATAAATATATATTTCTTTAATGACTTGATTACAGTGTTACTTATAAAATCATATCACATATGAAACGCTGGTATAACGAAAAATTCTGTAAACATGACCTAAATATACATTCAGACTTTTACAAACAATAAGTGTGTATGTGAGCTTGACATTTGAACACGACGCTGGTTTTGTTAGTAATAAATCACAACACTCGTGCGAAGTTTATATTAATGTGACTGATGATTATAGGTAAGTGACGGAAGACGGAAACGTTTACAGTTTTTTTCTTTTTTGTATTATAAAACTTAGCTCCTCCTGATTCAGGGCGACATTGTGTCGTCGAGATTTGAGAAGCGTGGGCTTTGTTAGGGCTACCTCAATGTATTTTGTTGTGGAGCAAATGCTAAAACTAAACTAAAATTTGTATCTATACTTATAAATAAAATTTGAATGTCTGTTTGCAATATTAAAAAAAAAACCGCTTTTTACTACATATGTTTTATTGTATGTATATGCATACGGTTTATTTATGGACTTAGCAAATGCGACCACGTTTCAGAATTTGGAACTAAGCTCAAGGGGTTCCCAATTCGCCTTCATTGGAAAACACATATTCTTTCTTTCTTTCTTTAGTAATAAGACAGCTTTTTACCAAAAGCTTTGTGTGATTATGTTTCTATGTTACCGGTGAACAATAAACAGATTTTTTAACATCAGTACATACACTATATAGAATGTTTTAACTCAGAAGTAGAACCAAAAACGAAACGAAAATAATCAATAAACTCTTGCCAACATTTATTGAGTAATGTTTACGACAGTAATCGTCTTGTTTTGATGAAACGTCCGAATTGTGTTTGATGTATTCGCGTAAAATAGTTATTCTGATGATTTTGATAAGTGTGTTATAGTTGTTTTCTGTAAATGCATCGATAGCATAACGTGTAACACATACGCTGCTTAACCTAGGATACTCAAACTATATTTTGTCACAAAAGCCCTTGACAGCTTTTAATTGCATTGATGCTTATATAATATTTTAATAAATTTTAAATGAACAGTTTTAACAAATAATACTTTTACTGAAACAGAGACAACCCTACGACTTTTTGAAATTGCCCTGCAGCGAGAGTGCGGCGATGAAAAATTACTTCATTGTTGACGAACGACAATTTACATTATTTAATGACAAAAAGCCAACCAATTTCATTAAACTCACTGTTTTAAATATGAGTAGGAAAATGATTCAGATCTCATTGTTGGGACACAAAATAAATAACTCCAAGCGCAGTGCAGAAATAGGTACACGTGTCCATTTTTTATTTGTGAACCCCAGTAGTCAACCCTAATTCACGATGCGTGGGTAAAACATCTCTCATTGTAACTATCTCGCAGTAAGTTGTTTATAATAACTTATAGTTTATAGCGGGACGATCGTATGATTAATTGTGGCGCCTTAGTGCAGGAGTATAGAAACCGCATAGAGACATTCCCCTACAACTCTGGGCTATGTGAATGCGAACCTCGGTGGGCGTAAGCGATGGGCTCTTTCAATCCTTTATAAATATTTGCAGCGATGGGGGGATAGTTAGAAGGTCTGTTCGCAATCAATGCGTCGGAGATGTCTTTGGTGTTACGGATGTCCATTCAAGTAGTTGACTTCTTACTATCAGGTGGCCCGTATGCTTGCGTATTGGTGATAACTTATATCAAAAAACCGAAATTAAAAGTTGCTTAATGCGTCCTATTTTATGCCAAAATTTCGACATGATGTAGTTGAGACATATTTTACTTACAAACTTATTAAAATAACAAAATCTATCTATTCATTAGCCTGTTAACCTAAATTGCTAGATTGATTGACACCAGCTCAATCGGTCCTAGGCTCTCTGAATCTAATGGTTTTTCGTTGTTTACTTCAGGTTATTAATTCGTCATGTCGGGGGCCGATCTGTGTTTCTTGTACGTGAACGCCATTCAAGGACTTTTCCCTCACCGGTAATCAGTTGTACGAATCATGTGCCCAGTCCAATGCCACTTCAGCCTGGTAGTTAGATGAACGTTAGTTGGTCTATGAATCTTATTGTTTGACTTTAACAATTGCTGTGTTGTTTCCGTGTAAACAAAAAATATTCCACAATTCCTACAGCTGCAAATAAAACGTTGACGAAGTTTTAATTATTTTTAACAAAAGGAAAAATCTATTAGAAAGATCATTAGAATTTATTCTACAACAATTTTTTTTTCATCTTCAACAAGGAATGAAAAGCGGCTTCTGATAAATTTACAGAAATAAACATCGATGTACGAGAATTAAAAGACAAAGTGGAAGATAATTTTTATTTAAATTAATGATACTTCATCGCCAAGGAAATGGGAGCGAGTATATTTCTTGATATTTTTATTATCCTGCATACGAGGCAGTACATATATTAAACACTCCCCCACTATAGGGTTCCATCGGTTCGGGTATTATGGAATGGACAGACATAATCGATGCATCAGAAACATAAATCGAACACAAACAAATGTTTGACACAAAAGTATTATATGGCTGGAAAACCAACCCGAGACCAGTTGGCTTGGGATGACACCTATGTATTACTTAGTGTTGCTAGTAATTTTCCCTTACTCCACTTCAGAAAACTTATGCCATACATAAAGTTAAGTAATAGTAACTTTCCCTTACTCCACAAATTTATGTCTTACGTAAAGTGAAGTACTAGTAATTTTCTCTTACTCCACTTTAGAAAACTTATACCTTATGTTAACAGACATTAATGATCCGAAACTATTGTTATTCCATTTTTTCAGGGTTTTTATTAATTTTGTTTGTCTCAATTTTTTGTTTTAGGAACTATACTGTATAAATATAACTATACTCTTAACAACATATATCGCAATTTTTACTTTCTACTCCACGAAATCAGATTTTTTTCCCCAGGAAAAAGTATCTTAGGTAATGTAAAAAATAAAACAGGTTAAAAATATGCTGAGTTTTAGATGAAACAAGAACACGTGTACAGTATTTGCCGCGTGATATGTACACAGTTAGCTAGGTAAAAATAAAAATAAAATGTTTGCCTTTATATTGAATACTTATATGTAAACTATAGTTTTCGAAAAATATTTAATATGCAGTTTTTTTTTTTAATGTAAATAGCCGACAAACGAGCAGACAAGCTACCTGGTATGTGGTCATCGTAGCCTATGGACTTTAGTAACAGCAAAAAGATTACTGATGCGTTGTCGACAAAAAAGAAAGGAAGTACTGGCTCTCAAGTGCTAGCCGAAACACGACGACGTTTGCCAGCTGACTCAATCAGGAGGGTGGTAGCTAGCCAGGTTGGGTTCATGGAAATAATAATAATACCAGTAACAATTAATAACTGAATAATAATATCGATAATATATTTTATTACCTGAAACCGTACATGAAGCATGTGGGCTTCTGGCCGACCTCCTACGATACCCTGCTTTGCTAGCATGGAATTAATTCACATTACATAATCTCGACAACAGTCTATGGCTAGTGTTAATTTATTCTTATAAAATATATTTGTATAATTTGGATTGTAATTGTACCTCATGTATTAAATATGGGCACTTTATATTGTGTTCATTATTCACGTTACAATCAAGCGGATGATATTTCAATGTCTGATTGTTTACGAGACACAACCCAATTTATATGATAATAATACTCAATTACAAAATTATTCATTGTCTATCCATATCATTATGATGTTATTTGAATTTGTGCATCGTTTAACATTGTTTAGATAAAATCTTGTAATAAAATTAATAATAATATCAGACAGCTGGGTTTGAGCGGCCTTCGCAGAATCAGAACGGTTAAGTATATCACTACTAGCGAAGTGAATGTTAAAATTCTGTTATCCTTACATCTCAGTTTTCCTGCATGAATGAAGTTCCACCCTCATCAATGACTTCTGTACATCCTCTCTCTACGATCTTTGGGTTCTTCAGGATAGGTGTAAAAAGGATTCCATTTCTGGGCAGTCGTAAATTGGCCACTTTTCAGGTGTTATCTGTCTGTAGGCACCGATTACCCGCATGATGACCTTCATATGGCCTCTCTATGTTTTCATTATTACGCACAACGATATTTACCATCCATTACATCCTTGAGTACAAGCAAAACTCCCCCGCTCTTGTTACACCTTGCTTGACAACGGAAAGCATTGCTCCGATGTCCTTCCTTTGGAGTGTTGCTTGAATCTGTAAGATTTAATTTAGTCCTGACAGTACTCTTGGGAATTCTGCTCTTATCCTGCTATTAACTTCCACTTGTATTCTAAATTCAAATAATATATATTTTAACGTGCTTCAATTACATTTGTGGTGGCTTTCTACTATCCTATAGTCCATACGCTACTTGCTGGTTCTAGCAGTATTAAAAACAAGACAAGAATTCTGACTCAACTTAAGTTTAATATTAAAAGGTAGTTTTATTTATAATTCATATCTACATTAATAAAATAAGGATTTTTATTGCTTATGTGTAATTAGCCACAAACTATGAATATAATGTTTTTTTAATGCTAAAACTTTAGAAAACTACTTAGTGTAATCTTGTATGCAATCTGTAGTCCGGTTTGAATCGAAAATTAGCACCATACAAAGTAATTGTATAGTCTATTGATACTACTTATAAACAACCCACTGGTTTGGACGACTATGTAGCCCAGTTATTGTGGAGCTGCATATTGAGTGACTACTCATGAGTATAATTCCCAGCAAATTATAAATCCCAGTTAAATTATACTTATATGAGACAAAACAATCAGTTCTTGGTTGCTCCAGATTTTATTTTTTATTGAGAGTGTCTATATCACTGGCGACACAGGATATTTCTAATGGCCACTGCAGGGCACGGCTATCCGCTCATAACTAAGCAAGTTTCAAGCATACACGGTATATGTACTACACTTTATACACTAAAGCGACCTATCGGCTAGCATGCAACATACACATGTGTCGGAAGTTCTTACGTCGCTTGATGGCCTATTTGACTGCTCAAGACCAGGAACATATTCCTCGAATTCCTGTAAGCATGGAAGCGCTTCAAAAGCGATGATACTTCTAGTATTTTCTCGATAAATTTATCTTAAAGTCCGCATTGCTAGTCAGTCGATCATATACTGTTGACAATCGTTCCATCGTTCGATTAAACCAGCAGTATTTTAAGATATGAGATTCGAGAATTGTTATGTAGTTCATTTTCAACGGGTCCAATTTTCTCCACGCCCATTACTGTTAACATGGGTCGATGAGTTCAATGAAACATGAGTAAAAAATCAATGCGATATGACCTGACAATCTCAGCATATTTTATGCGATTTAGTAATTATTTTCAATGTAAATTGATACTTCTACGATGCAGAGTCGGCCGCCGGCTGGCGCCGGCGATGTCATCGCCGCGTGGGTGTATGGTTTCAAACTACCTATAAGCCGCATTTCATTATAAACTCTTAAATTTAGTGGTAGTATTATTGTTGATATACCACGCATGTTGTACATAATGTTTAAGAGTGATTGTTTAAAGGGAAATATCATTAAACAGTGTGTTGTTAGGTACTATTTCAGTAAATGCGAGTTGTTGTAACGAATAAACCATTTTATTTAACATTTTCAGTTCATGCGGTTATGCAAATGATTATATTGAATTGAAAACAATTTAAGTTATTATTGATTCATATCAATATTCAAAGTATGCCATCTACGTCAGGTAAGGGCCCAGTGCTGCCAATGGATATCCGTAACGCGGTAAAGAACCCTACTGCCAAGCACGAGTACCGCTGGGATTAAGCCAAGTGGAACTAGAATTGAATAGAATGGAATTAGAATTAATTTGTGGCCTTTGATTTCTGTTTTTTTTTTAAACAAAATCTTATTTTATATAATTTCCATTTCATTTATTTCCTTTTTGTTGTTGAAATCCATAACACCAGGAGCGTTTAGCGACATTAGCCAGTTGTTAACTAACATAACACATAACATTAAAACCGAAATAAGTTTTTTTTAATATGTAGCCGTCAAACGGACAGACTAGTCACCTGAGTATATAGTCTCCTCCACCCATACAGATTTTCGGTGTTGCAGAAATAAAGCCATCGTCGACCCTCTATCGGCCGAGATGGTAGCCGGACAAATTGAACATACCTCACGATGATAGATAGGGTAGATCGATAAAAGACCTTTTCGCTCAATGCGCCAAAATATACTTTATCAATAAAAACATCTTTTTAGTTTTATTAGCCATCTAATGCGCCAGACGATATAAAAAGATCTGCCTTAGCCTATTAACAATAATGATATTTAAACAAGATGAAAAGGAGGTGCTAATGTTATTTTCTAGATCAAATCGTATTGTTCCACAATCGTATAGGTACGTTTGTTTGCTCTAAGTTTTCCGTAAAAAACGAAGAACGATGTTCCCATCTAAACGATTTCGCCTTGGCAATTGTGACTAGGCTGTTATTTATGCGTTTTTAATGTTACTCATTCATATCTCGCGCGTTTTGCGGATTGCAAGTCGTTTGACCTTGAAATAGATTCAAGTCCGGAACAGCTGGCGCCTTTAAATACATAGTAAACAGAAGGCTTACTCTATAATCTCGTAAGTCAATCATTCGCAAATATCGTCACGCAGTTAAAACATTAAAAGTCACACGTCTTTAGATAAGGCCAGCTACGGATTTGCGTACATTATTATAGCCTCTGTTGAGGTACAATGTTTATCCGTCCTTGAGTCCAAGCCAGTCTTCTCTGCTCGTGATACATCCTCCTGATAAAGTGACAAGGCATTTCACTGCGTTGATATATGTAGGTGATCAGAAATGTCACGACTTCTTTCTTAGCTAACAACAGGTCGGTGTTAGCTACATCAAGTGGTCTGTCTCTTTGCTTGAATGGAATAGTCGTCAGAAATTAAAATTGTGGAGATGTATTTGTTGATGGGACGTAAGTTATATTATGAATATGGGAACGGTGTTAATTTAGTTTTCCTGGAATTTAAATTAAATCTGTTAGATTATCGTTTTATTTGTAATATTTTGCCAAAAAAACTCCTTAAAAAGTTGATTTAAAAATCTTATAGCTTTGAGCAAACATTCATATAGAAATGCAGGATATATAGATTCAAACAATATCAAAGACATGAAATCCGTTTATGTAATATAGAATTCAACAGTGAAAAAAACAAACTCATAACTCTTCGTAGTGTTCGTTTGACAGAAGGCATTAAAATAACTATCGCATAACTATCTGAGACTATTTACTCTGTACCGACGCCGACATATGCATGATCAATTATATTATTTTATTGCTCTACTTTTTGTTCTCGATGTATCAAGATTAGGTGTTAAAATTGAATTGATCGTTTAAACATCGATATCCTTTCAACGATCGAATCGTAAAATAGTTAATATTATGTTATTATGCTATTTCTCGATTTTACTGCGCCCATATTGTTAGTTGCATACGAACTGTCAACATTTATAATTTTACATTAAATAATATATTTTATGTAAAATAAAGCAGTTTTAATTAAGAGAATAGATAATATACTCGCCAATATTATTAAGTTAGAATGTATACCCGGACAGGATAGACCGTTGTAAGTACTGTGCTTAATGTCAAAATATCTTTCGCATGTGTTTAAGTATTAGAAAACTTTGTACTGTTGTTGTTTTGATTACTTTTCTTTCAGTTACTAGAGGAACTGTTGACTTAAAACGTAATGAGAAATGGTAAATGTAAATCCGAGGAGACGTGCAGGTAATAAGAGCTGGTAGGTAACCTCGTGGGTTGAATGTCGGTAGAGACGATAAATAAAAACTTATACAGATAAGTTTTTAAATTTATGTGCTTAATGCAAATAATTGCCAGTTGGGTTAGTGAAGAAAAACATTATGAGGAAAAATACATATTGAAACTTGGTTAGCGTGACGGACGATTTCGGTTGTAACGATGATGTAAGTCCAAAAATTTAAGTTGCGAAATTACACAATATTTAGTTTTGGATACACTTAAACGAAGTTCGTTTATATATTGGGAGATATACGAATACCAGCAAGTAACATTATCACAAAATTCTTGACATCCATGGAGAGTGTCTGTTGCATAATATATTATGGTGTTTGGGCACCAATAATAGTTCATGTGACATATTTCTATGAAAATGTCCGTGGTTCAGAATTAAGCCTGGGACGTCGTGCAGCAGGCAGGATCATCTCCAATTGAACTACAAGGTCATGTTATTAATGAATAAACATAAATGCAATACTTTAACCTTCATGCATCTTGAATAATATTGTATTTTATGCAATGCTGCTCTTGACAACTGTACCAAACAATGATAAGGCCTCACCTTATATTCAGCATGTGTGAACTGGGAACATTATGGGTTGTCATGCGGATGAGTAATGGTTTGTTGACTGAAAATACATATTGATGTGGGTCTATTTTATTAATATTCACGCTAATTTTTATATTTCTTTGTATTGTAATTTTTTAAATACTAACGAGCCGACGGGCTATCGGATGGTACCCCGCCCGTGGACTCTCGCAACACACAAGGCATCACCGAATCTTTAACGCTACAGATGGAACCTGGGGTTCTGCTTATTATTGGCTCTTCGATACTGCAACCGAAATACGTGAAAATATTTCGTGGTTTATTCTATAATAAGGCTGGTGATAGCCAGTTAATCCTGCTACCATTCAAGAGTACCGTCATGATAAAACTGATTGGTACAAAGTCATGTAATCTTCAATAGAAGGGACCGTAGTGTTGGAAAGTAGCAGGACCCTAGCTTCAGGGATACTGATACAAAGATGGAAGGAGGCTGTTATCCCGTGGCTGGGTCGATGAAGGTGAAGGCTATCCCTCCTTATTTAGATTATTGGATCTCACGGCAGCGTGAGTTGATAACGTATAGATTTATGCAGGTGCTAACCGGCCATCGGTCCTTTGTTATGTACCTGCATTAGGTAGTAAGACGGAGTCCCTGTAGCTCGGGATCAGAACATGAGCTACAGTATCTCCTGCCTGCCTGGCGACTTAAAATGGACTTCCGGGTTTGAGAGCTCGAGCCATCTAGTGACCCCGAAAAGGACGACAGTATGTCTGGCTACGTACCATCATTAAGATGGGATGATGCGAGCTAAAAGAAGCCGCTCGCGCAACTGTCAGACAGCATTGCTGCTGTCAGGATAATATTGCAATTAACAAACTACTTAATACGAATTAACACTATTGACTATTGGTGCAATCAAAATGCAATTGTTCATTGTATTTTAAACATGTAGTTTTAGAAACGCGTTTCTATGAAAAAAAAAAACAATCGATAACATAACAAATGTACTATGGTATTCTGTAATACAATATAACTAATTAAAAATTATATAATCAGTGTTAAATAATAATATATATCCATTGATGTTACTGTTAGTTTTATGAACTTCTGTAACGTATCGATTAACTTTTCTGCTCCTTAGGTACTTGTTCGTTTCTTTTTTGTTCGATCTTACTTATGTTTCGTTTGCTATAGATGGTCTGGGCTGGGAAGACCTTTGACTGTGTGCCTGAGGTTCTCTACATTCATAATTATTATGGCGTACATGTGATTACTATTGTTTTGACATATATAACATATTGTAATTTATTCTGACTAATACGGTTATTTGTTATTCTATTTTGTTATTACTATTGTTATTATTTGGTAGATTTTGTTACTTTGACTATTAGTCAATTATTAATTCAATTTACTTTTTGTAATTACTAAGTCAGCGTAAATATGTATTAATTAGTATAAGTGAATCAACATTTATATAGGTACAAATGTGCATTTTTCTATGTTTATTAAACCGTAAAAATACAGTTTCAGTTATATTAGTATGATTTTTTGACCAGAAATAAGAGATATGGGTTATATCAATTGATCGAAAGTCCTAAAAGTTCCGCTTGTCTCGTCGAATATTAATAATAATTAGTACTGTTAATAATATTGCTAAATCTCTAATTTAAGGATCTATAGACTTACTGAACACATCAATCACATCAATTTATATATTGTTTACGGTACGTTGATATTTAAGGAAAAATATTTCACCGTGAGATCACTGTAAAGTAGATAAATGGTTTCACAAGATTTATGATGGTGCAGTCTGGAAAATCTTAGCGCATGAAACTCTGAATCATTTAATTAACGAGGGTTTAACCGTGAGCAATGCTGATATAATCAGATGTTTGAAGTAGGGAGATGATATTGCGCTTTTTCATAATCGTGAAGGGCACCATTCATGTTACAGTCCAAAGTAACCCCGTTGTACTCTTTGATATGTACCCTATACTGTATGTTCGAATTACACTCTTATCGGTGGTCGCTTAACTATGTATCTCCCAGTGCGGTTTTGACGGTCGTGCATTACCTACCACGAAGGTGGTGTCGAGAATCAGCCATGAAAAGTTTATTTTCATATGTCACTGGTCTCATCTCGCTGACGCTTCTGTTACCTCATTCCCTGGTTATTTACAAAAAAGTTATTGAAATTCGATCCGAACTATTTATACGTACTTTGAATTAAAATAAAAGCTTTGATCAAAAGTTGTGAAGGAACAGGAGCATTACACACGTAATGTCTTAATTAATGTACATACATTTATATAGCAAGTTCTTATGAAAATTTAAATGTCAATTATACGTGTCGAACAATAGTATATATCGGATCATGGTGTTACAAAAAACTTGAGGAGCAATTGACAGAATGACGTAACTGTCGGCTTAGGGAGTTTCTACAAGTGCTTGGATAATTTGGTGTCATAATACTTAAGGAGCCTGTTTATTTCATCACTAACCAGTCAATTATCAGTAATTAGGAAACTACTATAAGTTTTGACGGCAAAAAAACTAGACAAGACCATATATCTAACTGCTAACCGTAATATGAGTACAGTAGCTACCATTGTTTAAATTGGAATTGATAAATACGGGAATTCCCTTAATTCGCGGAATCTTGAAAAGCGTCTTACATATCAATCTCGCGTGACATCATTATTATGGAGTTAATATTAACGAATTTTTCCACTACAAATTACCAATATTATTATAAAGATGAATCGTTCGAACATTTAAAAAAAAATCCAAATTCATTCCTTCAATGACAGATTTTTCAGACGTTTCAATAACCTGCATTGAATAGTATTTATGATATATTTAATAATAATTAATCTCATTATTAATTTAATTAATCTTACAAAATTTAAGACTTACAAGTCAATGTGAACGTCAAAAATGCTTGCAAAATGACATTGTAGACATGTCAAATTTTTTACAGCATTTTTATATTTTTTTTATTTATTTTTTATATGTAAAAAAACTGCCGGGACCGGAAAATGTCAGTTGCGTGCGCTTGTTAAATGTAAATGATATGCACGATTCCTCTATTACCTCTCCAAACGCACAGGTGCAGCTCTCCTATAATGTTAAAATCTCGTTAGCAGTATTCAAATGCACGCACTTCAACAATTCATTGTGATTTATTCGCCTTATTTGTCTTTGACAGGCTACTACTGATCAGTCCAATATCCTTTCAAGAGCTCGTAAATTATATTCTGTTCGTGAATGTTTTTGAGGTGATTAGTTTGTTAGTTCGTTGTGAGATAAAAGGTGTCATAATCAGTTAATTGGAGCGCATGTGGTAAAGGCGTGACTGAACAAGGAACTTTGGAATGTTCTAGTAAAGACTGAAGTATTATGTCAGTGGAAAATGTATTTGTGAGCGTACACCCGTTGAGGTGCTTTTAAACCGTGTAGTAAATTACGATTTTTAAATCGAGCTATAATTACCTTAGCGTACCGTGGTTAGGCTTTGAAGCTTCCTTCCTGCACTAGGTTAATTTTTGTTATAGTCGTATAATCAAATAATTATTACATAATCAATACGTAAGCTCTAAGAACAAGAATTTACGTTTACATATTTTTTTCAGCCAGGAGAATTGAGCTCTGGTTCATCGCCAAGCAGTATTATTGCGAAAGAGACTAAGTCATCTATATTTATTTTAAATCTGTAGGAGCCTATTTAAATCTACCCGAGGGACGCATGAGCTTTCATAGCCAAGCTTTTCTTTAAATTGAAAATCAATTTTACGAAGCTGAATAATCTCAACCAATGAAATTAGTTCAGTAAAATATTAAGTAAACTCATCGTTAAATTTTATAAAATAAGCTTTATTCTCAGTTACAAATATTTTGTTTTTTTTCCAACGCGAAATTCGGCCTTACACATGTGTGGCTCAGACAATAAATCTTCTGAATCTAATTCGTTTGCTTATTATGCAAAATGTTATGGACTATTAAATGAGCTTTGCGATCATTACCAAGACTTACAACATTAAAGCTCTCGTAAAATTGATGTGATTTATCACATAAAAGATCTAGTAACTTAAAAAATATAAATATATATCTTAATAATTATAAAACGTATGTTTTAAAATTGTATTTAAATATAAAATTGACAATTCCCTCTTTTTCCGGCACTGTTTAACCTATAACAAAATATGAAGTCCAATATTATACAAGAAAAAAAAAATATTCTTGCATACACTTAATGCCTGGAACCCTATCTCACGCTAATCAAAGTTAGTCACGACTCGTTCTAATTTTTCTGTTTTGAACATTTTACTACGAAATGATCAAAACGGTATTAAATATCAATGTTTTGTTTTAATTTTAATGTTTTTAAAATAAAATTACCATATCGCAAGGTATCTGAATCATTTAATAGAGTCCAAAGTAATATGAATTAAATTTCAACCACATTAACCTATTTTCATTTCATTTGTGACACAGTGAATAATAAAAAAAAATATTCCATTATAGATATATATCTTTTCTAGATGCCGCGTTACGGTACAAAAAGAGTTTGCAATACAGACTTGATTTCACATTCCTACTAATATTAACAAAAACGCTTCAAATTTATGAATCTGACTTGTGTTTCAGAAATATGTTTTTAAGTCATTTTTATTTAATTTCATTCCTTTTATTTATTACCGGAAAGTTGTTAATTTACAAAAGACGGCCTCGAATAAAACACTGACGTGGTTGTTCAGTGCCGTTCACCTTTACTTCTACTTTTCAGAATGGGTCCTTGGAATGCACTGACCGTTTCCAAGTGTTGGGAGTTGAAGTTTCGTTCAACCTCAACTTTGGTCGGTTCATCCAGTTTAAAGATAAAGTGGCTGCAAGGAAACTGGTCCTTGTGAAGGTGAGGCAGTACTTCACATCGAACCAGCTTTTAAACCTGTATAAAGCTCAGATTCGACCATGTGTGGAGTACTGTTGTCACATTTGGGCTGGTGCTGCCAAATGTAATCTATCTGCATTGGACTCGATGGAGAGGCGTGCAAAGAGGCTCATTGGTGACCCAGATCTGGTTGAAACCAATCTGCATGGCCTTGAAGACAGAAGCAGGGTTGCCAGCCTCTCGGTCTTCTATAAGGTACATTTTGGAGTGTGCACATGAATTGTTCGAGTTCCCTCATCGCCGTTCCTCCAGCGGACAACTCGACGCACGGCAGGTATTCACCCTTATACAACGAACGTAGCACCAGCTCGGTCGACGCAGTTTGCGTCTTCGTTCATTATGAGCACTGCAAAGGAGTGGAATAACTTGCCCGCGTCGGTGTTCCCGGGTGCTTACGATGTGGGAGTCTTTAAGAGGAGAGTGAATAGCCTATTTATAAGTTAGTGCATTCAACATCTTAGACTTCATCACCACTTACCATCAGGTGGGATTGTTATCAAGCATTAACTTTTTTTATGTAAAAAAATATGTTGCCGAAACTGGAATTAAAAATTATACTCTCGTGGACATAATCGTAAACTTTCAGACCATCTTTGAAGTTCGGTAGCTTTTATTAACGGCTTCTTTTGCAATAATACTTTATCGACATTATCTTTTTGTTTATATATTTATATACTAGCGGCCCGCCCCGGCTTCGCACGGGTAAACTTTATCAATGTTTTCCGCAGCGTATGCGATGGAAGAAATTTTTATGCAAATTTTTTACACCTTGGTTCACTTTACTGAAGTTTTAGCAAGGATCTCTTATGTTTTCTAGTAATAAAATAGTCTATGTTACTCAGGGATAACGTAGCATTCTAATGGTAAAATAAATTTTAAAATCGGTTCAGTAGTTTTTGAGTTTATTCGTTACAAACGTACAAAAATACAAAGCTATCCTCTTTATAATATTAGTATAGATTAGATAACATATCTTCTTACGTTTAAAATGATTCGAAAAGTGTAGACCTGGACAAAAATCTAAGTATCAATCTCTTTTGCATTGGACAAGAATAAAGTTCGTTCACTGTTTTGTTGATAACACAACTACTTAATGGAGAATTTTAGGTTAC
Source organism: Megathymus violae (assembly GCA_003671415.1). NCBI lineage: Eukaryota > Metazoa > Arthropoda > Insecta > Lepidoptera > Hesperiidae > Megathymus > Megathymus violae. The sequence continues at coordinate 1,108,181 of PDGT01000051.1, forward strand.
AGATGTCTTTATTATCCTAAATTATTCGAATCTTAAAATAGGCTTCCAAGATAATTAGAAATCAACAATTGTGGAATTTGCGTTGCATTTTCTATTAACAAAAACACTGCAACGCAAGGAGAATATAGCAGTCACAACATTAGCTTTAGAAAAATGAAGTATATCGATAACACCGATATTACAGAACTGACAGAATATAAAATTTAAATTTTCTTTATTCTATGCAAATTTAAATAAATAAATAACGTTTACACACTCACACCCCCGCACTAGGATTCCCTGTGTTGCGGGTGGCATGGACACACAATTATCACATTACAAACACCCATGACCCGAGACCAAACATTTATCTGTCACATAAATATATGCCCCGGCCGGGAATCGAACCCGGGACCCCACGCTTGGCAGGCAGGGTCACTGCCAACTGGGCTACGGAGTCGTCAAATTTAATGATAACAATATATTATTCATTGTTATTGTTATCTTTCCCGTCTTTTAAAACACTTGATAGATTACACTATGTCCATTTTGTGCTACATTCAGATTAGGTGATACAAGAAAATAATATATTTTCTAATTTTCCGGATACGAAACCTCTGGAATGAAAAAAAGGATTTTTATTCTTACTGCATTTGATGCAGTTTTAAAATCAAAAACCGATTTAAATCTAAGTATTTCGAATAGATCGTCTTGTATTGTAGAAAAATTAAAATATTTTTAAATTTCCTTGTAAAATAAATCTAGTATATTCAAAATTTTAATTTTCAAACTGCTTTAAATGTAGGCTTCTATTTAATTATTTTACTTCTAGCTTCCACTATGAGATTGCTGTGACCTACGATTTTGTTTTGTCATAATAAAAATTTGCATGAACAGAAAAAACCTGTAATAGCGAACAAAAAAAAAAATTCGTATTCAGATAACCTTTATATCTATTACCAAACTATTACCAAACGTGACGCAACCATCGCCGGTACCAAGACCATGGTGATTGTGATTGGTTTCTAATGATTATCTCGAGGTGTCTAGCTTCGAGCCACACAGTCATTGTCGTGATTAGATAACTGAGCGATAAGTTACAATGAGATCATGTACAAATTTACGACTGTAGCTTTTTGTTTGAGAACAGCTTCATTAAGCGGCTATGATTTCATCTTGGAATAACTACGAGTACACTTGGAAATAGCCTACGCACGCAAAATACATATTTACTTGATCACTGCCTGGTCTCCTCTCAAACTGATCGGGTTAAGATTTGACAAGGGCGGATTGGATACGTCACATACCTCTGAGAACATTATGAAAATCTCTCATGTAAATAGGTTTTCTCACGTTTTTGTTCACGAAATAAATGATTTCAATACGCACGTCATTTGTAATATTAGATGAGCTGTCAAGATTCGAGTCGGAAGACTCGCATCGACTATTCTTTTTGCACATTGGTCAATAACATAACTTAAACTACAAACAGAATAGTCTATGTTAATCTTTATATCTCAAAGGGAATCAAAGTATTTTAATGTTGTTTTTCTCTATGTATTTTAACGAATGACTGAACTGAATTAATTACACGGTAATTTATTGTAAAGTAAGATATATTTATATTTGTTTTATATTTACACGAATTGCACGTGCATTGACGTATCAAGTGGAGGCTGGTAGGTGTGTCTGCTGGTCTAATGCGTGTAAACGTTCCGTCTATTGTAAGGATGTCCTGTTTTGTGATTAATTGTTTTTCATTTTCGTGTATTTGGTGTGTGTATGTCATAAAGCTTTGCGTTATGACTTAAATCTTCATTTTTACGGTGTTTTTGGATAGTAGTAGACTAGCAGCATGCTTATTAATCCAAATTAGTTCGTTCATGGAACGGACCCTGCATCCAAATACACGTACCATCGGAATTAAACTACGCAATACAGAGCCCTGCAGCATGAAAGTCCTGGCGCCTTGAGTTGTTGAGTATAAATGGATGCAGCTCTAGTAGCATCCTCATTCCCTATGACTCTCCTTGTATAGGTTGATAGTATCTTTAATAAAAGTCTACTTGTTAGAGACCCCTTCATAAAATGTACACAGGTTTTCATAGCTTGATTACTATAATAACTGTACCGTTTAATAGAAAGAAAGAAAGAAAACGGTATTTATTTCGTGAAAACAAAATGGTACTCACTGCAACTACCATTAGATTTTGCTATCTATAAATTAATCAATATATAAATATATATACTCGTATATAGCACAAAAATGATGTAAGATACACTTGCAGTCGGCACTATGCCAGTCCGACAGAAATGGCCGCACTTAAACTTTGGTAGCTATAAATGTAACACTATTACGAAAAGCCGCAGTTAAATAACATATAATAATAAATATCTGTAAACCATCAGAAAGTACCAGCATTGTAATCCACCGTTCATATGTTAAAATTTATTTAAACCTTTTAGGCGTTTGAAATTAAATTTGGTTAACTTCCATAACAACAATAGGAAGTTAAGAGAGAATAATTTAAAAATATAGTTTTTAAATTATTTTGGAATATATAATAAATAACAAAAAAAAAAATGTTAAAATAATACCTGGCGGAAATAAAGGAAGTTCGCTCAACTTAATAATAAAGTTGCTAGACTTAGGCATGAGTAATGTTTAAGACGCATCGTATTGGGATTAATTTAGACAACTGGAGTTAAACGGGTCTAGAACACAGTCGCCGCTTTTTTACGATTTTCTTAACTTTTATCCACAACAAACAAACGACAAAATGACGAAGATACAAATTTAAAAATGTTAAGGATAATGGATTATGTAAGAAAAATGAATGTCCTGTTTTTTCCAACTGCAGACATGGCAATATTAGTTCACCTCCAATCACATCCAACTAATACATAAATTTGTCATATTTTATCACGGCCGCCGTGTACCATTTACTTATAATTGTCACTCGTGGAAATTAAATTGTCGGCATTAAATTATTATATCCAACATTTAATTATTTTTGTGTATTGTAGCAAATGTATAATAGTTTGAAATTATATTATTTGATTAATTCATTTAGATTACCCGAATATTCTGTTACACGATTAAATTATATAGTTAATAAATAATACCGAGGAAAATAAAAAAGAAACAAAAGTACAACCTCTAAAAATACAAAGACCTAATTTAATTTATATATTTTCGTTAATACCATAATAATATTTTATAAATTATTAATTAATTTTGTACATATAGTATGTTTATTATATGTCCATAGCTTTGTAATATTAAGCCTACGCACTGGATTCGAACCCGGGAGGTGCCGACACCTGTCACCGGTTTTTGCTTACTTTGATATATTAATAATGTTACATTATAACTTTTTGTTAAACATCGTCCAAAAAAGTTGATATCACAAAAAATGTGCTCCATTTCATGTCGTGAACATGATGCCGTAATAATCGTGGACAAAAACTTTATATGATGTCATACGCCGTATCTATGAAGGGTCGTATTGGTCGGCGTCTTTTAATTAATTACACGATTAAAATAAGATGACTTTGAGTTTTAATGGCTACTGTTGATTTATCTGAATTTATATTACATACACATTATTGAAGTAACTGGAACAAAATATAGTTTGTTATGTATATGGCGTAGTATCTATAACTTGTCACGTACATCATTGATTCAAAGTTCCTCGCTACTCACTCAGTCACTAATTCAAGATGTCCTTAAATATGTCATGTCTGTATTATTGAGAACGCAGTGATATCCTTAGCAGTGGAAGCATTGATCTCTCGAATCGAAACGCGGGTTCGAAACCTGTAATTTTTCCTTTCACTTGCTGTGACGTAAGAAAATATCGTAAGGAAATTTAATATCAGCAAGTTCGTCATGATATTTTAAAAAGTATGTGAAATTTGCAAATTCGGCCTTGGCTCCTGAGGGGCTTAACAGCTCCTGGACTCACTTGCAATCGTACTGCAGTAGCGGGATGTAGTACGCCTTATTCCTCCTTGATTGAGACGAGAAACTCTTGATCTACAGTGGTTCGCTAATAGATTGAAGCTTCAATTACAGTGAATTACTATGAAGAAGAGACCAGTGCAGTAGGCGGTAAATTGGTTGAAGCTATATTCTTAATTGTCTGACTATTCTGTCTTCAGTAACCATCCTTAACTGAAAAATCCATGGAGATATTCAGACAACAACTATTCTTTTCGTTATATGTTATTTATCATATACGAAGTAGTTCCACTTGCTGTGTTCGGGTCTTGCTAGGTTTGGCCAACACTCTCGAAGTGCGGATTGGTAGATTTCCTGCGACGTCTGGCCCACATGGACCAAGTGCAGATTGGTAGATTTGACGTACTATGAAAATATTATGAAGATCTTTCATCTATGAAATTTCCTTAAAATATTTTCCTTCGCTGAAGCAAAAGACAAATGAAGTGATAAATTTGAATTGCGTGCGGGACTTGAACCCGGAGCTCCAAGACCAAAGATCAAACTGCTAAGGCATAAGAATAATACCTGAGAATTTCATGAAAATCAATGTAGTCGTTTCGGAGCCTTTTCTATCAATGTTATTTAAATGTGAACAAAGAAATGAACAATTGATAACCGCGACATATAAAAAGTACGTTCATTAATAATTTACATTAATGTGGATGTTACACACAGACATTTTACTTTTATTTTACAAGCAATTAAAAAAATACCTAACAAGCTCTCATGTAAAGGTTAATATATATACGGTACGATAAATTGCTTCAAGCGATCATAACCATCCCTCATCTCTTTATTACCCGTAGTTATAACATTTTCATGAAAGGAATTAACGCAGTATTTTAATAAGTAATAAACTAAAAACTAGTAACTCGCACTCGCATTGCCTCAGAAAACCTCCGCCTTAAGTTTAAAAATAGCACTCGCATGCTTTAGTATTTTTAATTTATATTTTATTTTCAATTTCGCAGGAATAGATCTATTTACCGTGATCAAAAGTACCTATACCTAGATTATGACCCATAATAGAAGTTATCAATATGCCGAGTATCATCTTAATTTGTTCAGTGGTTTTAGTGGTAGATATACTTGGTCAGACAGACAAACAGAAAAGAAAAGGTTTCAATTTTTCTATCGATACGTATAGCATACCTACATTAAAATTTCCAAAAAAATTTTTAATATACAGATTAGAGTCCGTTACCATTATATAATTTGTATAGATTTAAATAAACAATGTAAATAATTATAAAATTGTTATAATTATAGATATATCTACACTTATTTATAAATTTGTAGTATCTGTCTGTATGTACATTCAATGTTTTTATTAAATTTCATGGTAAATATTAGTTTTAGGACTCAATGATATCAATTCGACCATTTTCCAAAACTTTGGTTGTCTGTCTCCCTGTATGTTTGTATATCCCGTTATAACTCAAGAACGGCTTGACTGATCGTAATGAAAATTGGTATTTAGTGAGAACACGTAATTTTGCAGATGATAGGCTACATAAAATATGAATAAAAAACATAAAATTTTGAATAAATATGTCTGCATAATTAATTGTTCAACCCGAACGAAGTCGGAGGGGGCCGCCACTTAGAAATAATATTAAATAGCCCACACACGCTCTGTGTGTTCTAAAATTCACTGTCACATAACTAAATACCAAAACATAACAAATAGTTCACTCGTATAACTATGTCTGGTTAATGAATCGTATTATTAGCGGAATTTTATCAGTAACAGTACGTGGATCTATTAATTAGACAATAAAGATTTGGACTCGTATTGTTAAGTACGAACTGTGCAACAAAATTTACGAGAAACAAATAAAAGTATTAGAATACCAGAAATAAACTGCAGTTTTATTGCTTCAATAAACTATCAAATTTCACTCTATTTTCGATATAACCACTCTTAGTTCATTTATTTTCGATTATAAATGTACTAGTTATTATTAATGATTATCGATCGTCCCGTGTGTAGTGCCGTTAACAGGCGCTGTTACAGCTATGACTTCATTGAGCAAAAACTTCATACTCTCGCGACACAAGCCGCGTTCGATCCCACCGCCAGCGGCACCGCGGTGACTGACACGCCGCGGCGTTCGATTCATCGGGCCGATCACATTATCTACAACATTATGCCCATTATGTATTTACACCGCTTTTACTGGCTGCGTTACGTCAGTGCTGAATCTGTCCGAGTTTTATATTGCTTCAATTGGTGCTGGTCAACAGCTGGTCTAGCGGAGCAATTGGATTCCGTTTGAAATAGAACCACAGTGGGTATTTTAGGTTAACGATGAATGGATTGGAACCTTCATCATTTACTGCTATTTTAACGGCAAACAGAACTGGCGTGTTTCCTTTTGTTCTGCAGTCGTTCCTTCATATTTAGGGCCCTTGTCGGCGGAGCTGATACAAATCTTTCCGTTTAAGTCGTCTTCTCCATCTCTTTGTACGACATAACGAAAACCTTCTCGTCTATGCTTCTAAAAATCTTGTTTTTTTTTTAACAATTTGATGTTTATTTTTTCCAGAATAATTAATGTTCATAATAAACCTTACGAGGTAGTGATAAGGTAATACTTTAACAGTCAGTACTAGGAAAACAGATTCAAATCATACTCAGATCTGACATTTCTTTTTAGTTTCCGTAATGCCTTGGTGATGAGAAGAAAACCTGGATATTTGACATTATGCGGAATTTTTAAACTTGGTCAGTTTGGGATGGTTGAGAGGAACCACCCTCATTCTGAGAGGAATCCTGAGCAGCGCAGAATGTCGGATATGAATTATGATGATGACGCCATAAGGTTAGTAGCAACAGTCATGGATGAAACAACTCCGGCGTATAAAGCGCTTACCACACTACAGTATAAACGAAGTATTGACTCGTCAAAGATTAAGTAAGCCACCGCACAAAAGGTTAAGTACCTACCCACGCAGTTGACAGACGCCATTAAAGCTTATTTGCGGAATAAATTATCTGCAATCGCATCCATCAGACGTTTGCATCGATATCGAAATGTGATAGTCGTAAAATACACGCAAATATTAAATACATATCTGCCCACGTGCCAATATTCAATGTACAGTGTGTATTTTTTATTATTGCCTCTCGTAGCAATACGACTATCGAACTAAGAATAACATGAAGAAACACGAATATTGGAAAATATGATAATAATTAAAAAGACGCACTATTTTATGACATTGAAATAATAAAGAGAAATAAGAACCGTTCTGCCTCCGGTTCCCTTATTTGGAGAAGAAACCCTCAGCAGAAATTGTGATCATAATATAAGATGGTTATGATCAAGAAAAAGTTAAGCAATATAAACTTAAGAGGGATATGATATTATTTTTAAAACATTAAATGTTTATTCTAAATGAAAAATCTTATAACTAGGGAGGAATAAAAGACGTAACATTGTGATAAAGAGGACGTAGAGTAAAAAAACGGAAGAGCTCCGGCAGTTTAGCCACATTCAGAAGATGGAAGATATGTACAGTCAAAGACAGTACATGTTTCTGTAGATCGGGGAGCTCATAAACATTAAAAGAAGGCAAAGCTTACCTTGAGCTATGTAAGTAGAAATATAAGTGGTATGTTTAGATCGTATCGTTTGGCGATTGAGAGTTTCTACCACTACTAAAAGGAGACCAAATGCAATTATCGGTGATTGAAGCCAAATACAAACTACTAAGCGTCTGAACTTAGCCCACAGAAGCATTATACTATAGGTGATACTGATTTTGATTTTTGGTGCGTTATTTTGCCATAGAATTCAGTAATCATTCATCATTTTACTGCTGGATCCTTTCGTTAGTATATAAAATACCTTCAAATTAATCCTTATATAATTTCACAACCATTCCTTATCACCTGTCAATAGTTCACGTAATTATAGACTTGTGTGAACGTAATTATCATCTTGTCCAGACATAACTGTGCCACCATTCGAAAGTTTAATTGCCTAACCTTTCATTGCCCTGAGTCGACACAAAAGCAGGCTCTACATGGTGTGTAGTAATAAATGGTGTAGACCTCGTCAACGAATGGAATACACAAGGCCATGTAAATACGAGTAGATACAGCTTCATAGTTATTCATGGGATAATAGATCACTCCTACCAGTTATTACCATCAAAATGCGTTATATGAAAATACTAAATTTAAAATATCCCTTCTGCAGTACCTGACTTTGTTCTACGTTCGACTATTTTGGAGTTAATTGTAATTTTATTACATAATTTTGTAGTTTGAAATTCAGCTTCCCGTTTACATAATTTTGGCTCAAATCCTATGTCCACTTTAACCTACTCGTACGTGTGGATTAAAAATCAATTTTGTGATAATTAAGTATTTTTTTTTTTCATATAACACATTAACAGAATCAGAACTCTGTTCTTACTCTGTTCACGTATTATTATGTGTGTGTAGGTAAGGGAATACACGAAAAGTTGCACCGGAGTAAAGCATTGGACTAAAAATATATATTTATATATGAGCTATGGGTATTTATAACAATGCGGTTCGCTTGGGAAAAGTAAACCGCATGAAATTTTGATAATAAATGTTTATTAAATTAATTAAGTTTTTAATTGAATTTTTAAATATTGCCCAACAATGCATACTAAATATTATCTAAATTTATAACTTTGTTATGTCAACTATCTGTAGCGAAATGGTTAAATTTTGGAATATTAAATTTAATATAAAATTGTTATGTCAAAAACATAATTAAATTAATAAATTTCGGGCACCTCGCTTAATGCATACTTTATAAAAATAAATTTGGAAGAAATTCCAGTGAGTAAAATTTATGACAATAAATTCAAAAACTAATTGTATATATAAATCCATTTAACCATCCGGTATAGTATACCTTTGAAAAAATAATATAATTTTAAATATATACCATATGGAGATTACCCTTCGCATGCACACAAACACTAAATTCGCACTCTCTCTTTATCATATTAATATGGATTGGTAATCTGTCTACACAACGGTTTAGCTTTTGTTTTGCGGGAACAGATCAGCCGTATTGGGGCGGCTTAGAATTCTCCCCCCAATCCCATGCTGGCAGAACAGGGTGTTATAAGAGGCGACAGAAGCCAGCCTGTTTGGTGGTAGGGTTTCGCATAAGGATTATATCATCAATATTATTACTGGTATTATTATCGTTACGTGAAGCCCGCCTGGCTAGCTACCACCCTCCTGCTTGAGTCAGCCGCCAAACGACTCGTCGTGTTCCGGCTGGGGGCTTGAGAGCCAGTACTTTCTTTCTACCTTTTTTCTTATTTCCTGGCCGACAACGCATCAGTGATACCTTTGGTCTTGCTCATGTCCATGGGCGACGGTGACCACTTATCATCAGGTGGCTCGTCTGCTCGTTTGTCGGCTATTAACATAAAAAAAATTAATTTTCTGGGATAAATGGTGTCCTAAATTTTGACCCACAATATAAATGCCAATTATGTTAGGAATCATCTAAATGTGTTCAGTGCGTTTGGTGCTATACGTATTCAGACAGACAGACAACAATTCTAAAACATATTTTGGGACTCTATATCGATAAGATATAGATAGGTAATTTACATCAAAATTTCTAAAAAATTTACGATTTACAGATTCAGCGCCGTTACTGTTCTGTTATGCCGACAGATTAAATGCTTTGGGAAAACATTCAAGGTTTAACTAAGTTTTCCTCGTGTCTCCTGGTCCATTGTTCATACACATACCACGAGAAGGAGAGATTCGTTAGAGCTCGAGCAAAGAGCCACTCACATCCCAGTCTGATTTTATTTTGATCTCAATAATACAATATCCACATTTGACCATCGAATCCATGGATCTGTACTAAGGCGTGATAGCCGATAATCAAATATAAACAGTGTGAGTCATGTCGGACGTGTGTTTGTCTATCGATGTTGGTGCGTTTAGCTTCGGACGCTTATTGCGTGGACTGTTTCCATTGGACTGCGTAACTCGTTATATATTTACCAGTAATACTGTATATATTTTATGGCTTGCTACCAGTGCCGGATTTAGATAAAAGGTGACCCTAGGCTATTCCATTTATGAGACCATTCCAATCTTAAGGATGTTTTTTTACACACGAACATACCTAATGAGCCGAACGCGTTGATATTAACCAAAATAGATTGTTTGTTTATTACTCATGTGCATAGTAGGACTGTTTTCAAACTATTTACTCTCCATTACTTCCCTGTCAAAAAATTATTATTGTTTTCTTTAGTACCGTGTAATCACGTTTTGTTTTATCCTGTCAAATAATGTTAAGTTTAGAAGAAGCGAAGTAAAGAGAAGTTACTAGGATTAGCATGGTGTTATTAATTTAACATGTAATAATTAATTAAGAGAACGAATTGAATATAGCAAAGAAACCTGTGATGGAACAGTCGACATTGACATGTCTATAATACATGGACGTGAATTTGACATCACTAAAAGTCACGCACATCAGTGTATTTTTCACACACGTGCACATTTATATTTAAGTTACGCGATTTTGAGATGAGTGTTCTTCTATTACGTAACTCTATGTACAAGATACAATTGGCTATTCTATCAATGAATGTTGCAATGTCACGGAAGCTGTGTTCACCCTATGTACTATCATCTTCTGTTATTTCATCTTTAATATTAATGATTGCATGAATCATTTGGACTTTGTTCTATTAGGATTAAAATATTCGAGACAAATAGACGCGTTGAATTAACCGGATCATAATTATCTTTTACAGTTCAGCTATGAAATAAGATGGTTTCTTCTACGACTACTTCTAAAAGTATAGTCTGATTCCAACACGAAATTTTTTTCAATTTTTTTTATAATACTTACTTACATATGTATATAGTCTCTCGTGATGAATTCTATCAATAGTAGGAGTTATATTAAAAGGAAAAATAACTTTTGACCTTCTTTTTCTGTTTGCTTTTGACAACGAGAATGACAGTGGCTGTTTAGACACCGACCATTTGCCGGTTAGCATGTATTCCATAGCCAAGTAAAATGGCTAGCAACATTTTTATTATCGTTACCAATGAAGACTTGAGGATACTTTTGTATGTACTAAATTATGTAATGACTATGACATAATTGCCCAAACTAAATTCGGCTTCAATATATGAAAATCGTATAAAAAATTTAATTCGAACTCAGTTTTAAAGGACGCGTGAAAGGTATTTAGTTAGTTAGGTGTCTTTTAATAATATTACTTTAAGTCACACTCTGTGGATATTTTTTGGTAAAAATAATATTGTTTCGTATCGATCCTTCTTCCTCTAACTTTTGGGGTTGTTTATTAGTTCTGGGAAATATCAAGACAAGGGGGTGTATTTGTTACGATTGGTACGATTTCTGATGTAATTGTCTTGTATCATTATTTTGAAATGCCAAAACGAACTTCCTATTTTATGTTAAAAACATTTTCATTTTAGAGATATTGACGATGATATTTCTCCTGATAGTATTTGCAGAGTTTTAGCTTTTTTTAGTTGATAAAATTTGAAATCAACGGTTCAAAGAAGCGAAGTTAGAAAGTTCTTAATTATTTGGCAGATTATAACAATGAATCAATATAATAATTTTAATTAAGCCGACATTTAAATAAACAATATTCATAGAATCGCGCCTCTATGTTGCGTTGTAGACAGTGTCCATAATAAATAGTAGAAAAAGTTTACAATACACAGTAATACATAATATTGTAAACTACTTATACCAATGTATTGTTACCGGAAATTAGTGATTCCGAGGATTCCATGTGTTGCAGATTTCACAGCCAAATACAGTTAGATATTAAATAGCACCAATGTCTGAGATAAGCATTGAATATGTCAACAACCAATAGATGACCATAAGGTCTACTTTTTTGTAAGCAGTAGGCATAGACTTGTGCTTTTTAGTTAACTGCTGACCAAATATTCGTCTTGTCAATCACGGAAACGTATGCATATTACGATTTAGTTGTCATTAGGTTAGCTAGATAGTTCACATGGGGTTAAATTATGTCAGGCTACACATTCAGTTTGAATTTGTAAAAATATTGCAAATATTTTTTTATTCTTCTGCTTATGCTGCTGTTAATGGTTATGAACTGATTAGAATGCTCTCGTCGTATGCCGCGCTGATCGTATGAACGGTGTTGGTGAAGGTATGCAGGTATTTATAATATTTAATTTCGCATTTTCATAAGCGACTGAACTTATCTGATAAATTAATTTCATTGTATTAAATTAGGTGCCCATTTAAAAATAAAAAAGAGATGTGGTGTCGTGCGACACCAGGTAGGAACGAAGTTCCTTCGGCTAATGCAGAATCGACACAATTTGCAAAAAAAAAATCGTGCTCAATTTTATGTAGGCTTTCTTGATTTTTCTCTTAAATTTTGCTGATTAGTTTTTATTTAAGTACAGGAAAGTATTTAGGAAATTCAGTATTTTAGGAAATAATAAATTACGTAAAATAAAAAAAAAATCGTAATTCAAATTATCAACTAAAATAACAAAATATTATTATTATAAGTAATTCTTATTAATCAGTCTCGTCATTAAATTCTATTGCTGAAACTAATGGCTTGAGAAAGAGAAAGGTATTATACACTACTCGCTCGTGTATACGGCTGTCGCGCCTGCGCACGTCTCATTTAACGGTTTTATTCCACGGACTTTTTCTTACGGTTTTACTATCACATTTTTTTTAGTTCGGTCGCGTAGCAAAATCCCTATCTCCTCCAAGCCTGCCGTACGGAACTTCGTTCCAATATTATTGATTATACTTCTAGGCTTTATCTGTTGTTCTTGTGGATGAACTCTCGTCTGGTAAGCCATCAAAAGTTTGCGTAAATCAACTCATTCATTCATTAATCTCTTCATTCTTCATTGTTATTAGTAGATAGCCATCAGAAAACTTTGCGTAATATGAAAAATTCTGACAGGCGTTTTCACCAGTAACCTTTCCAGTAATTCAGCCTACATCAGGTTGCTTTGGTGTTCTTCAATTACGATGGAACCTGCGTCCGGCAGTTGTCTGTATGAATAGTTACTTATCTACTAACTACGTAACTGTCTGGTAAGAATTATACTGTGAATTTCTGCTACGTGTATAAGTAGAATTTATATTGATAATTTTAAATTTCTCGCACAATACATGACAATGGAAACGCGCAACGCACAGACGTCATGAGATGCAGTGAAATTTGGCAGGAGAGGCGTTGTTATCAGCGCCCGGCTGCGCGATTTACAACTAATCTGTCTGAGTTACCTAACATTTAAACGTTTTACCGGAACCGATATAAAACCAATTAAGAAACGAGTGTACGAATGGGACTATTTGGGAGGCAATCAACGTCGGTTTGATTGAATCTAAAACCATGTCGTGACTTGAAGTGGAATTGGCGTTTTTATCTTAACGCTCACACACTTATATCCTCGAAGTAGGATTTTCTGTATCGTAAAGCACTAAGAACCAAGTGCATTGACTTTATTAATGTGTCTGGGTATTTTTTCCGTATTTTGGCTGTTGTAGATTAAGTGTACAGCGAAATACGAAGGCTTTCAAGAGATAATAATGAAGTAGATCAATTGTATACTTTTTGATTATGCTATCTGAAAAGGTGAGTTCGGTTATGTTAAAACTGGTACTTTGTTTTGGATCTTAAACAGCAACATGAGGTGCGAGGGTACGGCTTAGAAACACACACATATAATATATATATATGAATATATCCATATGTTTTTTTTCTATACCAATACTTCAATGTAGTTGTGTTGATTATAATCACGGAAATACTGAGCATCCATTACGATAACATTTAATTTTCATCGGGAATAGGTATCTGTTTAAATTAAAATTGTTCTTTTCTCGTGCACATGTCTTGTAAACATGTGATAATTAATAATAATGTTATTGTTATTCTTAATACTACCTAAAATAACAGCCGTAATTGCTGTCGTAGTACAAGAGTTAATTTGGGATAAATGTTGGTATGGATTGCGGGAAATAATACTTATACAACCAGTCTTGTTTACATTGTAGTTTTACGACTGAGATTGCTTTTGTTGTTCCTATATTTATACCATAGTAATAAGCACAAAATAATAATATTGATAGTACAATACTAATTTTGCGGCTAGTTCGAATTATTTGATCTTGAAGATTTGCATTACAGGATGCAATGTAATTTTATTCCACACTGAGTTTCAACTATGTGCAATTTTCCAATTGTAGAATTGAGAATATCACCGAATGATCCGAAATTTTATGATACGATTACGATACATGGTGTCTCATCCCATCATCATCAGACTATCGTCATTATCACCATCACACAACTGGTCCATTCTCAAGTACATGTGTCATACTGTGAGTAAAATTAAGGACTATTTTTTCCGAAACGAAATGGTATTAATTACTGGTTGCAAACGTGTATACACTGAAGAAGTTGAAGGTGTGGGATTGCCAACCACTTTCTTCGGACAGGGCAAAAAAATGCTGGGTCACATCTGATTTTTGCCGCCCTTAAGTGTAAATGCAAATTTCATTTGTTTAGACTCGTTATTTAGCACACCGTTTAAATTTATAAACCCGTAAGTCGTTTCATTGGCATCTTAAGAGTTCTAATCACTCATCGTTTTATATGAAAAGACCGTCAATGGTACGTGCGTCAAAATTATACTATAACGTTGATGGTTGCTTGTGAAGCTGATTTATTCTCCGTTAGGCCTATTCAGATGTAATCGATTTAATGTAATGATGTGGGCAGCGAGAAATCGTACGAAAACTCGGCGATCGCTTATGCCACAATGCCACTACGTTACGTATAGGGCTTAATTTTCAAATTTGATCTCGCTACTCAACTCCCGCAAATTTTTTTGTGTGGTTGGTCACGACCGGCAAACAGCAAACGGGTCACGTTATAATTATAAGTCGCCATCGCCACTTGTACAACTACAAGTAAGCAGCAATTTCTACTAGTTAATTGGCTCTCCAGCACTGCAATGGTAGCACGTCATAAAGATGCTTGCCGACTAGGTATAAAACTGTACTATATATATATATATGGAGGTCCCTTTGAAATCGACTTAAGTAGTACAAAGCCCACCTGGTAAGACAAGGAACATCGCTCTCCTTTTTTTAAAGATCTAAAATAATTGATAGTATCAGGCGTTACTTTGCGGAAATTCATGGTTGTTATTAAATTTATATTAATTACTTTGCAACAATTCGCAAGTACAATATATGATGGTATATACTTCTATACGTGCATAGAACCTCCCTCCCTCCCACAAAGGAAAACATTAATTTATGATAAATAAAAGTATATACCAACATACATACCGTCACCAACACGTATTTCGCTCCGAAACAGAGCATCCTCATGGTGAGTAGACTCTACGAGTGTTAACCGCAAGGTCTTTGCGGTTAAGTAATAAATTTGCTTTGACACTAGTGAACAATTACTTCAATTTATCTGTAAGCCCTTGCTTGCTGTCGATGGAAAAATCTGACTTGATCATAGAATCCAGCGATTAGATTCAGCTTGTCGATAACGATGTCAATTTAATGCATTTAGATGTGGTCAGTGTCGTATATATCGTATCGTATGGCCACGGTCTGTGCCATTTCCATAGATTTTTTGACAGACGAATTCATCCATCGGGGTATAGAAGTACGTCATTGCTGTGTACTTTTTTGGATCTAACAAACACCCGCAGTCTGTTTCAAATACGGTGGCGGCTATCCTATGTTCTTAGATAAACCAAGTCCTATCTTATATTATTCCTAGAAAGATCATTATGTGCACATCTTAAACCATCATGACGGTAGACTAGAAAATGGTGTCTTTTGACTCGCGGTTATTGATGTTTAACCAGCAAACTAGCTAGTCTCAAAGCAGTGTTTGATTACCCGAAGAGTTGCCGGTCAAGCAAAATTACGAACCTATCTTCATCATCATCTCAGCCGGACAACGCCAACTGATGGGCATACTCGTAGGCCTACCCATGGATCTCCACGACGATCGGCCCTGCGCTGCCCTCAGCCAGTGGCTACCCGCGGCCTCCATCTTATCGTCGGTCCATCTCGTTGAGGGTCTACCCACTGAACGTCGTCCAGTGCGTGGTCGCCATTGGAGAACCTTTCCGAACCAACGCCATCGGTTACGAACCCACTTGATAACAATATGATAAAATATCGTTGTATTGCTGTAAAAGATGTTGGTACGGTGTAACTGAATCTTTCTGCCATGTACACGCATTGTCTGGATAAGATTGAGGGTACAGAATCCAGTTACTTCGTCTGTCAATCGGCATGCACCAGCGGTTGAGAAAAGCTACGAAAAATAAATGAATGGATCTATTCGGATACACAAGCGGACTTGGACAAGTATGTTGATATAGTTGTCACTTTCCGAATTATATAATAGTATTTTATAATACAAATTAATTATACCACGAAATCTATAATAATTTAGGCAACGTATGACCAACATTAGTTCATTCTTGTTATTATTACGTGCTCCAATAAAGATCATAGATAGAAATGATATATCTGATATGCTTGGAATTGCTTGATTGAATGAGTCCTCTGGTTCGGATGACTTGCTCCATCTGAAACATAAATTAAATCGTTACCCGCATTTTGCTGCGGTCTCATTGTCGCAAATTACTCGTTTCTTGCACTATTTGTCGCTATTCTCATTCGCTACACCTATTTTAATTTGTTTGAGTTAGAAGCTGACTGTTTATGCCTGTTTTGTCGAACGTTTCTTCTAATATAGTTGAAAATGATTAAATGGATGTATGCGGTTTTCATTTATTTAGTATATTAATGCATAAAGATGACCGTATAGTTCCGGGAGAGTACCGTAACTGGTGTGTTAATATGGTCTAGAGTTTATTGATTTAGAGTTATTTTAACATCGCTCACATTGTAAGTTTCTTGAATAATGAAATTTACTGGTAAGATATATTAAGATTTACTTCATTGCCTGTTATTTTTGTGTATTCCAATTAATTGAAACAAAAACATAGATAAATATTTGATGGGTACAGAAAGCTCGGGATCTATCGTAATGACGCCAATCCAGGATTTTTTTTCGGCATTAAACTTCCATAAGCTGATGAAACATTGATTAAAAGTTTTATTCAACACCAGCACTTCATATAGCGATTTTTTGAATTAGACATCCGGAAAATTTCCATCTAATATTCAAATAATTCAGAAGAATGTGTCGTGTCTATCATTTGTTATGCTAAACGGATACAACAACATTAAAAGTAGGGACTTAATGATAGTTTCGTGGCAGTGCTTGCCTGTACAAATTACGTATGTAATTCAAGATTGAATAAAATTATCTTTATATTTAATAATCCCTAAAAGGTTTGTGTGCGTTCATTGTAATGATTTGAAGAAAAATGCAAAAATGTATCTAAATCAAAGTCTTAAAATTTTCTGTGTTCTATTGAAAATTTTATTTAACGTTAACAAAAAAAAAATGCAGTGAAATAGAGTTTAAAGTATTGAATTGTTTAAAAATAGTGTGGTATTTAAATTCACTGTATGCAGTAGTTTTAGTAAGTATACGATAGCCGTTAAAACGTGACGTAATGGATTTAGTGACATTATGAAATTTTGCATTGAATATAACAAAAGTTGTGTGTTATAATTTACACGAAACTGTATTGTGCTGAGCCATAAACAGAATATTTTCGTTAAATTATTTTTTTAGTAGTAGTTCAGCTAGTACATCCCTGTAATGATCGCACTGACTTTGGGTGAAGTCAGGCCGGTTTGATAGTTCGTAACAAACGAATACAAAGCAACGGCAGGTACTAATTATGCAGATTTGATGACTCCTCGTCGCTCGTGCACAAGCAGTGTCTCATCAGTTTAAGAACAAACATCAAAGGATTACAGTAATTTTCGTTTACCTTCATTGAAAATTTACTGGATGACGAGGTGTAAATAACGATTTATATTACACATTTATCTGTGGGAATTCTTCTGTATTCATGTTGTTAACACATTAGGAACTACCCATAACAACGACGATTTGTTGACTGAAAATGTTGATGAAAAAAAATCCAAACCTATTTGAGATTACGAATGTTAGCACATATTGCGCCCTATCAAATTCCTTTTAGAAATAGATATCAAATAACCAATAAGAATTGAAAAGCTTAAGCTTAAATGTGGATTTATAATCATGTTTCTGACTAATTCGTCTGTTCATCTTCATTTTGCAGCTAAAAAGTGTGCAAAAGCACCTACCTATATTGGTTGTGTTATACTTGTAATGGAGCGAGATAGAAAAATGTGAAAAATATTGGCAGATCCGCTTTTGTTTCCTTTTTCCTGGTAACATATGTGTATAAGCAAATTGGAAAAAATGTTTTATGCGGTTATTCAACTATCGAGGACAGTGTTATGTATATTTCAATAATATTTTTGTGATCATGTTTTGGTGAACTTTTTTATCTTACTAGCCGATAAAGACTCTGAAGACGTTCAACACAATCTACATTTATTCGTAATACTAGTCGGGTAAGATGGTAAGGTTCATGATATGCTTATCTGGCTTCCGCTACGTTTTAAACGTTAACAATGATATATTTTAGCGTACCTACCTATTACCATTACAAATAGTCAGCTTTTTACATGCCAAAGTATATTCTTAATGAATCAGCTTTAATCTCATGACATTTTAGCTTTCTTTATACATGCCATCTTTATGCCTAATATATACATCATGCAAGGCTTAAAGCAAAATTAACATTAGGTATTCAATATTAACACAAACACAGTAGTATGTACGAGCGCTTCAAAGTCACGATCTCTTAGAATTAGAACCCGCTACGAAAGAAATTTGCACCGCCGAACAGAAAATCCGCGACCATATATGAGAATTATTCGTTTATAATTCAGATTCGATATTTCCACTCATCTAACATCTTTTCATCGGTCGCATCTAGAGGATTGTTATCTTTAGAATGGATGAGTTGAATAACTTGCTGATTAGTCGAAAGTGAAGTTAATTGATCGAGTACGATCGACGGGCGCTGCGCGCTGATGGTTGGGACAAATATAACAATAAACGATTAATGCGTACGTCACTAAACTATATTTGGTAGAATTGTAGTGAAACAACTCGAGATTGCGTCATTTGCGCAGTCGGCAGTCGGTTTGGAAGTGTGTCCTCCATTAAAATCGATCGTCTAATGTTGATTTGCGTAAGATAATTGTTATAATATTTGTTATGACTCCGACTAAGATAGCTAAGGAACTTCGGTGCAAGAAATGCGGCTTTCTTCTTTTTTATTCTAGATGATTTTTTTATGTCTAAATGCGAAAGAAAACAAACGTTTGTCGGTATGTTTGTCTGTTTATTTGGACAGTGGTTGTGTTGCTAGTAAGAATTTCAGGTACTTTACCGTCCGTTAGAAATTACAATGCGTTTTCCATCCAGACTAATAATGCAATAGGTGTAGGTTATATCGATAATTCAATGCAACACGAATCTTAGTTGGGTTTTCAAAGCAAATATAGACCATTAAATCGCAACCCATAATAAAATAGAATATTTATTTATACACCATAAGAACTGAATAAAAATAACCAGTTCATAAAATGTCAATACAACTGGTGATCTTATCAGTAAACAACGATTTCTTTTAGACAACCATTGAGTTGAGGACACAGCAAAAGCAGAAAGCCTGGAAGGGTACAGGGGAAAGGAAATGAAAAAATGTCTAATAACAATCACGGTGAAGAGAACAAACATACAACTATTCGAGCTTTTGTCTTATTCACAATGAGCGTGTCTGTCTTCATAGTACACCACGCTAGTCAAATGCGAATGCGAAGTCTGCCAGACTTCACACAATAATTTTCAGTATCAAATTTACCAACATTAATTATATGTATGCAAAAAAACTATTTTACTGATATATGAGCTCTTTTTTAATTTGTCTTTGCCGCATTATCGATAAAGTTTGCTACAAGTCATATCGACAGTGGTGACTTTCAATATGACAAAGGTAATAAGTATTTACATGTATACAACAACAGGAGAATCACAGAGAAAAGGGGACTCTCCTATTAAAGGATTCCATGTCAATTACCCCATTTGCTTAAATAAGATTTTTTTATTTTTTTTTTATATACATTTATTTGATGACAGTACCTAATGCCTGTTTATAGTAACTTTAAGTGAATAACAGAATATAAAAAAAAAAATTTCATTAAACCTGTATTTATTAATTATGATAAATATACACAGCGTACATTTCTACTATAAACATGATTATATCGACTTTCATATAACATACTTTATAATTGAACCTTATCTTTATTCAACATTACAACTTAAATTGTTCATTTTATAAATTTCTATCTAATGTAATGTCCAGATAGATTCACCTTTGTTCTCTACTGTATGTTAATTGCTACTTTTTTCACACGTTATAAAAATAATCGTATAGTCGATCGTATGAAACAAGTTAAATAATGGTTCGTCTGACTTTTATTGTTTCAGTGACCTCTAGTTTAGAACAATACACTTATAATATAGATTTAACCCATCAATGGTCCATGCACTCGTCCGCAGCTCCTAATGAAATCAGAGTGCTAGAGCATACAATCTGTCTTTAACAGGATTGGTAAAGAGGTTAAAGGGGCAACTTAATGTCAGATTTTGTTATGCCACCCGATAGGTGACGATTATTATCTAACGAAAACAAAAAATCCTACTACTTACGAATATCCGTGAAGCATGGAAGCACTAAAGAATTTTTACCGTAGTCAACGTTAACTGGATCGAGCTGAACGTAGCTTTGTGTGCTTGGATTATGGCTTTTGATGTTGTGTACAAGACTCGCAGCCATCGCTCACTCCTGAGCGTTTTTTAACGAAGCGTCTTGTCTCAGTCGACAGGAGTAGCGATGTAATTATGAACGTCAAATAGGGCTGTAGTTTTCAATCGTTGTACATGGACTGCAGTAGAGTATTAGTATCATCGATAACAGCAAAATTACACGCTACTTTGATGTGTTCATAATCAATAAAAGAAAAAAAGCACGCTCGTTTGCAGCATCCTAGCGTGTTAATGTACCAATTTTTACGGTATCCAATGGCACGCCCTTACAGTTAACAAACCGCACCACTATAGAATTACTCGCTTACCTACATCTTTTATATCTAATGTTCACTGAATCTATTGAACTTTTCCTATACTCATGGTTTACAGTAAAATATATGTAAATTATTAGATCCCTCAATTTTTACACCGAAGGGTACGAGAGGGAGAGTGAAACTAAAAGACGAGAGGATATAAAATAGAATTACGTATTGTATATTACACATTACTATGCCTTCATTTTACCTGTAACAGTTCACAGTATCGCAGTCTCGCTGTGACCTTGATCCTTATAAATACATTGATCGCTGTAATAAGAATTAATTATAAGTTCTTGCTACAGTTAAAATTAACAACTATGAGTTCTCTAAATAATCATTGACCATACTGCTGTGGCTCATATTATATGAGCATAGGTAGCGATAAATATTAAAAGTTATCTTATGGCACAAAGAAACTAGAAATAATTCTGCAGGTTTTAACAAAATACCAATAGGTTTTTTGATAGTCTTTTGATGGGTACCATAGACGTTGCGTATTGAAGACACGGGTTCTATATAACGTGAAATCCCTTCCCATATTGTATACGAGTAAATTTTTGAAGGTAAAAATGTTTTTTTGCTAAATCAACCTAAGATTGTACAACAGATTTGTAAGGCAAATACCATTTACCACGTACCAAACGTTAAGTATAAACATATCCGGATGACATATTGTAAAGATAATGCAAACAATATACAGAAATGTATCATAGAATTAACGTTTAGAGATGACGGGTTAAATATAATACGATTTATTTCTTAGAACCGCACATTATACGTTTGAGTCTGCTTTGTGACGCGAAAATATTTTTTAATTTTGTTACACCGACATTTTAAGAAGTTTTTGCCTCGAACATATGTACGTTCGTCTTAATTGTTCCTTTCACGGCGGAGGTAAAGGCAGTTAATCCTATAATGTTATTCGATGCATGGTCCGGGGTTCGACGGGCTATTCAACCTCTAGTCTTTTTTCATTTGGATCCGTGTGAATAATAAAGGTTTTTGTGTCATAAGACGTTAGAGCCCCCGGTTTGATTTATACGTCTAGTCGCATTCTGTTATATACCTGGCGTTTTATTTGCTTCATCTTCGGATCATTTTTTTGTTTATTTCAATTTATTGACAACCGCACACATGAGTCAAGAAGTCTAAAATCGAAGTAATAAATGCATAACACAAAATTATTTGATTGCAATTTAAAAGTTAAAAAAAGCCGCAGATATTCTGCAGTTAACCATCGTTGATACAAATTTTCCTGATGATTGTACGTTTTGGACCAAAGTACGTGTTGGGGCTGGTATATGATTTTATTTATTATATATGCATCTTCCGTTTCTGAGAGGGAGAGAGCTGCTATGTACATATATAAAGGTGTGAGTTCACTTAACATTTATGAAGCAATAACATGATATTAAAACATTTTTTTAAACATTAATTACTGGAATAACATCACATTACGTACGAATCTTATTTTAATTTGCGTGTATGATTAATAATTTATGTATGTTCACGTATTAAATGCATTTTATTTTGTTTGCAGACAGTGTGCGGTCGCCTGCGGAGGCTGGCGCCGTCAGCGGCCCGTAAAGCTGCTACGATCAAAGCGATCGAGACGATTAGAGTTCCAGATATAAGCTAGTATAGTTCGTACACATTCTATACGAATTGATAACAATAGCGGCGCCTGGCCGTCGCTTGTAATGAATCGTTAAATGACTTAGAAATCGAAAATTTTACGCATCATTTATTTCGGGGTTATTTAGCCTGCTATAAAAATGTTTGTAACTGCTTAAGAGCTTGTCCCACTTCATTGCAATCAGTTGTGTTTTGTGTTGTGTTGGAGATCTTTGCCTTTTGCATTAAACAATCGAGGATACAGATCACATGGTAATGGTAAGTGATCATCGTTGCGTATGAACTTCTGTAAAACCGACCGAGACGGAAGCGATAGATGCTCCTCTAAGGGCTCCTTGAAAGACTCCATATCATTATTGTATTACCATAATAACTGCTTCTATGATTTCTCACTTTTGACTTTGAACAATCAACCATGGGAAATGATGACATATTTTACCGTAACCATTATCCAAGCTATTGGGTCGAAATAACATTTTTCTTTGTAATCCAGAACTTATCGTCATACGTAAGCGATACATTTTGTTTTTCTTTTCTATTAAAGCGTACTTTATAATTAACTTAGACACTTAAAATATTGCGTCTATTGCATTTGTATTTGTCGGCATTTTTCGTATTTATGTATACAAAAACACGTTCCAAAACACATAGATCACGTGCAGGACATGACCGACAGCCATTAATAAATAAGACGCAATGTAAATTATGTATCTCTCCATCTCAAGATCAATAAGCATTATGATGATTATTATTGTCAGTTGTGTAAAGATCTATTATAGACGGATGACAATAGCGGCGCCCGCTCGTCGCACGCGGAATAGTTAAATGATCCAAAACTTATGAAATGCAGACATCGGAATGCAAGTGCATTATCTGTGGGATGCTGTGGCCTTTTCGAATCGAAATGACTATAGATTTTAGTATTTATGTGTTGAACTATTTAAAGCTGCTTATTGTGTGTAGATTTTATTTTATAGTATGTTATTATAGTATATATATTAGTTGGCCTGGCAGACATTGTTTTGTTATAGGTGTATAAAAATAATTTTACCAATTCGCTCTATAAGTAAAGATATATAGATAAAGATAAATAGATAAAGATAAAGATATAAAGATAGGTCTATAAATATATTTTTTTTCAAAACTTAATCGCAACTTCGTCTTTTTTCCATCAGATTAAGTGTTAAGCCCTATTCCGCGGGCACTATTATTCTTGGTATGAAAAGTAATCTAGATTATGACCTATTATATAACTTCAAGACGTGATAAGAATCAACTAAATCTGTTTGTAGTCTTAACGTTATACGTCCATAGATGACATTTAAACGCGGAAAAATTCCAAAATATAATATTTTTTTGTCTATTAAAACCAAAGTCTACTTGCATCTAAAATAAATAAAAAATGATGATATTTGACAGATTCGGCCCCGTTACAATTTTATCAGCACCTATCAATTATGTACTACATAATATTTATCTATTATATTATAAAAAAGATTTTAATGTAATTATTTTAAAAATAATTTCATGAATCATAAAATGTTTCAGTCTCATAAATATGAGTTTGTGACATTTAAGTCCTACAAAACTACCTAATGACACAATTAATGGTTTTCATTGTGGCTATAAATGTATAAGGTCTGATGTTAACTCATTTATATACCCGCATAAAAACTGTGACAAATGTGTTATACCATTCATTCTTAGAAGATGGCGGCGTTTCTTTACCGGATTCTTGGGTTTGTGACAGTTTGGTAAACGAAGGTACGCCGAACTTAAACGCCACTATATAGAATGTTCACATTTTAAATTATTTATTGTTTGTAAAATTGTAAGTATGTTTATAGTCCAATGGACAGTCACTGCTCTAGCATTTGCACGGTTATATTGTTAATTCTAGTGTTGTTCTAACTTTAAAGTTACTAGACAACAATGATACGAATCTCACATATAACTTCATTGCTATAAAACTAATTCTTTGTCTGTTATTCTGAACTTTTAAATTGCACATATATAAAAAAACCTAATAAAAACGAGTAGAAATTATTCCGAGTGTTGTTAATTTTTGTGAATGTAGGGATTAGATGTAGTATAAACACAGAATATTAGCTGAAAGTTATTTATAAACATGAGCGATTTCCATTTAAGAAACCTCGTGTTCAGAGCCAAAGATAATTAAAAATAAGATGTTCTGTCTCTATACTTACCAGCATATGGAATTATATTTGCAATTGACCTTTAATACAACTAGTTCTATTTGGAGTTGGTTACAGTTGCTTAGGACTTATATTAGCCTTTAAAGAAGAGAGCTACTTAGACTTTTTTACATCGACTTTTCTATTTCGACAACAATAAGAAGTATATATAGTATTAAAAAACAATAAAGATAATTTTAAATTAAGAATAGAAACAAGATTAAAATTTGAATGTAAACTTTAAACGGTAAGGCAATCGTACAGTAGCAAAGTTGAGAATAAAGTTATTTATAGTAAAAAAATTTAGAGCACACTGTATATCAATAAATGAAGTAGACGGCATGTCGCTTAGGGTTCGGTGTGACGGCTATTATAGTTATTTTTTTGATTGGCAACAAAACGAGCTGAATGAATGCCGATGAATGAAATTCCACGGACGCCTTAAGCGCCTCTATTTTGTGAAAAAAAAAAAACAACAAAGAACTTCCTCTGGCGACGGTCTTGCGCCACACCGACCTGATTGTAAACTGAATGGACAGTTAAATCACGTCCTGCATTCCTAGAAGATTCGTAAAAGTAGTGTTTGTTAAATGAAGTTCTTTCTTGCTTGCCTCTTTCCTACTCTGTGCTAAGGTAATCGGTAGTGTAATCAAAAAATTACGCACAGACTAGTATATAGCTACCCATTGATGAATTTAATTTTTTAGTAATCTTAACCTTCTAGAAGTAACTTTATTTTTTAGTAAGTAATTTTATTTTTTTCTTTCTTTAAAGCATATCAGTAATAAGCGTGTCATCCGCATCCATTTTAGTAGTTGAAAATGTATTTATGTATGTAATGACGTCCGTTAATATACGTTTTGACGTACATAGGCGTTATCATGGACGTATATGTACATATTTTAAGTATGTAATATGACAAAAGTAACTGTCTGAATGCAATGTTATTACCCAAACACATTTTCCTGCATATGAATCATACAGAATAAACAGAAATATTTCGTTTTTCGTCAGTTAAATTTGTTTAAAGAACAAGTACATGTACGGTTTGGTAATATTGAACCGATTATTAATTTCGTCATAGTTATAATTTAAATGTTTAATTGTTCTAGCCACTGTCACCAGACGGGTAATAGGCCACGCATCGCATGCCTAAGAGACCACTGCCAATGGGAGAATGCCTTCAAACCAGGGATTTTATGGAGTTACCAAAACTATCGAATATCCGAATTAAAAATATATCCGAAACCGTAACGAAATCTGATAGTTTAGGTTACGATTACGGAGCTCCATAACATCCCTGATTACTTGTACGGTTCCTTTAGTTCTGTAGTATGACGCGGTGATCCAATCGGATCAGTGAAGGGTTAATCCAACCTACTGGAACATTATAGCCTTCATCAAATGTGTACGATAGCTCGGTTTTTCTTAATCTATGTTAATAATTAGTTTATTACAACAATAATGGCTTTAACGACTGTAAAAATACATCAAACTCACCCACGCGTCGCCTACGGAGCAGGCCTCGGGTATCGGCAGTAATACTAGAGACGACAGCTGAGTTCTATTGATCTTTACTTCGTTTTATTGATCATTGTGAATTTAACTTCAATTTTACGCAGTGATAGGTTGTAGAGATTCTTAAGAAAATTAGACAGGGAGCTACATGTTCATTTAGTTTTGATACGGACGATTTAAAATTTTATGTAATCGTCATTTTATTCAGTATTTTTTTAATGTTCCGTAGTTTTGATGAAAAATATAAACATTTCTAGAGTTCACTTGTCTCTCTATTCGTATTATATTCCCATACTATTGAGGTTAGAAAGTTTATCTATATTCATACGGTCACCCCGTTGGTTCTCTTCATACACAATAAAATACCACTACCAAAAAATAAACTGTCTCGAAAGTCCACTTTAACCGAGAATCGAACTGGGACCGTTCGCTCTGCCAGCAATGTCAGTGTCAACTGGGCTATTAGGCTATAAATCGTCAATATGAGCGCACTGATCCAACACCGTCTTATTGAAAGATACCTTATCTATTTTGGTTGTAAACTAAAGTTACTTTTTGTTTGTAATTATTATTGTTTTTTTTTCATAAATTCTGCTTTGCACTTCTTTACCTTTACATAGTCAGATTTCTGATATGTCCAAATTCAGGTTAGTTGTATTATCAATAAACTAAATAAGGTGCTTGTACCAGTGCTGGACGGTTTTAGAGGAAGTTTAAGAATAAATTAAGCATTTTACAATTCTACTTAAACTCGTTATGTAAAAAAGCGGTGGAAAAAAACTTAAAAATGGTTTTTCAAATATTAAATTCATGTACTAAAGTCGGAGGCAGTTTGGCATAACTCTGAATTGTATAACACTGTATATATTTTTGAGCCAGAATGATTTCTTCGTAATCTGCGACTTTGTTGCAAATTGGTGGCAAGTCAAAGGATAGTGTGTCACCGACTCCGCCTAATTAAAATTCTTTAAATAAATCATTAATGAAGTGACGTAGTATATTTCTACTTATATCGTTATTCGTACTGGAAAGTATTAGCAACTTCGTTTTTAATATACACAAAGTACTTAACTGTATAAATAATTTACAAAAATAACTTTTAATACTTTCCAGAAAACATTATAAATTATTATGTAATGACTGCTAAATATGTTTAAAATCTCCATTTTAACCAAGATTAAATCTTACGTGTCCATTGCTGGAGCGGAGGTGGAGATTTACATAATTTAATTTTTAAACATCTATTAATTTAATAAATTGCAACTCATTTATTTAAGACTTTTTTTTATCACAAGTTTTGTTATAATTACAAAACTACATTGCCAGGTTATTTTATTTTACATACCTTGGATAGTGTCCATTACTGGTACAAGCACCTTCAACTAATAAAAAATTAAGTTAATAAACTATGCGATTTCGGAGCCTGCACCTGTATTGTATATCAGCACCCTATTTTAATTTGTATTGGAGTTGAGTTTTCAAAAGTACTGGGACACGAATTTTTTTTTAATTTCACCCTAAATACTGTTTTCTATAGTATACATTGCAAGTACCCAACTAATTATATATTGACGACAAGCTTACAATAAAGAATTGTGAATCTGTCCCAAAAACCTGTTGAAACGAGAAGCTCTTCGCAACAATTTCTTCTTACTACTTATATTCAGATACAACTTGGATACAGTTTGTCTAATTACCGACCACCAACCACAACAAATTAATTACAGAGAAAACTTAATAAAGTTAACATACTATAGACAACATTATGGTATGATAATATTATTGGTATAATTTAAATAATTCTATAGGTCAACTAAGGCTCTACTCGTATTACCAGGTATAGTCGCTCCAAATGGGTACCGGCACATCTCTAGTGACTGTTTGTATGGGCATTGTGGTGATTGTGGGAAGCGTCTGGGCGGCAATGATTCCGCGCCACCGCACCATCTGCGCCGGCGCCTGCCGTCGGCGCCGTGCGGTGATAGGTGAGAAAATCTCTCCAGCCTCGCCACAGACAAACAGTATTACACTGATGCGTTGGAATATCTGCCTACACGCTACCGGCCTCCTAGAGACAGTGAAAAATGGACAGTTGTGTTGTCAATAAAACTATCTAGTCAATGTCAGTATTATACACCCAAGCGATGAGATTAAATGTTTGCAATAGATGCGTAATAATTACGACAATTGTGTGAGCTTTTGTATGTATTGATAAAAACCCATTTATCTTGCCGATGTTCCCTGCTTTTTTATGTGCTGGCCTGTTGGGGATAGCAGTGAGGTTAAACAAATCGCTATAACATGATAAATAAATTATATAAATAAATATCGTTATACCTGCATTCGTGTGTTCTGTGCGATAAATGTATCCAGAAATATATTTTGTTTCTTATATACATTAGGATTCAAATCTGAAGTCAGTTTTTTTAACTTTTTGATAAATTGTGAACTATTTATGCTTACCCCAATATTTGTTTCAATTTACACACACACACACACATACACACACACACACACACACACACATATATATATATGATAATGATAATTTTTTAGCCCTTTTTTATAATTTAATATTTAAAAATATAATAATATTCATTATTAAAAAAAACCTACATAACAATGTACATATGTATTTGTGTTAAAAATATTAAAAAATGATATTCATTTTAAAGTTACCACAATCTTGTTTTTCACTGAACACAATGATTCTATGAACTCCTTATCTTAATATCACCACGATACTAGTAAACAGATGGTTTATCGCTATCATTGTCCCAGGCTTGTAAATAAAGGTTTCAGACGGTATTGTCAACATTGTAAGTTGAAACACGTGTGAGGTGTCTGCTCTGCAAAAAGCGCTGGTAGTAACGGTTCTATGATGGAGGCGCGGTGTATGGGAGCGTGAGTCATCTCGTTCATTGAGCGGCGGTCCATTGAGCGATCGCGTTCATTACCGCTTCGCCGGCCGGTCCTGCGCACACGCACCTCGCGTCGCCCGTGGACCACTAACACCGACGCACTACCTACGACATGGTGGCCCTCGTTTCGCGACACAACGTGAGTTAAACCTACGACTTCCTCTCGATTCACCTACGTTTAAAATCGGCTCGCTTCAATTTTATCCGAACGCCTTTTATAATATTTTCAACGACTTTGCAGATGGAGAGCTTATCGAAATCGTGCGTGTGGCTTCTTGCCGCTGCACTCTTGGCGGCTTGCGGTGTTAGCGCCGGCGTCGGGAGTAAGAGACCGTTCACGCCTACCGATTCGATTTTAGACATCATCGACACTGAGCAAGTGGAAAAAATGTTAGCGGCGCGCAGACGGACCGAACAAGCGGCGTCGTCCTACGTTCGAAACGAGCTCGGCGAGGGCAGCTCTGAAACCATGGTGGTCTCCGTTCCGGACCAGGAAGACATAACAGAGCTACCCCCTGGAATCGACTTCCGTAATATCTTAAAATCTTCTAAAAACGCACTCGTAGTTACCAAGAAGGAGTATCTTAAGGAAGACTGGTGTAAGACGGAGCCTTTGGTTCAGAAGATACGTGAACCGGGATGTTTGCCAGCGACCGTTATAAATAAGTTTTGTTACGGGCAGTGCAATTCGTTTTATATTCCAAAAGGACCGCGGCGGCGCGACGGCAACGACGAACGTCCACCGCCAGCTTTTAAATCTTGCTCCTTTTGCAAACCTAAAAAGTTCACCTGGATCACAATAACTCTCCGATGCCCAGGCCAGAACCCACCGTTCAGACGCAAACGGCTGCAGAAGATCAAACAATGCAAGTGCTTGCCCGTGGGAGTCAACTGATGACGATCCAACGACAGACCCTCTACTGCAGGGGCGGTTCATCCGTCTAGGAAAGCCGGCGAGGCTCGAGTCAGCGGAAGGAGTCGACGAGAGAAGTGACAAGCGAAACCAAATCGAACCGATAACCAAACCGAAAAGTATTAGGGTTCGATGGACGTATTTGTGTTACCTGGATATCGTGCCCGTGCCGTGTAGGAATCGAGCTGTAAAATAGTTCATGTGCTCTCATACGTCAATAGTGATGACGTCATGTGATGCATATTATATTAGATGTGTGGAAACTCAAACATCGCAGCTTCGGTTGCAAGTCGTCCAGCTTTAATTGTCTGTAGTGATTTTAATGGACTCGGTGCTAGAAAAGTGTTCGTGACCTTGCGTTCGTACGAGTTATTCGGTACAATTGTGACTGGGAAAATTTATATTGCGTAATTAAACGGAAAATCTAGTGATTGCTCTGTAATTGTAATTAAACGTTAACAATTCTATGTTTGCTACAGAATTAGTGTGATATTAGAGATATTTGTTGTTTTAGTTAGAGCGTGACAAGTGAAAATGTACAGTTTGTATTATTTATTTTTGTAATTATTTAATTGTTATGTGAATATACTAATGCTGTAGTAGAAACCAAAATACGCTTATAATGTGTAATTAAACGTAATTTTAGGCAATTTTAATTTAAGTATATAATTATGATTATATTTTGAATATATCACAGAAATTGAAAATGCAGTGGCTAAACAACATATTATACTAAATATGATCTGTACCATATTCTCAAATTAACATATTTCAAAACGGTCTTCATTAAAAATCTAACCGGAATTAATCTTATTCACTTTAAACTATGTAAGTAAGTTACTAACAAAGTCCAATTTTCCAGTATTATTTTGATTTTATGGCATTATAATTATACATATAACAATTCTGTAAATATATTTATTTTACAAATTTTTAACGAAGCTTGGAAATATTTTTAAGACATTTAGGTAAGTATTTGTGACTTCAGGAAACGTAATACGAGAAAAATTGATAACCCACTAGAAATAGTTGTTACTGGTTTTTATCAGGTGTTTTATAATTACTTCACACATTTTAACTTTTCTGGTAAATTGTCCTATTTAGTGGTGAAAACCGCATGAAAATCTGTGCAGTGCTTTTTGAGATTATCGCGTTCAGCCGGACATACAGAGACATTGATGTGCTATTTAGTGCTTTTAATGAACTACAGCTGTTGTATCTGTCTAGTATAATTATTCAAGTATTTCCTAAATATTACTGAACATACATTTGTCCCACATCATACATATGTGATGTAAATCAAATATTATGATTTGCCTTCAACTGGTGAGTGAACAACTACTATATCTGCTGGGGTACATTAATGTAATCAATTTTTTTATACTTATGCAATTGTATTATAAAATATTTTACATTGAAATACTTCTCATCTACTTCGAAGAGATCATTATGAGTTACTTTGAAAACGCTTATACTCGTATGGTATATCAAGTTATTACCAAATTGTAAATCAATTCGAAGTACGTACAAAATTTTATTTGGGGCTACGATTTTGGTATGAATGAAAATTGTTTTAAACGCGTTCCTTTGCGTTTAATACGTATGAATATATCTTAAGTGTTGTGTAAAAGTCATCTTAAAATGGAATTCCAATTAAATGAAGAATTAATAAAGACTAATTCATTCAAATATTATTTCTCTATTCCGTCAATCATCTTTAGATCAACGCGACTGTGAATACTTTAGTGTCTTAAATATTCATTTTCATATTTTAAAATTTTGTAATAAATCATCTGTTTTTGTAATAAAATTTTATTTTTATAATTGGCCCATATTTTATTTTATTTTTATGTTAATAGCCCACAAATGAGCAGACGAACCACCTGATGGTAAGTGGTTGCTGTCACCCATGGACATCGGCAAGACCGAAGGTATCACTGATGCGTTGTCGGCCATAAAATGAGAAGAAGGTAAGAAAGAGGTACTGGCTCTCAAACCCACAGCCGGAACACAACGAATCGTTTGGCGGCTGACTCAAGCAGGAGGGTGGTAGCTAGCCAGGCAGGCTTCACGGAGAGATAATTAATCCCAGTAATAATATTAACGATTTAATAATAATATTGATAATATATTCATTACGCGAAGCCCTACCAACAAATTAATTTATCCTTCGTCTGAATAAATAATTATACGACCTGCAATTGACGATGATTTTCTATGGTTTAAGAGTATAGCAAATATTTTAAAATTACAATCACCCACTTTGATGGCAAACGAAGATGTTACAAATAATATTTTTCCTGAACAAATTTGTAGATCGTTAGAAGGCTTAAGATGAACTCGGATTCGCTCAGTTTTATTCAGAAATATTAGTTAAAGGTGTTTAAAGTATCTCTGTACATTAGGTGATTAGACCCTATAGTTTATTGTCAAAAAAACCTTTGCTTGAAGCACTTAGTTTAACCGCAGTGTTGGTTGGTTTTCGTCCCACAACACATATTTTTTACTTGAAGCACTTTCCTTAGTTCAATTCTGAACTTGAATATTGTATGTTGTAGTCGCGTTTCATAAGCCGTGACGGCCAACTGAATTGAAAATCAAAACTTCAAAACAAAACAAAAACAAACACTTCCATCCTTCCAAATTTGTCTGTGTATTAGAAATTAATTATCATTCGCTAAGTTGAGGAAAAATTTCATGAGGAAACCTTAGATATTATAGAGTTTTCCATAATGTTCTCAAAAGTGTGTGAAGTCTGCGAGTTCGCATTTGCCCTAGATAAGTGGATTACGGCCTCTGCTCCCCTGAGTTATAAGCGAGACAGTTTTGATCATGGAAACCTTGAGATAATCTTTGGGGAGTTTGAGTCAGGAAATTTGTTCGATGCTCGTGGTGCACTCTGTTGAACAAGACACAAGATAACAGCGTCGGAATCCAATAGCATCGACATTAGTATAGGAAAAGGCACCGAGACATCGATGGATAGCCAAGATGTCAAACGAACAAAATTAACTGTTGATCGAGTATCTATTGGATAGGAAATAAAAGTCAGTAATGGTAGAGAGTAAGTTTATTTAGATAAATAGACACAGCACAAGTTGCCATCGTGTATAAATCTATCCATAACAAAATACATCACTTTTTATTATGACAAAGTGTTTATTATACAGTTTAGTCTTGTGCAGATAATGTTGAATCATAGATCAAACATTTTGAAATGCTTTGGCTTCAATAGCCTAACTTTTACGTACCAATACGCATATTCAAGTAGCTTTAGCCACACTTTTGAAATACAAATCAATAAGCATAATGTTTATATCACATAAAATGTTATTTACAATACAATATCAATTACATCAATACTGCGTTAGCATTATTTACAATACCAACAGTTGAAAAAATTCATGACAAGTATTTTTTTACCTCCACATTTTTTATTTATACAAAATACATTCACTCATATTAGTTTCAGTAATGTTTCCATATACATATACAGTACTGAGAAATGAAACATTATTAACCGATTTCATTTTTTGTGTCCTTTCTTATTCAACTATTTTAGCATATTAAATATTATTTACAATGCAATCACTACTGCGTTCCATCAATACTGCGCACGCTACTTTATGTACATAATTAGCATAGGTTTACCACATCGTCTGCACATATTTATACAAATAATTTACACAATCACGCTTCTAAAGTATTTCGAGCCCATCGGTTATATCTTATTGTTATCAGATTATATATTATTTTAAACTTAAACGTAAATTTAAGCAGTTCTTGCCGGCATTTTACATCATAAACAACTCTTAATTTGTTATGGTTTATATGTGGAGCGGCTCTATCAATAAGACTGTTCGTTTGGATTGAAAGCTTATAAATCCAGCTGTTGAATAAGAAAACCAATGTCTGAACATCGATGAAGTCACTTCAACATAACGTAACTTTGAGGTAGTAGACTGGTTGGCGAGTTATGTTTCGTACTGAATGTAGGTATTTTTAACGATTGCAAACATTCAAATATATACACATCCACGCTCATACAACATAATCACACATTAGTAAGTAAAGAAGACAATCAAAATTATTTCTCTTTCATCTCACTAAGTATATTTTATATGTTTTATATGATGTCACAAACATTGCAATTCGTTTTAAGTGTGTTACCATCAGTTTGCTAACTAAAGACACACGTGGTGGTCACAGGCTAGCTGCCATCACTGTCACACTCCGAGGACAGTTCATACGCCTCCGGGGCATCCAGAAATACGACAAAATATTATTTTTCGACAAAATTCATAGACACACTACCGCGTAGCCAAGTTTGTGGTGATCCTGTTCGATTTTACCGGCCGGGACAGATGTTAAGTGACAGATAAATATTTGTTCCCGCGTCACGGATGTTTGTGATGACTTAATTGTGTGTGTCCATGCCATCTGTAACACAGGGAATCCTAGTGCACGTGGGATTGTGTGTGAGAATGTTAAAGAATTACTCTCGACGGTGGTTGGGCAGGAATGGTGTTCCTTCCGCGTAACCATGGCATATCTAACTAAAAAGAGGCGTATTCACTGAAAATAATTTCTGTAGCCAGAAGTCGCTTGAGTGTCATATAAATTCGCATGACGTTATCCCCTTTCCTTTTTCTCCCCAGTGAACATGACACAAATTACCTTTTTTAAACTATATCTCCACATACTTTATGCGCCCATTCACACCACCAGCAACAAAGTATTGCCAGCAAAGTTAAGATTACACGTAGGTATATGCATATTTATATAGTTTCTTAAAATATAAATCGATCACGCTATACATTTAACCGTACATCGTCACTCACTATCACGTGGGATTGAATTCAAGCACTAACTTAATGAGTAATAAAATCTTATGTTGTGTAGTTTTAGACGAATAATTTACATTAAAAACGAGAATTTGAATGACTTAAACGTATTAATGTGACATTTGAATTATATTTACTCAGTAAACTAAAACAGTTTAAAATATATGCATTAAAAGATTATTCATTTATTTCAACAAATCGTTAACACAGCAAATATAAGACCGAAAAAGTGGTACCAACCGTGAAATGCTACCTACATATGTGGCTTAGTATCGGAGATCTGGATAAGTGAGTCACGCGATTCTATTAGACTGGCAACGCGTTGGTGACGTTGGTGTTACTGACCTGCAGGAAGGGCGGTGATCACATCATAGGTGTATTGGTTGTCTGTTTGTATGTCACGTATTGACTTAAAAATATATTTGTATGATAGTAACAATTGATCAACATCGACGCTAGGAACGTACACATCACCTTTTCTAACAGAGATGGAACTAGGAAGAGGTATAACTATCCTTTATGGATTACCTCAAGATGAGCTTTGACGTCTATCAGCCACTACTATCCTCACCCATGCGTTGCTGATTTTAATCAAAAACAATTTAATACATTTTAACGCCCATTGCAGTATGAAAAATGCAAAAAAAATCTTATTGTTTCCGACGCTAGTTTAATTTACATATAATACAGAATTTATAGGTAGGTACACTGTACATCTTCCAGATCTTCATAATTATTATTTTACAATGTTTCACATTGATCCCATGTGCCATGGGAAGCCTAAATACTAATCATGGATTTTATCCGGATATATCGCGTCATGTTTTCATATAAAATGCTTATCACGAGGAGCTCATGAGTGCTATTTTACAACTTTAGGCGTCTGTTTATTCATTTAAAACTTTATGCACATTAAGGAAATCATATTGAATTGCCATTATGTGATGCAAAGATTTGTTACAATTAATAAATATTTTTACAGGCTTTTTACGTCTATAACCAATCTTAAACGCTGTAGTGAATTAGTCTGAAGATAAGTAAATTTAATCTGTATTATATTTAACTCCAACAAAAAATTATATCCAACTTTAAATCAATATTGTTGATGATTGACGGTTGCTGAAAGACATTTATTTAGTAGAAAATAAACCCGTAGTGTGCAATGAGTTTGCGAGTTATACACAAGATAAACAAATCTAATGAAGAATTTTAACATAAACAAAAGTTGTTTAATAATATTTAACAATTTTTTTCTTCCTTCTGGTGACAAATTCACATTCTGTTAATTATTCATTGCTTTTACAACTAGTTTAGTCAAATCCATACAAAAATAACCATTTGCTCATTCAATTACAAAACATAAATTAAGTTTCCTCTTAAATAATAATTGTTTTTTTTAATGGTATTTTTTCTTTGCATTACAATATGGATAGTTACCAAATAAATAATGATGAAACTTAATTACAAATATTTTACATTTGACTATTATACAGAAAGTTATTTGGCAAATTTAGACGATTTTTACATTTACGATTACATCACTAAACTACGCCACTACTTTCCTACGACGAGGTTTGAACGACATTTCCATTGAAGTAACCTCTTATGCGTGAAATACTATTTAAATATCATAGATGGCGCTTACAATATGATGTTAAATACAAATTTTATTGGTTATCTTATAAAAATACGCTCGTGGTAACAATAATATAATTTAAACACCCACAAGAATAATTGATATTAATTATAGCAGTTTTTTACTAAAATTGCGTTTAATTATTATGCCTAAATTTTATGTAATTCAATTCAAATTTGTAATGATGATAAAATAAGTTATACGTATATAATAAATAATATTATTAATGAAAAAACAGGTAAACGTATTATTATACTTTAATGGAATTAAATTTATTGCTGTTTTAAAGTTACATTGTTATAATTTAATCTCCAACTGAAAATATGACAAATTTGTTGTGTCAAATGATAACATAATATATTGTTTATTTATTTTCTATCATTTTAATTATCGAAATAATTTATTTATTTGTATAATTAAATTAATAAAAAACCTAAATAATGAAATATAATATGCCGAGGATGTATAACATGAAAATAATAAAATAAATTTTGATAATGACATGCCGTGTTGGTCTGTAAATGCAGGAATACACGTTTTATATCTGGTTCAATTCAGATATTAAGAAATCGATGTGTGTCCTATATTTATGGACGTCAAATAAATAAATAAATATCATCGTATGAATCCTTACAGTAAAACACCAAAAGAGTGTTCACTTAAACGTTCAATCCCCGCTACTACAGTTATTATAGATCTTTGGTTTTCGTTCGCTAGTTCGCCCAGAATGTACAGTTATGGGGCTCTTACATCTACACTTATGCTAAATTATACAACTATTATTACACTTCTCTTTTCATACTCTTTTCTTAAAAATAACGTCTTATATATTATTATATTTCTTATTATCTAATAAAGAATTTTTGTTTCATTTCTGGTTAGTGGGCATGATCCATAACTAAATAAGTTTCACCAAAAAAGTATTTTCAATAATAAATTTGGGTACCTGATTATATTGTAGATCGTGTCGGTCATCATAAATTTGTGCGTGTTATGTAATGCAAAAAATATGAAAACATGGAACCTTGGATTTATTTGGTTATTGATTTTATTTTAATTATTGTAATGCTGCTATGTAATATAAAATTACTCTTTTAAATTAAGTAGAGTTGTGAAAACGCGCCGTTTAGAAAAAAATGTTAAAGCATTTTGCTTACCTCGTCGTTTCGTATTATGATGATGCTATGGATGAATAAGAAGCAAAAATATGGAAACGTCTATGCCTACTGAAACGTTTTAATAAAGTATTATAGTGATATTATGAGGTTGATCACGGTATAATTCCAATAAGAATGCAGTTAAAACGCGGAGTGATTTTCGCCAGCATAAATTTATGGGCCCGGTCATAGAACGGGGTTGTTTCTTGATGGAACCGTCTTATTAGAATTTACATTTACTATCGGATATACATATAATAAGAAATGATTTAGTGGGCAAAATCAAAAAACCTAATTTTAAGTCGCGTTCAGTTCAGTTAAAATCGCGTCAAATTTAGATGACCATAAGGTTGGTAATTTGATATTTGATACAATTCGTTTATTTCTGTGACAGATTAGGGGTCAGTTCTTCAGCAGCCAATTAAACAATCAATTTTCATTACGGCATACTTACACAACATTACTTAACAGTTGCTGTTAAGTCTTATTGAGAAATTCGATCAATGATTTTGAAAAATCGGCATTATCACTTTACAGATTTGATGTCACGGTGTAAATTGCTACTTAAATAAAAAAAAAATCACTTGTTATCATTGAAAACAAAAAATATTACAACGTTTTATATCACATTTTATTTTATGCTTATACCTAGAATTCTTCTTAATCTAATGAACAACATTATCCATTCCCCATATCACACCGTAAAAAAAAATTCAAGCAAAAAGTCTTTATTATTAAAATTTGCACTAGTAGGTAATTTAAAAGAAATATAACGCTTAGTATGTGTTTAAAAATCTACGTCGGATGCTGAGTGAAAAATAAAGACGTCACATGTATCGCACGTACTGTAAGGATTATTGTTAAAATGCAAAGGTTTTTATCGCTTTCGGTATTCTGTTACCAAACCTGTATTAGCGGTATTAGCAGTATAATGCACGGTGCGCTCTGGTGTTCTAGCGGCATAATGCTAGGTTACCAAACCGATGTTTCAGTGGCGTAGTGTCAGGTTCGCTCTGGTGTTTGAGCGAACTATAGTATAATTTTTTTCTCCATGCAGTTTGCGTCATAAAACGTCGGAGCGGTGAAACGAGTATTTTGCTCTCTCTCCCACTCACAGGCCTTATGGTGGGCATAGTGATGCGTATTATTGTTGTCGATAAGCGTTATCGATAGTGTATTTAGTTTTGCCATTATGTGGGATTCTGATAAAAATGAAAGAAAAATAGATAAAACAACTATTTATTAAAATAAGAATAATAATGATTTAAAATAAATTATTAATTGGGTATGTATGTATAAAAAAAAACTCTAAGTACAAAAGTTTAGAATGGAACAAGTTATATTAAAAATAAATATAAATACTTACATTTAAGTTTAAATTGAACAGCAAAAAAGATAATAATGATAATAACCACCGCCGTGCTCCTGCCTTCGATGACTCATTTGTTTATATCGATAATGGCGTTGCGCCCGCGCAAAAATGCTCACCGCCCTAGCCGGCTTATCTATTATGACCCAAACTGCACGGAGAAAAAAATTATACTATAGTTCTGCGTTGACACATTGGTGTTTTAACGGCATTGTGTTGGGTTATTGCACAGGTGTTTCAGCGGCATAGTGGGCATAATGCTAAGTTCGCTGCAAAGTTTGAACAGTACAGTGCTGGATTTATGCATTTGAGTTTTGTTTCCAGTGGTGATTGTTGAGTGGTTTACTGCTACGTTAATGACGGCGTTATAACACTAATATAAATAAATATTTAAGATTGACAAGTATAGTTTATCTCGCGCGATAACTTACAATAAATGATGCAAGCTGACGGGTTGTTAGCGTTAGTGAAGATATTACTCGGATAAAAATGTGTTCTTATATTAATGCGAAATGAACCTAGTAAGGAAATAAATAATTACCTCCAATGGAACATAAATCTCTTACTATAATTCTATGAGACCTTTTTGTTACTAATGTTAGACCTTATCATATAATACATTGTGAAATTTAGAATTCCAGTTTATAGTACTGTTAGACTTTTTTGATCTATTTTTTATATTTACAACTCTTGTTTTGTAACTAACAGAACAATTATTTTGTTTGTTTTAATTAATTAATTTTTCTTTTTTTCTTAGTACTTAATTTATTAATAATAGAACAACTATTTTTTTCATACGAGGTTTTTTCTTTCATATTTACAATTCTTATTCTTATTCTTATTGCTAACAGAACAATTATTTCCTAACTTCAAACGTTTTAAGTATGACACTAGATAGTACCCGTCTTAATTCGAGATCTTAAAGTTATTTAGAATTTGTACCTTGTTCTTGCTGAATGTTCTGAAGAGTGTACGAAATTTGATAATAATTATGTAAAATATGATTTGAATTGTGACATTAATGTAATAATTTTTAGATGTAATTTTACAATTTTTTTTTGGAAAACAGTATATGCGAAAATATTTATAAATCATAACAACCTTAAAATTAAAAGTTGGATACATATTATCAGAAACACTCAATGGGTATTGGATATCTTGTGATCTAACGAGACTTAATAAACTTTTATCATAAGTTCCTATCGAGTGGTTTTTATATTTTTAACTGACATTTAACGTCACATAAATCTAGTAATAAATTTAATGGCTTTAAAACAAATAATTTAGTTACTGTTAAGTATATTATTGAAAATAATAGTAAATTATTTAAAAAATCAGATTAATGAACGCAGTCAAATACCGCATTGGGAATTTTTAAAAATTTTTCTTCATTTTTATTTGACAGAAATGCCATAATACATATTAAAAAATCACGTCAAAAGCATTTTTTTGCGGAAAGGTTATTACCAACTGGATGATTACTTTTACGATAAGACTGCTTGGACATGAGTTTAAAATGTAGCAATTAGTACGTTTGTAACTGTGTGTAGGAAAAAAGAACTCCTCGGTAGTGTCTTGCCGCTTCTTTTTCCGGGACCACTCATGGTAGGGATTTGTTGACGCGATGGCATAGTTTGACATGCTAAAAGTGTCTGTACTAACCAACTTCGAATAAATATTACTTCATTTATTCATTCACTATATCGTAAACGACACATGGAATTTAATTTCATAATTCCTCAAAGTTAGTTTATTCATGCTGTTACATCCAAAGTTTTCACATTTTCACTTTTAAATATTCTAGATTTTGTATTTTAAAAAAGATTTATGTGATTTCACTGCAACTTTAATATGTATGCGATTTATGAGAAAACTCATATTTTATTATGATTTATTTGTCAGATTCCAAGTTATTGCGTTTTTCGTTATAAGTATTATTTAAATTAATTACTGTTATTTTTTTTTTCACAACAATATTATAAGTGCTAGAAGTTGCATTCAAATCAATTAAATTTGCGTTGTGATAATACTTGTAGTTATTACATACTGGAAATTTGAGACTTAACGCAGACTTCTCTTTTTTGAACGCAGCTTAGTGTATTTACTGTTATACAGTTGTTATGGAATAAAAATATTATTTTGCACGCCATGTTCATTTCATTAGTAAAAATGTTATAGAATTTTTTTTCACATTTGAACAAACAATCCGAATCAGAAAGTAAGTCATTGATGTTTTTCCGTAACAGTATTACTGGAAGTGACAGAAGTTGCTTGCAAATATTTTACAACCTGCGTTGTGTTGTGATAATATTTGTAATCATGAACGTGTGAATTTATTAACGTCAACAACACAGGTTTCAGTTTTGATAGCTTAGTTTTTTCTGCAGCTAAACAGTGGTATTAAAGGTGTTATATATACCCATTGTGAAAACATTGTTTTGAGGAAAATTGTGGAGTTGCTACTCTTTTTGGTTTTTTATGCCAAAGATATACTTGTAAGATGTACTTGTATTTAAGGCGTAAATCAGACTGTATTATGTTACAATTGTCCTAACAATAATAATGTTATATCTTTATTTTTAACAGTATTTTATGAAGTGCTAAAAGTTGCATTCAAATCAGTTAAAATTGCGTTGTGACAATATTTGTAGTTGTTATATTACACACTGAAAATTTA
Source organism: Megathymus violae (assembly GCA_003671415.1). Lineage (NCBI taxonomy): Eukaryota > Metazoa > Arthropoda > Insecta > Lepidoptera > Hesperiidae > Megathymus > Megathymus violae. The sequence continues at coordinate 1,150,253 of PDGT01000051.1, forward strand.
AGATCTAACACAAATTTATCTTTTTTGAACGCAGCTTAGTCTACAAGTAGTTATGTGGCATATTCACTGTTAAAAATAGCTGTTATAGAACAAAGTGTTAATGTGCACGACATGTAAGGACAAACATGTATAGATTGTATAGATAGACAAATATGTATAGATTGTATTTGAACCTAGTTAGAAGATATTTGTGATAAAAAAAAAGGTCAGAATATCAATTATTGATATTCTTCCTTAACAGTATTACTTTATGAGCTTGAAGTTATTTTCAAAACAGTAAAGCTCGCGTTATGATAACACTTTTAGATACATAGATGCTTATACATTTATAGTTTTATACAATATTTTGGATCAATTAATTAACATCAATAACAGAAAAATTTATTTTTTGATAGCTTCAACCTTTTATTCTGCAGCTGAATAGTAGTATTATTTGTTATAAACCCTGTTATAAAATTATTTTGGGGCAAATTTTTGGCTTACTTCACCTTCTGAGTTTTTCATGTGAAATATTTTGAGGTGTTCATCTTGTAAACGCAACTTTATTTCTATGTAGTGCATAAATCATATTGTTCTATGTTACAGTTGTTACAAGAATAGCAATGTTAATTATTTCTTTATTTTAAATAATATTATTTCAAGTGCTGAAAGATGCATTCAAATCAGTTAAATTTGTGTTGTGATAATAATTATAGTTTATTTATTACACAATGCAAATTTAAGACCTAATTATTGTTCTTATTATTAATATTATTCTTGTAACCCACTGTTGGTTTCATAGATTTTTAAAGTCGAAGTATTTTCACCATTCACCGGATTAAGTTATATAAAAAGGTTAAAAATGTTATGTAAATTTCTTCTGTGGCTTGAACTTTTTTGATCTGTTACATAAGTAACGTAATTAAATAATAAATATGTAATTGCGTATTCAAAAAACAGACATTAAAATTTATAAAAAAATTGACTATACAAATATCAAAATTATCAGAAAGTTTTTAAAGTTTACACGCGTTGAACGAAATAATATAAGATATACCATGTTTTTGTTCAAAAATAGTGTTACAACGCGATATTCTGGGTACTATCCAGTGAACATCAAAATATATTTTATTGTATCAGAGGTATTGTGGTTTGTTTTATCTGTATAGGTAGCAACAATTAATTCACGTGGTACACATTAATATTATTTACTTATTTATTGGATATTTTGTCCCTTACATTCCCTTTTGTATTTTTACAACACTATACTAACGATGGATATGATTTACGATTATAATATATTTACATATCTTGGCTTATATTAACATTAAGAAATTTTAACCTTACAAAAGAAATGCCTCAAGTATTATTTTGTTTTATACGAACTTTTTCCACTAGCTACTAAAAGCTAGGAGCTTGATGATTCCGAGGTATTTAGGCATATATAAAATAACAACGAAGTGATCTTAATGACACACGTAAAATATTGTATGTAATTTGTAGATTTTTTATTGAATGACATTTTGCTTTTTTCTGTAAATGTCAGTGATTCATACAATTTGTTGAATAGCGTGACTTTTTTATTTATCTTGTTTTATTTGTTTCTTCGTATTTATGTCATTCCAAAATTAGGTGTCAGCTGTTTATAGTCAAGAGCATTCGGATTAGTGTTTAAACATACAAAGTGTCAATAGAAATTAATATTAATTGATTATATTTTTTTTTCATTCGTCAGTCTGTCAAAATCCATTAATACAATCAATAAAAAAATACAGTGTTTATAAATATTTGCAATAATTTCATTGTTGCCTTTACTTCAGATTGTATTAATTTCTGAACTCAGGAATGTCAAAATATCACAATTTTGATGGAATGTGAGAAAACTGGGCATATTTTTCAAAACGCTATATTTACATTATATTTATAATAAAATCAACAAACAGACGATGATGAAAGTACCCTTTTTAAGGTGAAATTATCATGATTAATACACTTCCATAGGTATCCATACCATTCCATACGATTATTATCGTCATAACAATGTACAAAAATAAAAGAAACAAAAAGTAACTATTTTTGTATTTTTCGTTACTTTTATAATTTTTTTACTTTATTATTTTTCTATGAAAATATTTTTGGTTTTATTTTTCATTATTTACATTAGCTATTATTTCGTAAGGCGTCCGTTATAAGTTTTTATATATACATGTTTTACTTACTTACTAAATTTTAGTTCACTATACTTACATAAAACTTATTCTAATGACTAGATTTCACACGACGAATGAAATTTTATTTCGAACATTGAGTCAATTTGGCCATTTGAAATTAGACCCGTAGAGAAATTGAAAAAGCCAAATGTTTGAATTATAGCCGTCGGTTTTGTTGTTTAAATGTGTATATTTTATTTATGAAAATAAGATAATATTTATGTGTAAAGACTTTCATATTTTGTTTTAGATACAACGTGGCCGATTTTTTTAAATGTAAATAGCCAACAAATGAGCAGATCAATCACTTGGTAACTGGTTGCTGTCGCCCATGGAAATTAGTAATACCAAAGGTATCACTGATGCTTTGTCGGTCTAACAAGAAGAAGAAAGAAAGAAGGTACTGGCTGTCAAGCTCTGAGCCGAAAAACGAGGGGTCTTTTTTACACAAGACACGCTAATACTTCACAATAATCCGACCTGATGGTAAGCGGTGTGAAGTATAAGATGTTGAACACGCTAACTAATAAGAGTCTTTACACACTTCTCTGGAAGACTCCCACATCATAAATAGATGATCATAATAATATCATAAACATCATAATCGTTTGGCGGCTGACATTAGTAGGATGGTAGTACCTGGCCAGGCAGGCTTCACGGAAAGATAATAGTACCAGTAATAATATTAATAACTTGATAATAATATTGACAATATAATCCTTACGCGAAACCCTACCACCATGTAAGCTGGCTTCTGTCGCCTCTTACGACACCCTGTTTTGCCAGCATGGGATTGGGGTCAGTATTCTATGCCGTCCCAATACGGCCAAATAAAAAGTGAGACAATACTTATTTAGTGTTTATAGAGTGTATCCTTCGTCGTTACTTCCGTGTGTACAATTTTATCGACTGATCTAATTTTAATTTGACCATTTTGACTCAAATGCTATAATTTCACTTCATAAAAAACTAAAAAACTATGAAAGCAAATATAGTACTTGCTTTCATAAAAGACATTTCTCCAAATTATTAATAAAATAAACTTACAATATGTGTAAATTTATTTTATAAACATTGAGAAGTGACATAAAAACTGAAGCTTAATTCTTTCAAACTAACATATTTACAATTTTTATTCTGTCCCGTGTCGAAATTTTTCCGTAATTTATGGCACAATTATACTTATTAACAGTATTTGGTGAAATAAACTTTTTTTCTCTCTTTTTAATCTAATTTTAGGCCACTTTTTTGGTATGTACAATTAAATTAATACTGAGGAAGACATGTCAGCGTGAATTTTGGTTTTTGTTGTTTAAATTCCGTTTTTAATATACTCAAATTAGCACCTTAGCGACAGAGAACAATAATTACTGATTATATTAGAGAAGAAAGAAGAAACTCAACGGTGAAGGGATATTTAAGGAAAGAGAATATGTATAGTAAGAGAAAAGAGCAAGCATTGTATAGTTAGAAAATCCACACACACACACACACACACAAAAGTGAAGAATTATAAAAGTAGAAAAAAATAACTGACATAATTATGTAAGGAGCAGTCAGAGAGTAACATGAAGTAAGATAAAGACAAGAATAGGGGAAGCAAAAGTTATTAAAGTGATAAAAAATAAAAGAGAGGACGGGAAGAAAATTTAAAGCCAACAAAAGTGAAAAAGATATGAGATAGAAGAGAAAGTACAGTTAGCGATGCTTTTTATTGTTATAAACAAATTGATAATAAGCGAATTTGTCCTCAAAAGTCCTTTTGCCCGGCATTATTAATTATATATATTATCCGAATCGTCGATGACCCACGTAACACTATCATGCGTGACCAGCTGAAATAACTTAATTCTGTGTATTCTACCTACTTTACTGTGTTCTTGGAAGAGCTATTTAATCTCGAACCAAATCACCTTTGTTTACCAGAAATATGTTTTTTGCACCTATGTCAAAAAAAAGTGCAAAAAGTGTTCATCTCTAAATTATTGGCGATTTAACGTGGAGAGATTTGTTCCAGTTTACCAGACACTCAGAAAATTTTGCGAAAATAAATAAATATGTTGTATGGGTAACTGTTAAAGAACTGTCCACCAGCATCTATACAAATTTTTATACGTCTGAACCAATAAAAAAAAATACAGTCCACTTCAGACATTTTTTCTACAGCCTTCTCGAACGTGGAAAACGTATCTTCCGGTGACGAAAACTGTATCCCTTTGAGGTTATTCTTTATTTTAGGGAATAAGAAGAAGAGGCTAAATCAGGGCTGTAAGGAGGGTAACCCAGAAGTTTCATCGATGTGCTGTCCAGGATCTTCTTCGTTTTGAAGGTTGAGTGTGCGGGTACGTTGTCGTGGTGAAGCAGCAGCCCTCGGAGCCTTGTCGTTGGTCGCTTGTTGCTCACAGCAGTAAAAATCTCTGGATTTCTGGATCGTATTGATAAATCGAAGATTCGTCACCCGTAACGATGTTGTAAACACGCCAAAACAAGCCGGCGTCAAATTTAATTACCATGTTAGGACACCATTCAACGGGAGCTTGCTTCTGAGCTTCAGTGAGGTTGCCCGGCACCCAGGGCGAAATTATCATCGACACACGAAGGTGCTCGTGTAGAATTTCATGAAAACTGTCCGAAACGATCACCAGTATGTGCTGAATCTCTTGATATGTGATTCACCTATTTCCTTGAATTAAGATTTTCACTGCTATCTCGTTTTCTTCCGTAGCATCCGTCAAAGGGCGACCACTTCTTTCTTTATCCCTCAAAATTTGTCGACCGCTTTTTAATTCATTATACCAGCGGTATACGATTGCTTTAGAAGGACCTCCATCGCTAATTGCCATATGAAGTCTATGATACAATTCCTCCGGTTTCTGGTGATATATAAAATCATAAAAATTATCGCGCAAAAACGTTCCCGACGCAGCTTATTTTTTTTCTATAACAAAATAAATTATAACTGACCACTGTCTTATACATATAACCTTTTTTTTCGCAAAACTTTCTGCGTATCTTGGTACTTTATGGTCTTTTCAAGTGAAGAACTTGTTTATTTACAGAAGTAATCAACTTGACTGTTAATTAACGCAGAAGGACGTATGTGACAAAAAACGGTTGCATTAAATGAATTGAATATTATGTAAAAATAAATAAATAAGATGAAAATTTTTATATAATAGTGGCACCGAAGACTAGATTTAGTAGTATTTATAACTAATACATTTCCTTCAGGTTGAGTAAAAATTACAACGTAAAATTTTACAATTTATATATTTATCGTACCTAATAGTTCTACCTGGTGTTACTTATCGAAACTTGTACTGAATGGAAAAATTTTGCCATTTGCCATTATTTTTATGTTGTATCGTGCGTCTTTGAGGAAGATGAAGAATGTCCAGCAGTGGCAGTGACTAATGGTGATGGTAACAATAATGATGATGGTGATGACTACAGTGCTAATGATAAAGATAGGGATAGCGGTGGTAATAATGATCATGATCAGACGCCACGCACGCACACACATACTTACACACACAAGCACTTTTGTAAATTTGAGTGTTTGTTTTTTGTTTATATTGTTGTTTTACTTATAAGGAGTGGTATGAATCTAGTCACCCACAACACGGAATCCTAGTGTGGGAGCTAGAACTCAAAAAAAAATTGTTAAAAAAGAAAACAATATTTTTTTTCATTTTACATATACATTTACATCTCAACACATGTGTTATCATCACTAGCATCAAAATCCTACTAATCCAAACATTAGTTTTTTCGGCGCAGCTTATTTCACGGTAGAATTAGAAGGTGAGTAGTTCTTGGAAAAAGTTGCTATTATCCTTGCTTGATCATCTACCAAGTCATTTTACGATGTTTTAGCGTCAGGGTTTTGTTTTAATAGAAAAGTTGCTCTTGCTCTTAGTTTTAAATGAAATTCGTAGCAATAATTTTCCACTCACAATACTATCCAACTATATTCCGTTCCTTATGTACAATTTTACATAAACTGATGCTTTAAAACTACATAGTTTTACAGTCTACTGCTGTTATTATGGGATCATTTTCGACGTGTCATTTATAATAAACACTATAAATAAATTTCGGCGATCTATATTTCTAATGAAATTAAAAAAGCAACAAATATAGTTCAGATGAATTGGCAAGAAGAGATTTCAGTCAACTGAAATATGATTCAGTTTATTAGCGTTACGAAATTGTTAGTTCGCGCGTTATCTTTAGTACAACTGTATTAAAATTTCAAGCATTTAAATTTTTTATCTTTACGCATGTAATATGGTACGGATTAAAATATTATTTAGATTAAGCACAAGACGAAACTGTTAATAAAACACTTCGTCACAATTAAGCGACCCTTCTTCGAAGGTGTTTCCTTACTTATCTTTAACTTATGCTGTTGAGATAAAGTGAAACCGTCCACCTGTCAAATATATACCAAAAGAGAAAGAAATAAAGAAAGAAAGATATGGTTCCGACCAATTGATTTTAAATACGATAAAATGGTGTCCTTTGCCTTCACTTTCTTATAGTGTATCACTGAATATTCCGTCTCCCGAGTTGGTCTCAATCTGGAAATCGACAGCAAAGAAAAGGGTTTTTTGTACATTCTATGGTAAAGTTTATAAAATAGGAAGTGTATTTTTTTATTTCTAAAATGAATATTTGCCATGTGGACGGGTTGTATTAGTGATGCAAATTTACTAGTACTTCTAGTGGGTTTTTTTCATTAAATAGGTAAATGTTTCACAATAATCTTACCTGATAGTAAGTGGTGTAGAAGTCTAAAAGTTGAACGCACTAACTTATAATAGCCTATTCAATCTCCTCTTGAAGACTCCCACATTGTAAGTAGGCGGGAACACCGATGCGAGCAAGGTATTCCAGTCCTTTCCAGTGCGTACAGTGAATGAAATGCAAATTGCGTCGTCCGTACAGGCGGTACGTTCACTAGGTAAGGATGGATACCCGCCGTACGTCAAAGTGTTCGATGGAGGAACGGTGATGGGGGAATTATTTCGAACAATTCCTGTGCACATTTTCCAAAATGTACTCTAAGTAACTTATTCATATTACTTTTATTGTATTCTTATTTATAGTACTCGTATGTGGTATTCATAAATTCGGGGTATGTGTGCAAATAAGGGTATTTTATATAATATTCTTTTTTTATATTGAATAAGCACATAATGTAGATATATTTTAATTTATCTTGCACCTTTCTATAACGCTTGATAGTAAACGGGATCATTTGTAAGAACAAAATGATTTAGGAGTTTAGTTGATTATGGCAAAAGGTAAATCTTTTTTCAGATGGTGTTGTGCGCCAATAATTGTAGGAAGACAGAAGAACAACAGACAAGAAGAAGAAAGGAAATTGTAGTGCAAGACGTGTAAAAAACTTCTACATGTATTGCGTTACAAGCGTCACATAGATTTAGGAATACAATCACGCCATCTCTTATCGTGTTCTGTAAAGTTGAATACACTAAAACTTTTTCAAATTTTATAAGATATTTTCACATATGTCGATTACTTTGTGTGTATTAATTATTTAGAAATTAAGCGGACGTCAGTTATAAAATTAAATGTCATACAAGAAAAGTTTAACAAAATTCCACCTTTTAAAATTTTTGGAAGCCACGGCGCGTAATCTTTGCATCACTAACAGAAAAGAGAGTAATTGTAAACAGTATAAGATACAGCACTATAGTCAAAAATTAAATACACGTTTAGAATGATTAAAAGTGACTTATTTCTAACATTGGGTGGTTTTAGATTGCTCGTACATCGTATCCTTTCTTTGCGGCGGTTGGTAAGCGCTGTCCCATTAGGAATGGGTTTTCTGCCTAAAATGAAGAAATCATAAAAATACAATTGAACCACCAGTGTGTTTCTTACAAATCATGTGACTATGTCAATTAATAATACAAAAAGTAAAATATGTCTACAAATACGTAAAGAGTCAACTAATTAATAGTTTATAATAGTTCAAACCAGTGGTTCCCAAACAGAAATGAACCGATTTAAAAAAAACAACGATATTATCAATCAACAATCAGATAAAGATAATTGACTATATATCCGTTTTACAAGATATGCTCTTAACAAAATTTAAATAATCATATGAAATATTAAATTACTCCATTTGATCATTTAGAAATATTCTATCCGTCAGACTAGAGGTTAACTAGTAGCTATTCTTTTTTGATTGGTGCATATCACCAATAGTTCAATTTTAAAGATACTAAAACTAGTAGGTACTTACGTCTGGTTGGTACTTTTTAGCGACCAAGTTCTTATGGTGGTCAGGATATCTGATGTCGATCTCGGTAGGAGACTGAGGGGGGCAGCTGAACATGTGCTCACCGTCACACATGCAACGCTGCGAGAGCTGATACTCTCGGCTGAAAGCTGCAGTGTTTTCAAACTCGGTGATGCAGCCTTGTTCTTCTAAACGGGAAAATTTTCCTGTTACATTGCACATCTACTACTAAGAAAGCTTAGTTCTTTAGAATAGGCCCGTTTTATATATAAGTATATCCATTATAGGTTTAAGCGCGTCTCAAGTTATCTATCTATTACACCTGAATCAACTACACGCAAAAAATTGTAATTTGTGACAATGCATAATCAGAAGAGCCAAAGTTGATATGACTTACCTTACTGTTAAGTTTGTAAAGAAACTTAGAAGTAAAAATAACTTATTATGTTCATTATGTATTATGAGAAGTGATTTACTGAATTAGGCGATGCATGTGCATTTTTGTTGCAGTTTTAAATTGCTCCGTTTTAAAAATTTATTACCGAAAATTTATTAAAATAGGTGCAGTACTACTGCTACTAAGCTTTAAATTATGAAAAATAAAATTTCTATACAAAATAGAAATTATTTCGGGATACATTTACATCTCGTATCCCTTATACCGTGACAGTTCGATTCGAACTTAAGTGGTTTAGGACATATCTTCACACGATATCAATTAAAAAAACTCAGATAGATGTAACAACTTACCAGAGTAACCAACGGGACAGGGGTTAGGGGGGTTGCAGTAAGCTGGAAGAACAGCATCCGTCTTGATCATCTGCCGATTGGGTAGACCTCCCGATGGCTGGAGGCGTTGTTCTCCTTCACCCGCTCCACCGGTCATGTACTGATGTCCCCACAGGGAACTGCCGAAATGTTTAATATTAACAGTGACGCCGAGCTCTGGATTCACCCCTTTAGCGCTTCTACACAAGGCGCAGGTCTCGTCATTGTGAACACTAAAGCGTGTTTCACCATACTGCGGTATGGATTAGTTGAACGCTTAGGGGCCAACGCAAGTGTCAGAAGTGCTTAGGCTCTCCGACATAGCTGAAGCTATCGAATGATTAAACAAGGGGTAACAGTATACGTATTCACCAAATCACAGAAACGCTCTCAACAATGTTGCCATTAGTGTTCTATCATCTGACTATATGCGAAGTACATAATATACATTCGTTTAATTTGGTCCTTCACTTACGATTTACGATTGGCACAAGAATTTGTGAATTTACTGTAATTTTACTACCCACAACAGTTGCGCACGTACACATTTTGATGGTAATGCATTTTGGTGCGTGAAGATGAATGGGGCAATTTATATTTATATCTATTCCTAATTTTATAAAGAGAGAGTGCATATTATGCGAGGTTGTGTATGTATACGCGGAAACAATTTCCGGAATCACGACACCTATCTAAAAAAATTCTTTAACCATTTTAAAGGTACATTATTCCGGGTACAAAGGCTATGTAAATAAATAATATTTTTTTTCTACTCGAACGAAGTTAGGGCGGGTCGCTAGTTTCGAATTGTATTCAATGTTACTGCGTTTTCCTGTACGAACAAGACTTGATTTTACATAAGTACACTAGAATACGGGCTTTTATTGTAATTAAGGAACTAATTTAAAGTCTAAACAGAGGAATTACACAATTTTATCTTGGCGACGGTACATTAAACGACTTAAAATCACTCAGTAATAGAATTAAATAGTAAATCGTACAACAATATTGGTGATTTGAAAAAACGATATTATCAAAATCCATTTCTAGAATGAAAAATTATTTCTCATAAGTTATCGATAATACCTTAACGAATTTAATTTCGCGAATGTTAACTGCAAATTTTATTTCTACAGCGCATAGAATAGTATTGTTTTTATATTATTAATTTAAATTAACATCGACGGAAAAAAGCTCGTGGCATTGCGAATCGCATACAACAGAACTTCATTGCAAAGCAAATGAAAAATTAAAGAAAAATAATAAAAAGCAAGAACAACGGCGAAAACACGAGGAACGTGAAGATAAACGTAGGAAACTGAGAACCATGCTTAAATTGCTATTGATAAAAAACTGTAAATTGAAAAAAAATCCAAAATAAAAGATATTGCATGAAGTGTATTTTTGTAGCTACCAATAGATTTTTATGTGAATGGCTAATAACCGAGCTTTCTAGTAACGTCATGGTAAGGGATTGGAATTCCTTATAGCCGTCTCAGTTGCAACAGTAGGAGAGTCGATGCATCGTCAGCCCAAAAAGAAGCGATGAATCCGTTATTCGTTAATTTGAGAGTAACAGTAAGCCAGGAGGGCCAAAAAGAAGCGATGAATCCGTTATTCGTTAATTGGAGAGTAACAGTAAGCCAGGAGGGCCAAATTACCACCGTTCAAATGTACCAAATACTTGTTGTGCGCTATGATATAATTCTGATCTGTTGATTTGTGTTATATTGTCTCATATATATTATGATTTTTACCTATGCTGCAGATATTCCTGATCGCGAAGACTGGGATTTGGGTTGCCGTCAATCAGCGAGTCGTAGTCCAACTGCTCGTGTTCCAGTTCCTTATTTGCGCGTGCCATTAGAGCAAGGTGTCTCTCGCTGGATGGAAACTCGAGGTAGCTGGACGCAGCCTCGTTGAAGTCCTTGCCCATTCTCTCCACGACTTCACGCAGCAACGCCTCGGTTAGGATTTGGTCTTGCTGTAAAGATGCATTTTATGTGAGTGTAAAGAGAAAGAATAAAGGATTGATATTGAGAGAATAAGTAAACTGGTTGCTTGGTGAGGTGGAAAAACTCATGTTAAGTGGAAAGGAGAGAAGATAAATATCCAGTGCGATGAATTGACGATATTTGCACCACTCGTAGCTCCAACGTTCACGAGCCCGATCCCCAAACACCAGAATTGGCGTAAATATTTTTTACAATTACTAATTTCAACGTGTTTATAGTAATAACTAATTAACTTGAACTTTGAAAGTGTTACTAGTAAGAACTTTTGTTTGAAAAAACGAGTTGGAATACTTACAGGTCTTACCCCAATAGAACCATGGGGGATAAAGCCCATTATTCCGACGATGCTTGTCACCAAAACCAGGATTCCTTGGAGTACCATTTCGAATCTTAAACAAATGAAGAAAATGTTTAGAGAAGTATAATATATTATTGATTTAGAACTAACAAATGAACATGACAGATAGAGTACAGGGATATCAATAGCACTTCAGTTCAATTTGAATCTAGTCGTATGTAAATTTGTATTGCATAGCTCTTACTCGTAGTGCTTATAAGCTTGATTGCTTATGTTATTATACATGATCGAACAAATTAAGCAACACTGGACGTAGTCATCAGTTAGACGGGTCATTAAGAGTGGTGAAATTTCACAACTGCTTTCGTACTTCGAGCGTCACATTGAAACTTGAATTTACGGTTCCACAATTTAGCGTTTTCTGAAGACGTAAATAGTATACAGTTACAGTTACATCTGTAAATTTAACAATAAGTATATTTTTGCTTTCCAAAAATTTTTTTGGTGTAATTATATTTTAGTTGTATACGTCTGTGTGAGACGCGACGCACAGTCGTAGAATAGATTACGTTCAACACTGGTAGAGCTTTTATTTAAAACCTTAAAGTATTATTCTTTGACTATATTATTATAGCAGTACAAAACAGCTTTGTACTGAATGGGATAATCAACAATTACATATAAGTAAATATATTATTAAATTACAATTTGGAACAGGTCAATTATGAAGAGATTTGAGACTTAATAACATTCGAGGAAATATTACTCACATACAATTAATAAGCTTCGATTATAGATAGCTCATTTATTATGTTGCATTGACAGGTAAAACCCATCTATATTAAATCAGTTAAATACTATATACTAGAATATGACTGTACATTTAGGATTTCTTTAAATATTAAAGAAATACAACGAAAATTTTCGACAAATCTTTTGTAATTTTAAACTATGGAGCCTAAAACAATCGTAAATACTGTTAGCTATGTATTAAAGGTAAACGTAAGTTGGTATGAGAAACAAAAAATATTTTTTTGGACATAATTATGATAAGGTTCTGTACTTTATCCCAGAGTAGGCTTTTTTAGGGTGCGCCGGGGTCCTTGGGCACATAAGATTCTGGGGCCTTGTTGAGAACTAATAATTTAAAAATAATTTTATTGAGAAAATAATATAGACCTGATTAAGTGGAACATCAAGATTTTAATTTAAAATTGTCGGCGGTAACTCTGAGTAGGTATCTAAAAATAGAACAAAAATCGAGTTAATGTTGAATATATATTATTGGCCTTTGGTGCCCCTATGAGGTCAGGGGCCTTGGGCATGGGCCCCTTGTTCCCTTATGGTAAAGACGATACTTGACTAGTTTTTTGCTATTTCTAGTTTCTTTGATGTACAAAGCAATCTTAAGATCAATCAACAATACTACCTACTTGTTCTGATATGACATAACATTCACATTTAATAATTTTTGGACGTAAAAAACTTCGTATTCATTGTGTTGGTGCGCGTAGGTGAGCGATTAAGATAGTATCAAATGTTTTGGCGAGCGGCGCCTTTGATACTGCATGTCTTCTTCTATGAGTTATCATAATAATTGATTTGCATTAATTATAACATACAACACGAATCAGTCGGGATATCCTTGGCATAATTTGTCTGTCACTTTTCAAAGAAGTCTGTACAAAAAGATTAGATGAATAAACGGTTACCGTTCAGTAGATATAGTGAACAAAAGAACAATTAAATTTTGGATGTCGTTCGATTAATCATGTTCAATTTATCTTTTAATCTTATTTCAATGCTAATAGATCTTTAACTAATAAAATTCCGATTACCGATAAAGTCAACTTAAAACTTAAATATGTATCTGGTATTTGTTTTAAATCAAAGCGAACTTGTGTTAAGAACTTGTTATTCATTTATTCTTGTGTCATTTGATCATGCGCTGACATAGTTATGTCTGTCATTATTAAAAATTACAATAACTCTTTATTTTCGAATGAATTTAGCCGTGACACCGAAGCTGCAGATAGAGTTCGAAGCTTTGATTATGTGTTTGGACCAGCCACCACTAACCACCGTACTTGGTTACGCATTTCCATATTAGAACTTTAAGGAACGGGTGCTGTTGGCGGCCTCTTCATTATTCGATATTGATATCGTATTGGAAATGACAGTGCAAGCAGAATCATTACAAATCACGTTAGAGTTAACGACAGCTTTCTAAAAATATGAAAATTTTCATTAGAATCCAGAATATCTAAAGACCTTTAAATGGGGTTATAGCGAGAGTTGAGTGAAGGGTATCGGCAAACACGCGTCGATTGCTGCGCTACGGTACTCAATGTATAATAATGAGGAGATACTTAATCGTATCATCGGTTGTAATAAAAAAGGATCCTGTATGGTAATCGGAAGTTTGCGTCACAATAGCTGAACAATACGTTTCCCAGGGGGAAAACCAGCCAAAACTTATTTCAACTGAGTGAGGAGTCTAGAAGATGCTAGTGAGCGTATAGTTTCCTAAAATCTTATATGTATTGTCAACAATAGTAAAAAATTAGACATATCTCGCCATTTATAATCGAGACTGATCTATTGTTCTAGCTCGGCGCTCTTTCAGGACAACTTTTGGCCATATAAATGAGAAGAGCTGCGAGTGTTCCATCTCTGCGATGTCTTACAATTTGTTTCAAATTATTTGCTCGTTTTTGATAAAATAAATTCCGTTCTCGCAATCAAAGTAGCCTTTCAAGAATTAATAAATTCTTGGTCGCATTTTTTTTACTTTCTCATAAAATACATTGATAACAATGGCGCATTACATCAATCGAAAAAATTAAAAAAAAATGATTTTCTTTGTAAAACCTATTATATACACTATAAGGTTGTCTAGTAGTTCTCAGATCTTTGTAACATTGACCACGGCACTGTTTGCCTCAGGTCTACTCCATAATGAGGGTATGATATTAGTATTGCGCTGGCCAAGTACGGATTGACAAATTTTACATACATTTGACAATATCATAGAGAATCCTCAAGTATGCAGGTTTCCTGGCGAAGTTTTCCTCATCAAATCAGTGAAGACTAAAAATATTACGCCTGTTAAAAATCTTAATTTTAGAAATGATATTATAATGATTTCAGAATATGCATAGTTATAACTTTATATTTAGTACTTTCTCTGTCTGCCGAATGAACGGTTCCAGGTTAGATTTCCTGTTCGGGCATCGAACGTGTAATATGACATATAAGCTCTTGTTGTAGGGTCGAATTTATACTTATAATAATAGTTAAAAACAAAGACCTAGGTATATAATTTTGCATACCTATTCTTGGCCTCATCGTCTCGATTCTCCAAATTCTCTGCTACATAAAGGCTGCCTGCCTAATCGATTTTTAATTAACCGTGATTTTGTGAGCAATAAAATATGTATGTATTTCAATCTACACTAATATTATAAAGAGAGAATGCGAATTTTGTGAGTTGGTGTATATGCGAAAAGTTTTCTACGGAACCACGGCATACATATATCTGAAAAAATATTTTACCGTTTGAATTATTCCAAATGGTCATACGTTATATATCAATTATAATTAATTGTAGAACCCGAACGACATCGGGGCGCGTCTCTAGTAACATATATATATATATATATATATATATATATGTGTATATGTATAATAACACTGATAACAATTAATCATAATATAATATTTAGCAAGAAAGTAATGGTTACTATAGCAAGTACACCGTAGCGTCGTCCGCCCATTCATTGCGTTCATTCAAGATTTCTACTACCATAGAGTAAGTTTTCGATACAGAGAAATATCCAGAATGAAATCATGAAAATCAATATTTATGTAATGACATAATTATATTAGAAGACAAAAGATATATATGATGTTTCTAAAGTACTTAAGAGATAAGAAACGACCATCAAGATTGAATTTACACTCATAAATTATTGGATTATTATCGTTATAAGTAGGAATTGTAAACTATATAAGAGCTGCAGGTTATGTACCAAATAACACAGTACAGTCGAAGTCGTTTCCGCATACAAGTTTCCATAGAAAACCTAGTTATACGCAGTTTTTTTTCAGATATTTCATTGTTGCTTTTATCGATTCATACAACAATCATTTAAATTTGTTTTAATAATAAAAATAGTTTATAAATCGATTGAATTGTTTCATTTAATTGCAAATATATGTTATGGTGGAAAGACATTTATTTTGCAGCCCTGAATAAGGAAACATTTGTTTAACAACGCACATTTTGTTTAACGAATTTCTAGTGTTATCAAATAATGCCGATATTTAAGTACGTTTTGATAAGTAGTAAAATGGATTTTTTATTAAAATTATTTAAGACGCGACAGGCTCTACCGGTTAGTAGCACCTGTTGTGTACCGACCGTGGGTGGGTGGCCGTCCAGGCACATCCCCCGCACGCGCCGGCGCCGGCCTGCTTATTTGTTGCATCTGTGGATGAACGAGTGTGCTATTTGCACATAGATACACACAGATGATTTTATTTTTTTTAATTAAATTTATAACTATCTACCTATAATGTCTTATGATGACACAGAGTTACTTTTAAAAACCATGCTATAAAGACACAAATAATACACAAATTTAGATAGGTTGGGTAACATAAGCTTTTAGACGCAGTTCACATTATAGTAATAATGTTTAAAGTTATAAACTAAAAGTATTCACAAGCGACGTGTGATGCTGGAAGAGCAGAATAATTGGCCGATAGTGGATTTCATGAATATTTAACATTACAACATATACAATTAAAGAGCAAAAAGTCAAAACAAGTGTAGGGGAGTCAAAACAAGTGTAAGAAACACGTATTGAAAAGGACAATTGAATTAATTGGCAAAATAAAAACAATTTCTTGTCAACACTATTGTTGTCGTATGGCAACTCTGATTCACATTCGTTCGATTCTAACATCACACTCCTGTCTTTTCAAAATTGATGAAGCCGTGCGAATGTTTTTTTTGGCATTGAAAAGTATTTTTTCTGTCATTATTGCTTTCTTAAGTGCTGTGATTAATTATTTGGTTCTTAACCACTATTTGTAATAGGTTGGAGTCTTACATATACGATAACAAAAGTTCAGCAAACTTCATTTTAAAATTATATATTTTGTGGTTGTTTTCTATATCAAAATCATATTTATGAAAGGACACAACAAATGGTTATGAATGGGACACCCCTTTCACATGTTATTTTATGTAAAAAAATTAAATAAAAAAATTATTTAATTAACACAAGAGTTGCATTTATTGTTAATTATAAGGAGACTGTTGATTGTGTTTTTAAAAAAAGATTTTTTTTCAAGTTCGTTATATCTAAGAAAACATTATAATAATGTTGATTTCTGTTTAACTTACATATAATACAAACAAAATATTGCACTTACTTTAAAAATTTGGTTTTAAACATATATACCTACTTATAAAGTTATTGTATACGTATTTTATATTTTTAGAATATGGGTAGCAATATATAAAGTGATTTTTCTTTAATATTATTTAATGTCACTTTTATAAATTATGGTGTCCCTTTCAATACAGCAAATTTATGAAAGGGACAACACGTACATTTTTTTAATATATGAAAATATACAGCTATGAATTAAGAATGACAAGTATTCCATTTTATTTCAATAGTATGATAATAGAGGCTTCCCATTTGACGCTAACCTATTCCAAATATTATCTCTATCATTTACTAGAACTTGAACAACAAAAATGTCCCTTTCAAGCAACCGCTCCCATATAACTAGGTTTTTAGAAAAGGGTACACGAGTGCCATAATGAAGAGTGATCCCGTAGAGTATGTCCGTCTACAATACATGATATGTTACCAACGCGTTGGGGCCATAAATAATTATATGTTTAGTCTCCCAACATGTTGGCGGTCACGAAAGAAGTGGTGCTACTGCTAGGATATTGAATGATTCGTATTATAATTATTACTTTTGTTTATTTTTGTAAAGAAGTTTTTTTAATATAATATAATTTGTTTAATAATTCAATTATTTTGTTAAATAGCAAAACTGCATTTTAATGTTTGAAAACAAATTTATATTTCAGACCTGAATGTGTGAATACTTGTGTAACCTCGCTCAACTGTTGTTGTTAAGTAGAATTGTAATAACAATAACAATTAAGTAAAATACCATTTAAGAAATAAATTAATAAATATGATATATTTTATTTGTTTTGTACCTGTAGGTGTTATTTAATTAAACACAGTAATACATACAAACTAATTAAACGTGCGGTTCGTCATATAGTTATCTCGGTTGTTCAGGTTGTGTTCTCCGTCGTAATGTAACCGTATCCCATTAGTTAGTTTCATTTATTAATAGTTTAATCTCATTATTATGCAAGCAACGTTTGTTACACAGCGAGGTGCAGCGGCGCCAGAGGTGGGCGGATTCGCCGCGATTCCTGCGGACGCGATCGTTGGCTGACTGTAATATATCGATAATATCGATATATTCATCGATTTTTAAGGACCCTTAAAATTCGATGTTTTTTTTTTAATTTATTTAACAGCTTAAGACAGTTTTCATAATTACAAAGTTCTGCCAAACTGCAGCACAGTTTGTCGGCATCTTCTTCGATTTTTTTGTTTTATTTATTTATTCCCATACATACTTTGTAAGGAGTATAATTAAAGAACTTAAAAATGCACAAAGGTACGTTTATTTCTAAAGATATTTCTACCAGCACCTGGAAGACTGGAGACTTTTGTGATTTCCCTGTTATTGAATTATTTAAGTATACACTTATATGCAATTCCATCTTTTAGTTGGAGAAAATATGATGTCACAAGTAGAATGACAGGGTGACGTCTGATACTGGCGGATGTATGGAAATTTGCTTTATTGTGGATCAGAAAAATAAACTTAGAGAATTTCTAAAAAGAAACTACAAAATTTTGTGCCTACGAATTTGACATTCGCAAACATGATTCACTATTGACAAGTATGACGTAAATTGTATTTAAGAAATCCGTATTTACTATTACTTAATCTCCAACTTGGACTTTAATTATACATGGAACGTATTAGTCATTTTGTAACGCCAATATTTAAGTAATATTAATCCAATGTTATTTAAGGGTTTTTCCATTTGCGCAACCATGGCTCTACTGAAGAAGTTGCTATAGAAACAAATGTAAAGTAGGATTAGATCCTTCCCACTGAAGATTACAATGTTTAGTATAACTCAGTATACTCATTACAGGATTCTTTCATAGGATTCTCTTTATCATCTTACCTAACTGGCTGACAACGGCCGCAACAAAATTCTTGAAATTTCCGTTGCTCAGTTTCAGAGGCATTTCATATTGTTTTATTCTAGGGCAGCAAAGTGTTTCTACTGGACTGGATTGAGAAAAATTGAAAAAAATCACAGGCACAAAGCATCCGTGAAATTACTAAGCTCTTGAGAAAAGAATTTGGAATATCCAAAACAAAAATTCAACGAATTACAAGAACACTATATGTATCAGTAGCTTTATGTCGGTGAGGTTCTCAAAAACTGTTTCCGTCTTA
>PDGT01000051.1:1169400-1183374 GCA_003671415.1 Megathymus violae
TATATATATATATATATATATATATATATATATATATATTTATACATGTGTGTGTGCGTTTGTGTACGTGTACGTATAGGTAATGTAGTAGTTACTGCATGTATAATAATAATTGATGGTTCTCGATAACGGTTGGTACGTTACTGAGCTCTAGAGCAACCAGTCAGTGGTGCGGGGGCGCGGCTCGGGCGCCGCGAAAGTACAACGTAACTCTAGTTTCATATCGAGAAACTTACACAAATTGATGGCGTTGCCGATAAGCTACCGTGACCGACTATTAACGTATCATTTGTATTTAATGTAATTACTCGATAAAATATATATTTTTACTACAATACATATGCTTCTATGTATAGTAATAATATTAGACATGAGTTTAATATGTAGCCATAAGTGCGTTCTGTAACTGTGAATAGGAAATAAAACTCTTCGGGACTTTTTTGCCGCTTCTTCCGGGACCACTCACGGTAGTAGGCGACGGTAGGTGTAGTTTGACGTGCGAAAATTGTTTGTAAAAACCAACTTCTAATAAATATTATTTCATTCGTTCAATAATTTATATATTTTTCACCACAATACAATTTAAGAGTACACTTATGCATATTGTGGGTGAACGGTTTAGGTTAAGCTTTTGACCAGTATTTCATGATGTCAGGCTCCCTCATTATGTTTCAGTCTATTTGTACCTGAACTGTGACTATTAATAAGTAAGTAATAAATAGGTAATGTATGTATTATTGTAATGGAATTTTTTGAATATCTATACATACAATAAAATTCTATCTGATCGCTTTCTATACATTAAGGATATATGAGAAAAACTACTATTAGGGATCCTTATTAAGGCGATAGAACCCAAAATAATAGTTGTTAGAATTTTTGTCTGTTTGTCTGTGCGTTAGTTCGCGCTAATCTCAGGAACGGCTTATCCGATTTCGTTACGGTTTTCACTATTGTATTGTAATCAGCGTATGTAATATGTAAAGTCCGTTCCATTTCAATCCGTCCATAAATAAAAAAATATTTTTAATATATATATTTCTAATTCATAGAACAAAAAAACTCAATCTTAAAACAAGGAAGTGCTATTTCTAAGAGTTTAGCATAAATTTAATGTTTATTTAGACAATGTTACGAATGCGTTCAATATATATCCTGCAGTAGATGGTGCAAAGATAATGATAGGATGATGTAGCAGGACATGACCAAAAGGCTACGTATTAGTATATTACGTATGGTGGAAAATAATTTCAACATTATTGCACGTTATTCGAAAAATTAGCAGTCAAAGCTCGTATTGTTTTGGTAATAATCGATATGTATCAAAGCGGATACACTAATCGTTCACAGTTCACGCGATTACAAAGGAAGAATATTAAAGTAATCATTTGATTATTAATGATTTACTTGAATTATGTCATGACAGCATATTTAAAAGAATTGTTATTTCGACTGTGTGCAATAACGAGATCTTTTTACGAATACAATTTGTGCAGTTTAGAATACTGTCAGGCATTTAGGGCAATACATATGAAGTCACGGAATATGTGAAAAACGAAGATTGCCTATAGAAAATAATAAAAATGATTTGTGCCTTTTTAGTTACTTGAAATAAGAGAAAATGGATATTTTAATTTATATTAAACAATAACAATAATAAAAACTTTTTATTTTAATATATATGATAAACTAACAAATGACCTCGCTTCGCTTCGGAAAAACTACCTTACGCTTAAAGATAGCATCTGAATTTTTCTGGGTTTTTGTCGTTCTATGAATTAGAAATAGGTACATAAATTAATTCATAACTTTTTTATTTATGGACGGACAGCAATAAAACAAACTTTATGTATTAAGTGACGCTTACTGCAATATATTAGTGAAAACCAGAACAAAATCGGTTAAACCGTTTCTGAGATTAACGAGAACAAACGCACAGACAAACAGACACAAAATCTAATAACTATTGTTTTTTGTTCTATTGTGTTAATGAATGCCGATAATAATGTTTTTTCTCATATATCGTTAATGTACAGAAAAACGATCAGTTAGAATTTTATTATTAGTAAAGGTATGTATAGATGTGTTTGCAGAGTATTCGACCAAAACTGGAAAAACTGTATATATTATTATACCCTCCATCGGAGACTTCAAATACTACAAGCTCAACTTCTATACACCATAATTATATCATGTCGTGTGTCAAGATCCTTACATACTTTATCGTGACCGGGTACTCCGTTTAGGACAAATCAGAATCGCAAATAGAAATGACATATCGATTATTCCGGAGCTAGCCGAGTGACCCGTGACTCAAATATCGATTAGGTCGTTTTCGACGACGTACGAAAGTTATTTAATTCCGTGAGTAATATTAATGCGATAAGTACTTACAAAATATCCTGTCTTTATTATTTTATCTTTTTTTGGACATGCATGGTTTTTCCTTTAAGAGTTATTTGATTTCATGAGAGATGGAAATAAGAGGCTTTGAGGTGAGATGCCAAAAAAATTCGTTTGTTTAAAAATAATGTAAAATATAAATAAATAAAAATAATATAAATCAGCCTTCACGCTACGTTTCCCTGTGTTGTGTTGTTATATTAGACATCGGAAACACCCACGATCCCAGAGATCATAATATATGTGTATCTCTCACATCATACTCATTTCAGATTGTAATCGACATGTCATATTGTTTGCCTAAGCCAGATTTTGAACCCGAGACTTCTAGCTCCCTAGGCTGACAATCGACTGAGCCGCAGGTTTGCCTCTTAATATTTTATATTGTAACTGAAATTAAGTATTGTGCACAGGATATAAATAAATATATTTGCGATAGCTATTTAAATTTACAATAAAGGCTGTCTTAGGAAATTTATGAATGTTTCCTATTTATAATTTTCACTCAATGTCGAAAAATATCAAGTCACAATCTTCGGCATACCCAATAATCTCTTATTACGAAAACATTAACAAAATAATTAAAAAACAAAATTGGACAAGTTTACTACAATTACGCAATTATTTGTGAGTTTCTTAGGTCAACTGTAAATATTAGAATAAATATTGGAAGTTATCTTCTTAAATACGGTGTTAATAAAACAGAAACCCGTAGTTTAATTCAACAAACGAAGACAGTTTTCGGTCTACAAACGAACAGCAGAACCAGTACTAAGAACAGCCAGTGAGAATAAATTGTAATTGTAACTGGGATTTATCAGCTACAGGATACAACGCGTATCTCTCGATACGTATTGATCGACAGAGAATATATCAAAGAACAAACTAACACGGGTCAGCATTTAACTTACAACAGTATATGTATATCCAATACAAAGAGTCAAAAATAGCAATGATCACATATTTTTTATTGTAGAGGTAACTACAAAAATAATAAGGTAATTAATTACTGAGTTGTACAGTGCTAATTGACTTCCCCCACATAATTTATGAATAGTTTAAAAAAGTTTTGTTAGTTAAAAGAATTAAGTGTCCGTAGTGATCAAAATGGATTTAAAAATATAAAACACTTGAGAGTAAAACTAAAATGTAGATGACGGGTGCCATTTTCTATACAGTGCAAGATGTATAAGGCATGTCTACATGCACTTAAATCGATACAGCCGTCGCGCCCATGAGGTACAGTGCGCATGTCTCGATGCATTTAGCTTACAGAAGTGTATATAAAATCTTATATTCTGTAACTATCAAGAAATACTACAAAGAAATCCTGCTATATTTGAAACATTTAAATTATTACAAGTTCAATTATTTTGAAAGTAATAAAATCTTTCATTGAGGAAAATATATGAACATTAATTTAACACGTAAGCGATTATGGACAACAATAATTGTGTCTGTGTACATACCTGTTAAATCCAGTTCCACGCACAAATGTTACACAAACCAATTATTAAAATGTAAAATAATAATTTCAATTCTAATGGACTATTAAGTTTCGGGTTCCATATTTTGAAATAAATGAACTAAAATAAAATCAAAGCAAAATACAAAAGGATGCAATCAACTTGTAGCCCAGACGGAGGCTGTACGGGAAGTGGTCCAATTACTGCAAGAGCTGCTACGTCCGGGATGCATCCCAGTGCGCATGTCTTTATGTACAAAATCAATGAAGCACTCAGTATTATGATAGAAATAACTGGTGAAAATTGGTTATGGCTGCTGATATTCTAGCTAGTACGTGATGATCATGCCTGCAGACGAACTAAGGAGTTTAAAAACTGAGGCACTTGACAGAAAAACTTAAATGGAGATGATGGGTGCCATTTTCTATACAATGCAAGATGTATAAGGCGTATGTATGTACATACATGCACATCGATCGATACAGCCGTCGCGCCCGGATGAGATACAATGCGCATGTCCCGATGCATTTAGCTTAAAGAAGTGTATATAAAACCTTATATTCTGCAACTATGCACAAAGAAATCCTGCTGTATTTGAAACATTTAAATTAATACAAGTTAAATTATTATGAAAGTCAAAGAATTTTTCATTGAAGAAAATATATGAACTTTAATTTACCACGTAAGCGATTATGGCCAACAATAATTTTGTCTGTGTACATACCTGTTAAATCCAGTTCCACGCACAATTGTTACACAAACCAATTATTAAAATGTAAAATAATAATTTAAATTCTAATGGACTATTAAGTTTCGGGTTCCATATTTTGAAATAAATGAACTAAAATAAAATCAAAGCAAAATACAAACGGATGCAATCAACTTGTAGCCCAGACGGAGGCTGTACGGGAAGTGGTCCAATTACTGCAAGAGCTGCTACGTCCGGGATGTATCCCAGTGCGCATGTCTTTATGCACAAAATCAATGAAGCACTCAGTATCATGACAGAACTAAGTGGTGAAAATTGGTTATGGCTGCTGATATTCTAGCTAGTACGTGATGATCTTGCCTGCAGACGAACTAAGGAGTTTAAAAATTGAGACACTTGACAGAAAAACTTAAATGGAGATGATGGGTGCCATTTTCTATACAATGCAAGATGTATAAGGCGTATGTACATGCACATCGATCGATACAGCCGTCGCGCCCGGATGAGATACAATGCGCATGTCCCGATGCATTTAGCTTAAAGAAGTGTATATAAAACCTTATATTCTGCAACTATACACAAAGAAATCCTGCTGTATTTGAAACATTTAAATTAATACTAGTTAAATTATTATGAAAGTAAAAGAATTTTTCATTGAAGAAAATATATGAACTTTAATTTAACACGTAAGCGATTATGGCCAACAATAATTTTGTCTGTGTACATACCTGTTAAATCCAGTTCTACGCACAATTGTTACACAAACCAATTATTAAAATGTAAAATAATAATTTAAATTCTAATGGACTATTAAGTTTCGGGTTACATATTTTGAAATAAATGAACTAAAATAAAATCAAATCAAAATACAAAAGGATGCAATCAACTTGTAGCCCAGACGGAGGCTGTACGGGAAGTGATCCAATTACTGCAAGAGCTGCTACGTCCGGGATGCATCCCAGTGCGCATGTCTTTATGTACAAAATCAATGAAGCACTCAGTATTATGATATAAATAACTGGTGAAAATTGGTTATGGCTGCTGATATTCTAGCTAGTACGTGATGATCATGCCTGCAGACGAACTAAGGAGTTTAAAAACTGAGGCACTTGACAGAAAAACTTAAATGGAGATAATGGGTGCCATTTTTTATACAGTGTAAGATGTATAAGGCATATGTACATGCACATCGATCGATACAACCGTCGCGCCCGGATGAGATACAGTACGCATGTCTCTGCTTGAGCTAATGAAGGTATACATATATGTTGTAACTGTACACTAAACATCCTCTTATATTTTAAACGTTTAAATTATTAACACTTAAATTATTAGATAAATAGTAAAATCATTCAGGAATGAAAATACATTAACAACAATATAATACGCAAGTAGTTGTAGTTATAAATATTTTATGCTTTAACAGTCCATACTTGTAAACCTCTAGTTTCTGGCATAAGTGTCACATACTAGCAAATAATTAAAAAAAATTAAATCATATAGGACTTTGAATACTGAATGACATAAAAGTTTACGGTTTTTATCATGGTGGCCTTAAAAAAATAAAAACAATATACACAATATAAAAGTAAAATATAAAAGAGAACCATCAACAAGTAGCCTAGACGGAGGCAGTATTGGGAGCGATTCAATTACAGCAAGAATTGCTATATTCGGGATGCATCCCGGTGCACATGTCTTTATGTAGAAAATCAATAATTTGGTGTGGACTATGCAAGTCAACCAATCAATCTATACTGTTTTTTGTGACCGATAAATTTTACAGTAGTTACATGGTGGGTTTTACAGTGTTTCTATTCCAGCCTATCAAAATTATTTTGAATAGCCAGCATTGATACAATTACAAAATTTGTATCTATGAATTATTGTAATATCGTATTTTCGATTAATTTAATAAACATTTCGAATTAAATTTGTTTAAAAATTAATAATAAATTGAAATTATTTATTTTCTTAATGTAATTAAAAAAATATTGCCAAATTAGAAGCATTTATTAATCAGCTATTAATTTACATTTGTCTCAAAAGTGCAGATATCATCAGTGCTACGTATTGCGTTTGGTTGGACTGTTGTTGCATAAAGAGCTTTTTGCCCAGAACTGTTTAAAAAGGAAGAAATTTGCTTCACTAGATTTAAACAATTCCAGATTTAGTGTCACGAACATTCGAACATAACATAGTATAACATTATACATTCTAAGATATATGGGTAAATAAAGTAACGGATTGTGTCCTAATTGAAAAGGACTGTCCGAGAATAAGGAATTAGGAAATCAAAAGCCTTGTCTATTACAATTCATACGAGAGAAAAAAATGTTAATAACGGCTGATATATTCTGCATGGTACAAGATTTATTTCGCATGTCTCCATGCACATCGATCGATTCAGCCGTAGCACTCTTGTGAGGTACAGTGCGCATGTACATTGGCATTTAACTTATAGATTTGTATATGGATACTTATATTTTGTAACAGTACATAAAAAATCCTGTTATATTTTATACAATTGCTTCAAGTTATATTATCAGAACAATGAAAAAGTTGTTCAGTTAAAAAATACATGAATAAAAATTTTCCACGTAAGCAATTGCAGTCATAAATATTAGAAAGAACAATAATTTATGCATGTATAAATACATACCTGTGAAAATTTAGTGTCGGGTACACATGTCACACAAAAGCATTTATTAATACATTTAAATATCAAATAATACTTTAAACTAGTAGCCCAGACGGAGACTTTACGGGAAGTGGTCCAATTACTGCAAGAGTTGCTACGTCCGGGATGCATCCCAGTGCGCATGTCTTTATGCAGAAAATCAATGAAACGCTAGGCATCGTAATATTACATAGTGATGAAAATTGGTGATGATAGCTTACATAATATATATTTGGTAGTGCGAGACACAACGCGTATATCTATTTAGTTGTTATATTTAAAATTTTACAATGTTAAATATTGATCGGTAGATTCATATTTATATTTGAAAACCCTTAATTAAACTTTACTTGGTGATAATTAAATACGGGTATCAATTTCAGAAGAGCATAACAGAATATATGAAAAAATGAACATTATAATATAGATCAAGTTTCATGAGAAAATTTCACTTATAAACAAAAAATGTTAATATGTTAGGTCATTTGTGGGCTATGCGAGTCATATTGTATATTGCACCGGTTTCAATTAGATATTTCCTCAGGACGGACTTTTTCAGAATTTTTATGTAAATTTGCTGGTATATTATTTTATCGACATATATGTTATTTGATTTGTGATCGTGATTCATATAATTTGGCATAATATTGATATTAAACTCAAAAATTATGAGTAACATCATGTAATATGATTGTACCTAATTGCTTGTGTTGGCTTAAAAAATTATCTATAAATCTGCAAAATTATTTTGGTAATATCATTTTATTGAAATAAAAAATTGATATTTGAGACAATTCGGTCTTCAGAGGATTAATATAATACAAATATAAGTAAGAAAAAATTGGGTGATCACAGCAGACATGTAACTGGCCTGAAATATAATTTGCATGTATCGATACACTGATCGACATGGCACTGAATGTCCGGGGTAATGCATTCAACTTATAGTCGTAAATATATGTATATAAGAAAAATGAAAAAAAAATATCGATAATAAATGTGTATTAAATACGGATGGTATACGTATCCTAAACAACTAGTTAATTCTGAGACATAACACAGTAGTTAACTGTCTCTTGAATATGGATAATTCATAATATATCAAAATAAATTAAAATATTAAATGTCCAGATTGAAGAATTCTTAAGGGGAACAAAGAAAAAAACACTTAAATATAACAAAACACATGACAGAAAAAAAAGATGATGGTTGCCAGTATATATGTACAATCTGAGATGTATAGACACATAATCGATGCAGCCGTTACGCCCGTGTGGGGTACAGAGCGCACGTCCAGATGTATTTTACTTAGGGGTGTACATACAAAGGAACACTTTTATATTTCATAAAATTAAATTATTTCGAATTTCTGTGCTTTAAAAACTATAAATTAGAAAATGGAATATATAACAATTTAACACGTATACAGTACAGTTATCAATATCTGAAACAATACTCGTAATAATTTTAGCCTCGGTACATACCTGCGAACATTTAGTTACTGGCGTAGGTGTAACACACAAAAAAAAAAACAATTAAAACAATTCAATATCGAATAGTCCTCCAAATAAATATATGAAATTTAAGTTCCAAGTTAAGTTAATAATAAAGATACTTAAACACAAATATGATTAAAATAAAAATATAAAAAAGAAATCAACATGTAGCCCAGACGGAGGCTATACGGGAAGTGGTCCAATTACTGCACGAGCTGCTACGTCCGGGATGCATCCCAGTGCGCATGTCTTTATGCAGAAAATCAATAAAGCACTGACCACCATGATATAATTCAGTGGAGAAAAATTGTGATGATAGCTGATATCCTAGCCAGTTTGAAATGCATCACGCAATATGACCATTATAGCGATGAAAAATATGTATTTGACCTCTATATCTGCACCATTTTTTTTTAAAGTACATATGTTTGCTTTACAGATTCCGCCTCGTTCTCATTGTATTATTAGTATAAATTACAATAAAAGCTGCATTTACAGATAACCACAGCGAACATTAAAATGAGGTGGTGGGTAATAAAATGAAAAATAGAGAAAGACAGGATACTGTAAAAATTACCTTGCACCAAATATCTCGTAGGGACCTAAAGGTTTGGCATGCCGCTGTAGTTTGGTTGTAGTTGATTGTGACTACCATTTTATTCATCCACTCAAGTTCAAATACATTTTTCAAAACTTATAGTGGCTGACACCTGATGTTGATACAGTTTTTCAAATATTAATTTATTTATTAAATGTTATCAATTAATTATATTATATTATTCTATTAATGCGACATCCGCTGGCACGACTAGAACTTACGATATTCGTTCGTTCAACTAGTACAGTAGCATTAATTTTAGTACCAATATCGTGGCATATTTATGTGTTATTTAGTTGCAATGCCATCATTGCATTCCGATAAGGGACAGTAAATAATTTTAATTTTATGGGAAAAAAATCTCTTATATAAAGAAAGATATTTAGCAGGATATACATATATATTTGTAATTATTTAATAAAAGTAGGAATTGACTTTAAAAATATTTTTTATATTGCTTGTTATAAAGGAAGCTTGTTATAATACTCATTGCAATGAAATATATAAAACCTTTATGACCAAATCAGACTCATATAGGATACGTAACGTACGTATGTATGTTGTATACAGTAGCGTAGACATCTATACATAGATTTTCCTCTAATTTTTTTCTGCAAACCATGCATGAGAGTTTATATTAACGCATTTTTCAAAAGTTGTGGGAAGAGAATGGTCAAGATGTTATTTTATGTGGGTGTTTTTTTTATATTCAGTAAGCTGCTTGTATTTTGAAAATATTAAAATCCTATTTGTGGCTCTCATGACTTACTTTAATTTTAAATCTCGCATGATAGATACATTGAATAAATATACATATTTTTCAATTTAATTAGTTGACAAACGAGTACACGAGCCACCTGATGGTAAGTACTTACCTTCGACTATGAACATCAGTAAGACTAAAGGAGAAAAAGAAAGTACTGGCTTAAGAGCCCTCAACCGGAAAACTACGAGTCATTTGGCGGCTGACTCAGCGGCTTATGTGACAGCCGCGAATGGTCCTACACGGATTATGTTTTTCCGTCAGATGTATCTTACTTTGAAAAGTAGTTAAATGAATTTTTTGAATATTTGAAGTTAGTTTTTGGGCTCATGAAACTATACTTCTGTTTCATATATGTATTTATTTCAACGAGATAATTCTTACCGTTATGTATGTAGGTTTAAATTAGTCAATCTTTCATTTTAACTAGTAAAAAATTTTAATTCAAACAGAACACAGTCAAAAAATCGCTTAGCACAAATTTGTATAGGCAGTATTACAATTGCTGCGTGAGCTACTACGCCCAGGATGAATGATTTATCGCATTTTTTGTGTTTATGGTTGTGTGTGATTAGATTATTGTATGTAAGTACCGTTCGATGTAGTTTGTTATTTTACCAACAGAAATATTATTGACAGAGAATTATTTAACACTGACATATATAAAAAAATTACATATAAGCTTTTTCACTTATTATTACCGTGAACAGTGACAGGTCAATGATTTAAATATGTATTGGATTCTTGCACTCTTGGTTTGCTTCAGCGAGGGAAAACAGAAAAAAATGTTTACATGAAAGTTCTCTTTAATGTTCTCAAACCGCTTGAGTAGTCTTCCAATCCACATTTGATAGGATGATCATAATTATGGAAATTTTAGGTAATTAATTACTAAACTGAAAGAAAACTTAATTAATGAACGAACGTTATACGAAAAGAATAACAAGTATTGCAGTGCATATTTACACTCAAAAATAAGCTTATAAATAAAAACAATTGTGAGGCTTGAGATATTCATCGCACTGCATGTACATGAAATTAAATAATGCTCAGTTATATTAATAAATATATTTTACATGTACAACACTTGATTCGGCATGGAAAAAAATTCTACATTAACTTCTACATTTATATGCACCCAAAATAATTTTGATAATTATTATCATTTTAGTATCTACATATTATTAGATCTGTATTGCACTAATTTGACATTTACTTTAACATGTCTCACTTATATAATTGATTCGTTGTAAAATTACAAATTAAAAACAAGAAAACCTAAGTATTTTTAGTGTAACGGTTGCGTACGATTTCTTTATTTTATTTTATATCGATCTTCGTGGCTGGATAATGATCAGGGCAAATTTACGATAGTGGGGAGTACTGCTTCACTATCGGCCCTAGACAGACAATAACAACCAAAAGCCCGTAGATTTTACATCTAGTTCGGTTCACATTCGTAAATGCCATATGATGGTTCACACTCCTAACGACAAGCTTACGTTCAGAAATTAACGGTGTTTATGATACAAATAAACTAAACAATGGACTCGATATCAGGATTGAGTGTATCTAAACCCTTATCTGTAAAAAATTGGATATTTTTTATCTTCATAGTGTTTTTAACTTCCGAGGTCGTCATGGGTAAGATAATATATAATGATTGGCATCGTATTTAATTAGATGCTTTCCTATAGCTGATTATCGTTCATCTCAAGAGCACTGGTGTAATATTTTTCAACTTATTAACATTTCAGTTTGTTTTCTAAACTTCGCAATAACTAATTATATTCTCGGGTTTTATTTCGTTAATAAAGGCCTCTAATAATATTTTTTCTCATATATCATTCATGTACAGAAAGCGATCAGTTACAATTTTATTATATGTATATATTTGACACTAATATTAGTAATATTTATGCACTTTTACCACGTATGCAGTGGTCTTCTATAAATGAAAATACTTATTTGCATTTATATAGTTATACGTAGAACAGCAAGACGCTTGAACGTGTATTTTTGTTGTTAAATAAATCAATAAAAAACAATACTGCCGCAGTTTGCAAACAGTTCAGCTTTACATATTACAATGAATATAGATTAAAATTATTTTTCATACAAAATGCCAAGACAGTATAATTGTCACCAGTAAGAAAAATTGACGACAGCTGACATGTAACTAGTAGGAATTACAATTCACATGCCTCGATGCATACTGATTGACAGCACCAGCTGCGCCGGGTGACGTCCTTGGCATATACAACATAAAAAATAAAAACAACAAAAAAATATCATTAAATATACAGCGTATTCGATGAACGATTAGTCTATCGCAAAGAATACTGCACAAGTTAATCTGCTTTCGTAATAATATTTAAAAAAAAAAAAAAACTAAAAAAAAAACTGAAGGATTAAGCGTCCACAACGAAAATACTTAGGAGTAACAAAAATAAAATTGATGAAGCTGGCGGTAGTAATGTAAAACATTTGCGATGTATTAGGCATTGTTCCATGTACATATATCGAACGATTCAGCCGGTGCACCCGGGTAAGATATAGCGCGCATGCGTCAATAAGCGTATTTTCTAACTGCATACAAAAAATACTCGTATATTAGATAATCGCTTATTACTTTTGGGAATAACAATTTATACGTAAGCAATTGTATTAATAAATATTTGGAATAGAAATAATTTAGGCCTCCGAACATACTTATTTTTGACACAAATGTCACTTACAAGATTGTGTTAAAAATTATTAATATGAAATAATACTTTAAAATATTACACAGAGGACTAGTAAGTTTCCAGTTTGATAATATTGATATTAAAACAAAAATATAAGCTAAATAAAAGAATAGCAAAATATAAAAAACGAAATCAACGAATAGCCCAGACAAAGGCTGTAGAGGGTGTGGTCCAATTACTCCAGTAGCTGCTACGTTCGGGAAGCATCCCACTGCGCATGTCTTTATGCAGAAAATCAGCAATGAATATACAGCGAAGAAAATTATGTAAGCGGCTACAGTTAATAAGAGATATAACGAGCATATTATTATAACGATACTTATTGCTCGACACAGATGTTGCGGTTGGACCTTATTCATCTCAGCTAAGTCTTACTTATATTTGGATGCCGTAAACAGTAAAAACCTTTATAAAAATGTTATAACTTCAATTTAATAACGAGGCTATAGCGGACGATCATTTATGGCGGAGGTCGATGGGCTCGGTAATACCCAAGTATTCAAGAGGTCGGCACTCGTGCATAGTGGTAAGGTATTTACCTGACTGGCTACATCCTTCTTCTATTATCAACCGAGAAAATGTTATTATACCATTATCATATACAGATGAGATAAATCAGGAAGTAGTCTGTAGTAAGCTGGATGAGAGTCTTCAGATTGAAAATGTCTCCAGGCGTACAAAGAGCCACGAAATTTTTACAAACCAATACATCAGAATACACATAGGAGAAAAATATAATTTGTGGTGATGCTGTTACCTACTTACTCGGTACTAAGTATAGCATTCCTAATAAATCTCGCCCATAGATCGATACAGCCATTGTGCCCAGACGAGGTACAACACGCCAAATGCCAATGCACTTACATACATATAATATATATTTTATCAAGCAACTTTAACTTCAGCAAACAAATATCATTTTAAATTTTACTAATTATTACACATTTCAATTTATGAACTACAATACGACCATTCAGAAATATACTACGAAATTCATATTAACAGCAATCTATCATGTAAACGAATACAAATATTGTAGATATTTGATGAAAATGAAAATAAAAATAGTTTTTGCTTCTCAAATAAATATGTACAATATAGTTTCTACGGGG
>PDGT01000051.1:1183379-1207141 GCA_003671415.1 Megathymus violae
GGGGGGGAATCCTTTTAAGTAAGTATTTACCTGTGCCAAGATGCCCCGATATTTATAACAATAAAATAGTTTTAGGCACTATACATACCTGTAAATATCCAGTTACTGGCCGAAATGACACTTTTAGCAACTGTTAAAATAATTAAATGTAAAATAACACCTAAAATGAATAGGAGAAGGATTATTGTTTCAAGTTGTGCAATTTAGATATTAAAAAAACCAAGTAAAATAAAAGCGAAATAAAAAAGAACGAAATCAACAAACAGCCCAAACGGAGGCAGTACGGGAAGTGGTCCAATTACTGCACGAGCTGCTACGTCCGGGATGCATCCCAGTGCGCATGTCTTTATGCAGAAAATCAATAAAGCACTGAGCCAAATAGCATAACTCAGTGTATAAAATTTATCATAATAGCAGGTATTCTATCTTGTATACTGAAGATGAGCTACATATTTGGATATCGTACACAGTTTTTTTTAAATTCCATAAATTTACTGTTACGAAGCTTCTCGAAGTCGGCAGGCTTACGAAGTTTCTGGAAATGTGGCCGACCGTTACGGTTAAAAACAATGGAGGCAATAAAAGAGAAACCCAGGTAGTAATAAAAACTACCTGGGTCACTTCAGGCCAATCTGGCCCGTATGCCTCAGCCAAAAGGGGCGAGATTAGCGTACGTGAGGGCCGAAATAAGGGTGTTTACCTGAACCGCTATCGTTATGTTGATTTCCGGGAATTATTGTTGTTATTGTTTACTTCAACGAAGGGCGTGGAAGGATCTGGAAGCCCGGGAATCGATATAAATAGCGGGCAGGGTCGGCCACAAGGCATTCGGTTTTCGAATACGAAGCGAAGAGTTCTCTCCCTACGAAGCGAACACCTGCGATCTACGAGTGTAACTGCGTTTGTGAATTATGTATGAAGTAAAATAAAGTCTCTGCGGAATTATTGTGGCATTTTTACGAGCCTACGGATCCTGACACGTTACATTATATTACTTCGACGGGCGCTCTCTCAACCGGGCTAGGAGTCGTCAGACTAATTAATGTCAGTACATTACCTGCATTGAAGAAATTTCTCTCAGTTAGCTCGTATCCTAATACGTGTTCCATAGTTTTTGTTCCTATTCGGAAACCATATTTTGTATGATCTAATTCTTGAAACGCCTTTTTTCCAGCTCCATTAATAAGATTTGTCAGTTTGTTTATTCTTTTTATTTTTCTATCCTTCCTTATTATTATTATTTTTTATTAATGTTTTGTAACGTGTAATCTTACTTTTCAATCCTGTAAATTGTTATTTTTCTTCCTTCGACTAGAAGAAAATTTGTTCTACAGGATGCTATATTTTTATCATTTATATTTATTTTCTTAAGTCTGTTGCTGCAATAAGTTAATAATATTATCATATTTTACTTGTGACGAGTAATTCTTTAAATTTCTTTGCTAGTTTTTAATTTTGACCAAAGGAATTAAAAACTGTATTTGTTGAGTAATCTTTGACTTTTTTTTTGCTTACTGTCCAATCATAGTCACCATCAACAGTCACTTGTAACACTCTGCGATCAGAGTTAAAATTTAAATTGCTAATAATTGACTTACTTTTAAACATTTTCGTTTTTAGAGTCTGTTTGGAAAAGTCCATTTTTTAGCCTTTTTTTCTTCTATAAAAGCTATTTAAGATGCTTAATTTGTTTTGTAAAGCAAACCTAAATAATCTTTCCCCATTTTTAAGACCACAAATAATAACCCATGTTATCTAATATTATTCACTGCTACAAGTATTAAATTTAATAAAATAAAACAGTTTAGTTAGTTAGCTTAGTATTTTCAGTTTTTATGACAAACAAATAATAACTGTCTGTGGTCGCACAGAGGAATAAATGCCGCCAAAGAATTAGCAGAATGAATTAGGAGCTCTTTGAAATTGAAATGCAAAAATGAAATTTGTGTTGTGCGATTTCAAATATTATTTTTCATAAATCTAAATATGTCAGGTCAGAAATATATTTATGTTATATCTATACTTTATATATTAATACAATACAGGCCGAATTTAAAGCGCTGGGCGACAAGTAACAGATATAATGGTAAATTTGATCATTTATTATGATTTAATTCATTAAATTAAGTATTTATGTTTATACATAAAATATCTATTATGGTTAAATTAATGACAATACTTAATACTATAATAATATCACTGCCAAATTAGCAATGGCTTTGATTTATAAGATTACAGAGTCCCCACAGTGCGCGATGTTTAACGTATCTTTCATTGCACATCAATCGATAAGCGGCCACGCCCGGACGAGATACACCGGGCATGTCCCGATGCAGTTGACTAACAACTACAAATCAAACTGGCCCAGTTACAAATGTTTGGTTTGTCCCTCTCGTCTACCCTATTTTAGTTATTATTCGCTGTGTTAATTATAATTCGTAAATCAAATATTTTTCATGATACAGTAAAGAAAAATATATAAAAAGAAAAACTATATTATGTATATATGTGCGTATGTGTGTATTTGTGTGTGTGCGCGCGTGTGTGTGTGTTTTAATCACTGAACATCGAACGGATTATGGTAAAGGCCAGTTTCGTTAAATAATTAAATTTAAGCAATAAAATAAAATGAAAATTATAGAATCTATGATGAGGCCTGCAGCGTACTTAATCACGGTAGTCGAGTGCATAGTAACTAAACTTAAGTTGGTAACCTAAGCGTCGGAATTATTTATGCCACTAAAAGCCCTCCGACATGGCTTACCAACTGTTGTCTAACGACGACAACCAAATCCGAGAAATCAGTGTGCGTCTACATCACTACTACATATGTAGCTGATTAATCACTACTAACTTTTACAATTTCTACTCAACTGTGGTACATCATTTGAAAGGTAACTTTCGATATCATACCCAAATATTATTGACCATAAGTCACAGAACGTAAAAACAAAAGAAATTTTTTTAAAACAAGCAATTCTTTTTCGTTTGAAATCCTGAAACCCAACAAAAAGCGGGCGTTTATGAAAATTGATCATCGGCCCAATGTTTCGCGTCACTGGGAATACAGGAGCTAAAAGAAAAAAAGGAAACCACACCTACAAAAGCCGATCAAGTCGTAATTCTAATCCAGCAAGAGTTGACTCAGCATACTATCGGTCGACAGCTTCATCTGAGACAGCCTCGTATCTCGATGGTATACAAGAAGTTCAATGAGACTGGAAACTTAGTGCGGAAACCAGAATCTGGACGACAGCGATGCACTTCGAAACTACTCCGAAATAAACATTATGTATGTATGTATATATTTGTCTTAACTTATATCTTGAGTTACTAATCTCTTTCCACGTAAGCTCTTTCTACGGAATAACGAAATAAGTATGTATTCATCAGAAGTACGACTACGGCCCTTGTCGTGATCTTCATTTCGTAATTTGTATGCTATACCGTAAAGGTTCGTTTAAAATTCTAGTTTTCCTGTAACTTTAGCTGCAAATATTTTTGTTAATGTAACGTCATATTATACCATCTCACAAAATTTTTAGATACTAGTAGGTTATCCTACATTGGAAAATACAAAGTACAAATATAAAAGTGCCTATTTTTACAAAATGGTGCTATTTTACATTGTCAGCACATGTGCAAATAAAAAAAGGCTCGAATAAATAATTATATGAAATGTTACATAGAATTGCGTTTTTTCAAGCAACACAACTATATATATATATATATATATATATATATATATATATATATATATATGATATGGAAGCAAAAGCTGACCTAAATCCTAATCTTTATAAAAGTTTCCGAAATAGGAATTTATATATATACAAGAATTGCCAATTTCAGTATATAAGGTAATATATCTATAGGATTTTAAGACACAATTTTCGTTTAATTTTTCACGTGAACTATGAGTGTTGGCTTAAAATCTTAGATGGCCTAATGCCCAGCTAGTAGTGACTTGGCCAGCTACGGAGTACCAGGTCCATATTACTTACAAAAACTTTTAGATATATAGATGATAAGTATGATTATTTATTACTTATATCTTTTTATATATTATAACCTTCATAATAAGGCGCTAATATTATACGTCACAAACTATGTGCAATATTCTTTTTTCAATTTTAAAAAATTCCCTCATAGTTTGCCCAAAAAATGTCAAACTTTGTTTATTTACTGTACTCCTATTTGATTCATTTACGGAACATTATAAATTATAAAATTTAAACACGATAATATTTTTTCCGAAGGTCATACCGTTACATAAATGACTCTAAAGATTTCCAAGATTTCATCAGACTTCTAAAAACAAAATTCAGTTAACAAATTAAAAAAAAATCTATCTAGAATTCTATAGCTAAAGGGTAAAATAATCAAGATAGTTTCGTACAAAGAATGGCAATATTATTAGATCAGTTATACCCGATAATGAAGTACACGAGCCAATGCTGGTATGGTGACTGTAATCCATACACTTCGGAAACACTTGAAATACCACAGACGCGTTGCCGGACCTGAAGAAAGCTATTGGTGATTAATTAGCTTTTAAAATTTCAAACATAGATATATTATGGGATTGATTTATAAAAAAAGTGCTGTAGTTAGCCAGGACGACTAAATATCTTACCATTATCTACCAGTACCGACAGGATGCATGTCTTCCAAAAGATTGAGTCCATTTTTCAACATATGTGAATACGCACGAATCAAATATGAATGCTACTCATGAACCTTAAACGTCCAGACAACGTAGTTACTAGTAGTAATAGATGGGGTTAATAATCGATCAACGCTATTACTATAATCAATTAAGTACCAGATTCCAAAATTAATATTAAAGTTTTAAACATAATACATACCAGTCAATTAGCGGCCAAATAAGTCAATAGAACTGTTCAGATAATTTATCGCACAATCACTTTTACGATGGGATATTGCATCTAAGTACGACTCTGTAATCTCGTCGATAAAATAATGTAATAAAAGTGCGTAGATAAAATTTACTGTGGTAAGAACAAAAATAATCCAATTGGTAACTGTATTGGATGTGTCAGACATCTTTAGTAACAAGTTGCCGAATGATTGGGAAGTCTGGCAGTCCAGCAGAATCTCACTGCGCATGCCTGGATACAGAAAATCGATAAACCATCTCTCCTGTTCAGAGCTAGAAGACTAGTATTAATTGTAGACAATTTCATTGGAAATATGAATAAATTCAAAGGGCGCTGCCGTGCCTCAATAGGCCCTTTGTCCCAATTATAATCTTTAGAACATCACATATAAGTCTTGCTCCTTTGGTCAGAAGTCCTCCTAATTTATAACACTTTTCATGCTCCAACACTTCGTAAATTGCTAATTGGCAAAATTCATATATTTTTGTGAATACTTTACTGTCGTTACGATGTGGTCTCTTCAAATAAAGAAAATGATGATAGTCAATTTTTTATTACCCTCATAACTTATAAAAACTGTAGGTGCGTGCAGGATTTAAATGCCACGTGGGAGACCGTAACTAAACCCCAAGAGCATTACAATTTCATACTCGATATCATTTAAATTTAACAACACCATCAATATCTAGATCACGAGGTTGAGGGTAGAACAACATTGGAGTGCAGTGGGTAGTTCGTGAGCAAACTTTGTTTAGGTTAAAAGCGGTTGGAATTTTAAATACATTTAACAGCAGTATGTAATCAAAAAGGTGTGTGTGCACCGCTTAATCGATAATAGTGGAGCTACGAAGCATTGCACGATGAGGAGACTAAGTATTATGAATCACTGTAAAATAACATGTATTCTATCTCATTTTCTCGCAGGTTCATTTGGATGTATATGCGTTTGGTTCTTACTGTCGCTATTTCGTTTTGTGGCGTCAGCAATTGTAGTCCATATAAAATATGTGTTACTCTATGCTGTCTTTTACAAGTCTGTGGTACGACTAGAAAAATTCTGTAACTAACTAAAATGTTCTCTGTTGCTCCTGACACCTCATACTGTAAAAACGTGTACTCAGAAGATTATAATAAATTGTTCCTGCAGTCGAGTCTATTATTTTTTATTAATGACCAGCGAATAAGGCCAACAAGCTTCCTCCAAAGTTTCATATAATATAATATAATAATAGATATTTAGTATTTGACAAGATATTTAAGATTTGTTTAATTTGTAAGGTGTATCGCCTTTTTTCCAGAAACACAGGTAATAGACGCTACATAATAAATAATATATGATATTGTATTTAAAATTTTATAACGTATTAAAACTAAATTCACAAAACGTAGTGAATTTATCGCTAAACTTACTTCTGAAGTTATAATAATAGTTTTAATTCAAACGAACCTTATTATGTTCTATAACATCTTATTATATTAAAAAACACTTTATTAAATTTACGCAATTAAATGATGCTAACAGTAACTTGAGTCCATAATTTAAAAATAAAATCGTCAAATTTATCAATTTTATAGGTAACTAACCTATATCCAAAAAATAGACAATTTCACAATGGGTTTCATAAAAAATACCTTATATTTCCTAAAATGGTTTAATTGCATCTCCAATAGTATCAAATATAAAAATCTTAATTACAACCGAACTAAAGATGTGAAATTGGCGTATGAAATCTATAAACGATTCATGAATTTCATAATAATACAATTTAATTCCATAACTACCAATAAGAAGAAAATCTTACCAAAGCCTTGCTGGTTGGTTTTAATTTTGTAGATCCTATAAAATAAAATAAAAAATAACTTAAATAAAACAAATAAAAATAATACTAAAAAAGGAAATAAAGTAAATCGATTAGAAGAAAAACAAAGTAGTCATGTCAACTAAAATGTCTATAATGGAAATGTCGCACATTTACATAAGTATCTGATACACATTTATAAACCTTTCTATCACCAATTGATTTTTTTGTAAAAAAAAAAGATATATATTCTATTTTTCTATCGTATTCTAAATTTGAAAAATTGCATTTCTTTAAAGTTTTAAGTTATAAAAATAAAAAAGAAACGTCTTCCACTGTTATTTTCCGAAAACGAATATTATTCAAGTTATTATTCAACCTAATAAAAGAAACTAAAAAATCAGTTTTTTTTTAAATCATTTGACTCAATACTATTTAGTGTTATTGGGGCCTACTTCACTTTGACTTGCAGCTGTACTATATATAGTATCGAACTGGTCAACTGGTTTACATAGTCTGCATATTGTTCCCAAAGGTGTTCGAAGTCGACCAATCCACGGTTAGCTACCTGTCGTAGCAGTGGCACAATTATGGGTCGTAATTATGAAAATTTCCAAAAAAAAAATTAATTCCCCGTCAATTTCTCTCATATTATTCATGATGTAATGCGGCTAAAATGGTTTCGAAAGATCGTCATAGCTCGCGAAGCCCTTCTGCTGTTGACGTGGGTCGGCGGTCCCCCTAATGGATTGTGGTAGGGAGGGGGGGGTCCCCGGAACTACCTCGGCCACGTAGCGGATTGGACTGAGATGCGCACTCTCTTTTACTTGTATAAATGGAGAAGGTATGGTTTGTTAATTGGTAAAGTAACCAAATTAATTTAAAAATGATGTTGCTCGGAAACTCCTATTGAAATACATTCGTTAATGAGGCGGTTATAACTTTAACATTTAATTATATTTGTAACTATAAGCTTTATGTTTAAAGCGACATGGTCATTGGATTAGTCGTTCTGATTAAATACAAATAAGTAAAAAAGATGACATTTATTAAAAAAAGAATTTTAATTTACTATCTCGTCATCCTTGTCGTTTGTGTCATTCACATAAAATACAAGAAATGTGCGTCATTTTACTTGTATAGCTGATTTATCAAAATATAATTGCATTTAAATACATTGATAATTTCACAAAGAATTATTTCGAAACAAAATAATTCTCAAGATCTTCTTGTTAAAATATTTGACGCGAAAATTACTATCGTTAATGCTCATATAATCATTAAATGTTTATTTGTACAATATTTGACGTAGGTTCCCCGTCATCTCGTTGACGCGGCATTGCCACCGGAGCGGACGAATTTTATCCGAAAACATATTACTTTTTAAAAGGATACAGTTTATTCACATACCTGCAATCTGACGAGGCTGGCGATAATGATGATCAGGGCCACGGCTAGGTACATGCACTCAGTTTTCACGGAGCTGATGTTCACGGGAGTACTGCTCTCGGGGAG
This sequence comes from Megathymus violae, assembly GCA_003671415.1. Classification (NCBI taxonomy): domain Eukaryota; kingdom Metazoa; phylum Arthropoda; class Insecta; order Lepidoptera; family Hesperiidae; genus Megathymus; species Megathymus violae. The sequence continues at coordinate 1,191,595 of PDGT01000051.1, forward strand.
GGCGCGGGCGAAAGGCCGAGACCCGACCCACGGTTGACGATCGATAAAACCGCGCATGTGATTTACCCTACTGCGCAGTTGGATTCGGCGTGGTGTGTTTATAGAGTTTATAGTTATGAATAACGAACGAGAATGTCAAAGAACGTAAGCTTATAATAGGTAACATATTTGATGTAATAACTACTCTTAAAACTTAAAGAAGTATGAGGCAGAGAGATTCTTACTCTAACTGTTGTCAAACCTTTATCCATAGTAAGGCAGTTTTGTTCATCCAGTGAGCGAAGTTCGATTTTGTTGTGTATTTGTTGTTGTTGTTATGTTTGGAACATAAATAATAATATGACTTAGTTAAGCACCCTTGCTCAGTATTTTAAATACTTAGATTTATATATATATATACTACTATATAAATATGTAGGCTCTGTGTGTACATTAAATTTTATTGTCATGTAAAATGATATTAGTTGTATGATTCACTGACCCATATTATACTACTTTCTTCATTATTGTGCTTGTTCGTCTGTTTTTATGTCCTTCTATAATTCAAAAACATATTGACTGATCTTAATGAAATTTTGTGTATAAGAAGACAATGTTATTGCGCAAATTAAAAGCAACATATGTATTCGGTCTATAATACTAAATAAATATGAAGGTTCTGTCCTTACATTAATTTGATTGTCATAGCTATTACCAATTACCCTGCCGCTTCGTTAGGAATTTTGAAATGAGCCTAAAATCTTTCTAATAACAATTGTCTTTATTTATTTCTTACTTCAGTTTGAAATGCTCAGAAATACGTGATCGAAGAAATGTTACGTTTTATGGATCCATTATAAAACTGATTTTTGTTTTTGTTTCTCTGGGTGGCCAGCATGGCTGTCTGCTACTTCTTTAGCTACAAAACATAATCGATTGATATTTTTAGTGGGAAAATACAACTGAATTAATTCAAAATATTTTTGAATTTTTTTATCGAGTGTCAGTAATGATGAGAGAAAGATAGGTCTTCTGGAATGACTATACAAGTATATATACATACATATTATATAATTTATTTATAGTAGCTTTTGCCCACGACTAATATATATCCACGTTGCCTTTAGGTTCAGAGATAAATTAAAATTGTGTGAGTAACAAAAAAATTATTACTCTCCCCTCTCATGACACAAATGCCTTATATTATGATATTGAATTAAAATACAAATGATAATAATAGGTCATGGATATATAACCACAGCAGGTTATATAATAACTGCAGTTTAAAAATTGCATTCATCTATAAAATACTGTCTGGTAGAGTTATAAATAAATATTATGTTCTCCAACAATATGAACTATTTATGAAACAGAAGCTAGACACATGTATACAAATTGCAATTGGACTTTGTAATTGCAGCAATATAACATTTTTCCAGGATCAAAAGTAACCTATGTTCGTTTTCAAGTACGAAACCATTTGTGGGTAAAAGCCTCCTTCATCTGTTGCCAGATTGACCTAGTGTGCGATTTCACGTGGTGTAAAATTGATGATTTTTTGTTTTCGAACGAATATGAGTACAACTCATGTTTTCAGTACGCACGGATCCTCTATATAAACTACCTAGTAAGATAATAAACTATCTAACTTTAACTTACTAGTGAAAAATGTGGTTCTGATAATGATAATTTACCATATTCAAAGCATTTCGGTTTTCCGTCAAATCCGCCCACATTGTCGGCAATAATTATTTCATAATGTCAAATGTAATCAGATCAGTTAATTTGTTGAGTGTGATTGTTGATTTTTGATTAGTTAATTTTTTTATTTAGGCACTTATTTTACTTATTATATGTCTATGGTAACTTTTGTGTATACAGTGAATTGGTACATGTACATTTGATTAAAGCAAATGCTTTATTAGAATAGAAGATAACAACGACATCTATTTAAAACTGTGCGAAGTTCTAGTGCCTTGAAACTGTTTGAGCATAGCTTAAACTGTGGTATTAAATATTACTAATAGATGTCGTTCGCTGTCATTGCAACACTGATAGTAACTTGATTTCTTTTTTCATAGATGTCACTAAGAGTTTCAAAAAATACTTTTAATATTTTTAATTTCTTGTAAATCAGTACTAACAAATAAAATGTAATTTGCTTATATGTGTTATAAAAAAATAAAGCGGTATGCATTTTTGTTGTCCAAATTAAATGTATATATTCATATTTTTACATTCTCTGTCTCTTCTAAATTCTGTCGATGAATACTGCTGATGTTGGAAAGACCCACATTCACATTACTTGCTGGAAGAGTGATGTGGGCACAGTGTAAAAACAACGTAATGGAATATCGTTTAACGGGTTGCTCGGGAAATATAAAAACGGGAAGCGGCATTTTTTATATTTTTTTAGGTTGTGGCAACACATTTTGTCAGTAAATAACGGCGTAATGCGTGTCTATTCACGCACAGGATGGGTCCCTTAGTAGGAACGATTGGCAAAAAAAAGTTTGATTTCAAAGTAATAAAAATAAAAGTAACAATAAAAATAAAGTTATTACTAAAGTCAAGAAATATAAAATAGTTCACTCAAAAACGATACGAAATTAAAACTCCAACTTTAACACCTCCAATTTTATAGATTTTTCCACTCTATGGTGTAAAGTTAAGTGGGAAAAGAGATCACAATTTTTACGATTTTGAACCTTACAAACTGTTGACTTTAATAAAAAAAAGTTTGTAACGTTCATAATTACCTGTTTTAAAGACATTTTATAAATACATCTGTGAGAGGTTGCTGCGCTGTGTATTGGGGATGAATGGCAATAGGGACTTTTGCCTTTTTATCTAGCCATGACCCTCTTTCTAGAATAAATTGTAGTATGTTATTAAAGTATTAAGTATTGGTCCAGACAGCGAGTCATTTGAAAAAGCAGATTGGCCGTTTTAGTTTTATTCAAAAAAGTATCAGAGTTGACTTAAATGATACGAATGACTATGGACGGAAGTGACTTCATATTAAGTTGCTCATCTGCTTATCTTGCCGCTGCTAACATCCTTTTTATCTTGCGGTTTAGTTGCGGTATACACACCAACAAAGAGAATAATAATATACCAAAAATATTACATTTTTGCATTTGTGAAATATACAAACCTAATTTAAATTTCACCCTGCATGCAGACTTTCATTGCTTTGTATAAAAGCTTCAGCTCAAGCTACACGCATAAAGTTAATATAGCGTAATAGAGGAACACAGATTTCCAGCTTTACGGAAAAACGTACTCGCGAGAAAGAGACGTAAGAGAATTCGCCTTAGGACTGTTTTCCATCTATTAACTCTCCATTAGTCTCCTGTCAAAAAATAGCTTTTTCTTATATTATTAATTTATTTTTAATCTTACTGTATTTTACAGGCTAAAAAACAGTAAACACGATTATGTCGTGTTCTCTGTAAGACTGCATAGTTACTTCTAACAATAACTCAAACAAAGAGACAATCCACAGGTAAGTACCGATAGTTCGATACTACTTTCACAATGCTTATTTTCATAAAAGTTGATCTTAAAATTATATAAATTAAGATTAATAACATGCAGTAAATACCCCATTTTATGAATAATAACTTATTTTTTATAATTATGGGTAAGATAAAAAGATATTGTGTACGTGAAAATGATACCGTTTCGTATAGTTCTTGAACAAAATCTCTCGATAAGTGGATAATAACAATGTTCGGCAAATGTGATATCATATTTATTGACTTACTCTACTACATCTACGTTTTCTGTAAATACAGTTAAAAAAGTGGATTCGAATGTTGAATCAAATAGGTTGAGTTCCTCATAAAGTTTGCAGTAGACATTTTAAAGGCAACTATTTCGTTCAATAAAGGATCTATACCTACAGAATTTGTTGGTTAGTTCATTTCCAAGGGCAATAAGTTATATCGATTTACATCAAATAATTAATTAAAAGTATTATTATTATTGCTTTCTTTAGTACCTTTTAATCACGTTTTGTTTTATTTCAATCAGTTTACAAATAAAAAACATAAGGTTAAGTTTAGACAAAACGAAGTAAAGGGAAGTTACTAGAATTAGCGTAGTATTTAGTTAACATGTAATAAATAATCAAGAGAACAAAGTAAATATAGCAAAAAACCTATGATAGAATAATTGACATTCATGTCGACAGTGCATGGGCGTGAATTTTACATCAGTAAAAGTCACTCACACAGCTGTCATTTTCACATACATTTTTTTTATGGTAATAGCCGACAAACGAGCAGACGAGCCACTTGATGGTAAGTGGTTACCGTCGCCCATGGATATCAGCAAGACTAAAGGTATCATAGATGCGTTGTCGGCCAGGAAATGAGAAGAAGGTTAGAAAGAAGGTACTGGCTCTCAAGCTCCCAGCCGGAACACGATGAGTTGTTTGGCGGTTGACTCGAGCAGGACATACATGCACATTTAGGTTTTGGTGATGCCATGATGAGATGAGTGTTCGTCTATTACATTAGTATATTATGTTCATGGCTTCACGTTAAATATTACGTCAACGTATTACTTAGTAAAAACCGTCATAATTATCATTTAATTCTCTTTGGATACGCAATGCGATCAACATTCTGTGATTGCAATTAAATTATACGATGGACAGTTTTAATTTCGCGACAACAATATATTTTATAGCCGTAAACTCACAGCACTACAACTCATAATCATGCCATTGTGAGATTGTGTGTAAAGTGTTAGGACCATATTCCACCACGTTGGCCAAGTGACGATTGACAGACTTTGCACGGCTTCGACAACGTTATGCAAAACTCTAGGTATGCAGGTATCAGGTATGCAACCTCACGATGTTTTCCTTCTTCGAAGCAACTGATTAGTTATATGTAATAAGTACATACCTAATTTATAAAATTAGAGACGCGTGCAGGATTCGATATTGACTCTCCAATACGGATGACCAATACTCAAACTACTGGACTATCACTGTTTATAAATTATTATTAATAAGTTAATAGTTTCAAACTATGCAATTTTGTTCTATATCCTTTTACGTAAAGTAGTTAGCTTCTCTTAGCTTTGTTGTCCTTTACATTTTATTTAATCTCTTCCAGGTGACCTTTGGAAGTTGAAAGAGTTCTATAAAACGTTCTCAAATACGATCATTTAAGTCCACCAATTTTTACTTAGTCAGTGTAATTGACTATGGTTTTAAACTTAGGCGTTAACATTATGAGAACAAGACACAAGGCATAGCAACAAGACACTTGTGTGTTGTGATTCAGCAAAATAAGAAAACATTAATGTTTATTTGAATTTATTTTTTTTTGTTAAAAATGATCGCTAGTGCACTTAAAGATTGGATAACCTTTCAACTATTTGACCGGTTGAAGACTTGATTTGCTCACATTAGAAATCAGACTGCGAGTGTTTGAAGTCAATGGAGATTAAAAGACACAAAAAAGAAATTGTTATTACTATTGTTTCAGTAGAGCCCATAACACAAATATCAGGCCTAGTGAGTGCACACAAAGATACTAACGACTCCTGGAACAAAAGTGCTTCGCCTTTATCCTCAACTTGGCAATATGGCTCGCGGGTCACTGCTTTTAACATTTAAGGTGATAGTGATGTACTGTACAGAATTGGTATTCGTATCTGTACTAAAATTAGACGTTTTGCTATTGTAATGAAATAACCATCTCAAGGCAAGGTTTATCACTTTGTAATAAAATGTATTGAGCATGGAATCCAGAAGAATGATATATATAAAACTCGCTTAAATCTTTACAAGGCTTTTTGCCCTTAAAAACTAAAATCACTCTGTCCCAATCGCTTATTCAACCCCTTATAGATTATGCTGACGTCTGTTATTTGGATGCCACTGAGGAAATCTTAAACAAACTTGAGCGACTGCAAAACTTAAGCATCAGATTTATTTTTGGTATTAGGAAGTTCGACCATATTTCTCATCTCCGTAAGGATCTCAAATGGCTCCCAATACGTTTTCGCAGGAACACCAGGATTTTATGTCTGCTTTTTAATATTCTACGGTGCACCTCTACCCCGTCCTACCTGCGAGAGCGTTTTTCTTTCGCTCGTCCCTCCCATGCTCCATGTAGAATCCACCTAAAAACCCTCCTCAAATTTCCTTCGCATAAAAGTTGTGTTTACGCTCACTCCTTTACGGTTCATGCTGTACGGCTTTGGAATTCGCTCCTGCCCAATATACGGGAATCTAAAACTATTTCTGTCTTCAAGAGGAGAGTAAGGGAACATTATCTGTCATTATCAGGGCAAATATAGTTATAAAAATATGTTTCTTATATTTCAAGTATTTCTTTTTCTTCATGTAGTGCTGGGGTACTTTAATTATGTCATATATATTATATATTTTTATGTATACAAGTTATAAATTGATATATGTTTTGTTATATATATTGTAATATATTTATGTATTATTTACTATTTTATGTATATTTATTGGTATATGTATATGTGTGCACGCTGCATCTACCTCTCATTTGATGTCTCCAGTCGCAGGTCTGCTGGAAGAAATTTCTTAAGAAATAAGCAGCAACTTTGTACATTTTTTTAAATTAATGTTACTCTGTGCCAAATATGTGTGTACATAAATAAATAAATAAATAAAATTTGTAAGTCATTCCACGAATATATATAAATCAAGTGATGTTCGTTTGTCTCGCTAAAATTCAAGAATGGCTGGGCCGATTTGGCTAATTTTGTTCTTGAAATTTTTGTGGAAGTTCAGGGAAGGTTTAAACGGTGAGAAACATTAATAATAAGTAACGACAAATACTAAAAACGACAATTTAATTTTACATTAAATAATTGTTACTTGGCAGATATTTATAGGTGCATTAAGAAATTTGTCTGTTTCATAGCTGCAGTATTAGGTCCGATCTCTTTGGTCTGTTTTGTTGAAATACAAAACAGTTCTGTTTTAGAAATAAAAAAAATTTGTAAAGTGTCAGTTGGTTGTCGAAAAAAGAAAATAAATAAATTTCAATACGATTATTAAAATCTATCATCAGTTTGTCGGTGCGCCAGAACTTTATTTACTGTTATTGTTTTAAAATTCCAAGGAGAGGATGACCTGACTTGGGTCGTCGAAGTCAATCAAATATGCGACGAGCTACCTCATGTGCAAACCGCACTGACGACCAGCGAAAGACAGATAATGATAACATTCGTATTGGTGTGGCAGAATTGCGTTCCACAGTGAATAATAACGATGTAGATAGGCTTAGAATGGAACGAGTTCGGACATACCAAACACAACAACAGCGAGCACAACATAATGAAATACAGCGATTCCGCACACGCAGTTTTCCTGAAAATCGAGTAGCATTCCACTACGACCCGGAAATAGATTATTGTACTGACCAATCCGGAACAATCACGCATCATCGAAGTCGTTTCAACGTCGGAAACAAGGAACACTCGTTGAAGGACACCCAAAATAAATGTATTTGCCTCAGACGCTCTAGGTCGTATCTGCACAGTACATACATATAACGATGAATGTTATTATCTTCGATTATTGTTGTGTAATGTTCGTTGTCCAACACCATTTCAACAACCGAGAACAGTTTGTGACGTTTGTGTGCGACTTACTGTGAGGCGTGTCAACTACTACAGGCCCGAGAACGATTCACTTTGGAATAATATGCTTAAGGATTCCGTCATATCTTCATCGTCACATCAAATTCGCACATTCTTTGCGATTATAATATCGACATGTTTCCCCTGGAATCCGGAAGATTTCTGGATGAAATATAGGGATGACATGCCTGAGGATATGTTACATCGTGTGCGTTGTCAAACGTTGAATCCTACACTACAAATTACTGCAGAAATTTACAATAAGACTTTGATCATGATAGAAGATATGTGTTTATTGATGGCAAATAAAGTATTGTCATGTTTGGGCATGACAGCACCCAATCGTCCTATACTCCATACATTTTACCACGAGTTGCAAAGAGAACAATAATACGATACTGAAGTATTGGGCGAAATAGTTCGTTCAAATGTTCCGCAATTGGATGAACAACAAATAATTGCGTAAGATACTTTAATGGAAGCTGTGAATAGTGGATCTGGTGGAATTTACTTCTTTGATGCACCCGGGGGAACTGAAAAAACGTTACTAACTTCATTACTGTTGGCAAAGATCAGATCGCAAAATGAAGTAGCCCTAGCGTTGGTTTCATCTGGAATACCTACAACATTGTTAGGAGATGTACGAACTGCACATTCTGCCTTGAAATTACCACTAAACGTGCAAATCAACGAAGCACCAGTTTGCAATATTTACACATTCTACAAATATGCAAACTGATTGTTAAGGATGAATGTATCATGGCCCACAAGATGTCACTGGAGGCACTGGACAGAACGTTAAAAGATCTTCGTGACTACCAAAATATTTTTGGTGGAGCCTTGATTCTGTGGTTAGGTGATTTTCATCCGACTCTTCCAATTATTCCCCGATCAACTGTTGCTGACGATTAGTTCGTCATGTTTAAAATCATCTAATTTGTGGCGGCATGTAAACACACTCCAATTAACAACTAACATGCGAGTATTTATGCAGTAAGATCAAACTGCGATTATGTTTTCGAAGCAGTTATTAGATATTGGAAATCGTAACGTCGCAGTTGACACTCGACCGGATTAATTACACTACTCACGGATTTTTGTCAATTCGTCGACTCAAAAGACGAACTTATTCAGCTTGTTTTTACGGACAGAGAACAACAGTTCAGAAACCATAAATGGCTGAGTGAATGAGCAATATTGGCGGTCAAAGACAAAGATGTCAATGATCTCAATGCGACCGTTCAGAATTTTCTTCCAGGAGAGTTGTTTTCTTACAAATCAGTTGACACAGTTACAAATCAGGATGACATAGTCAACTATCCCACAGAGTTTTTAAATTCCCTGGATTTGCCTGGACTACCACCTCACAATTTACAATTATAAATAGGATCAGTTGTGATTATGCTGCGTAATATTAATCAACCTCGACTGTGCAATGGAACGAGACTGGCTGTTAATGTATTGTGTGTATGGCTGTGAAAAAGCTAATGAATAATGTCATCGAGGCTATGATCATCGAGGGAAAATACAAAGGAGAGGATGTCTTGATCCGGCGTATACCGATGATTCTAACCGATTTTCCATTCGATTTTAAGTGACTAAAATTTCCCGTGCGTCTGGCCTTTGCGATGAAAGTAAAAAAAAGTAAAAAAAAGTACATCAAAAAGCTATAAATAGATTAAGTGTATAAATTTAATGTAGATAAAAATTTTGTATTACATTTTGACCATATTTTTTACAAATATATGTAGGTGATACGAAGTTCACCGGGTCATCTAGTAAATAATATTACTATTTATTATTTATTTCATTATTCACGTACACATAACTATTGCAAAGTAGAAATGTACAACAGTACTGCTTTTTCTTCCAGCAGATCTACGAATGGAGATTTGAACCCAAGGGGTAGTATAGTATGCACACCCAGTTATTACTATGGCAATTTTTATATAACAATACAAGAGATATAAAAACATGCATACTTGCTCTGCCAAAGATAGATAATACTCTTTTACTCTCTGCTTGAAAACAGAAAAAGTGAACTACATGAACAGTGAATGAATAACATTCTCTGAAGGGAATTTGAGAAGGGTATTCAGGTTAGATCTACAGAGAGCCATAGGAAATGGACGGGCAAATAAAAAATCGCTCTCGTAGTTAGGGCGGGTCTGATAGGCACTAAAAAATGATAAAAAGTAGATATAAAATCCTAGTGTTTCTGCGACAACCCATTGGGGGCCATTGGAGATCCATGCGGTGGTGAGAAATATGGTCAAATTTACCAATCCCAATAATGGATCTATTTTTTAAGTGTTACAAGCGCTCACGTTTGTTTAAAAGCTCCTTCGTAATATTTATGTAATAGGTCCTTCATGGTTTCACTGAAGGCTAATTTTTATATCATTAGTTAATGTTTCAATCATTGCTTAATTAGATTTAAGAAAAAATTATATACTTAAATATGACGGCGTCGTAACATCACCACTCGTTTTCAAAGTGACCAACCCCTTTTGAACAGGATGCCAGGTGTTAGATGTATTTTTCTTTTAAGTATCAATTTTGAAATTATAAGAAAGGAACAACAGATAGGCTATATTGAATGACATATGAACACAATATGGTATTAGGATATGATGTAATTATCAATTTATTGATAGTTATACATTATACAGTTAGCTATTCAAAATTTTAAGACAGGTCTACATTGCGAAGTGTGCGGGGTGAGATGGTTTAAAGGAAAAGTAAGCAAATCCAGCAGCAAATTCAGCAAATCCATGTCAAAAGTAAGCAATTACCAATAGTCAATCGCGATTGGGCGATAAAATGGTCAAAGGTGATGTCTACTGTTAGTTCTCATGTCGTAATTTTATTATGTGCGTATTTTATGTATCGACCACCAAGCGAAATCTTAAAGAAGATCTTGATCTATTTATGTTATATTGGAGAGTTTAGTTCTCACATTATATTAGGGTACAACAAATTTTATTACGGTAGCCTCTTTTACAAATAGATCTGTGGTCGAGAACTAAATAGTTCGTCAAATTAAATACAATGGTTTTGCATATTGAATATAAACACAAACATTATTTTACCTTAGGATTAACCATTGCTATCAGAAGTCGTAGGTCTGTTAATTTTGTATGCAATAACGTGCCTTCCCTGCCAACTGACGAAGTAGCGTTAACAGATATTAAAATATTAAGGTAATTTAATAACTCTTTCTCTCTCTCTCTCTCCACCATGTTCTTCATTATTAAGGGTCACCATTTCCAGAAATAACTTTTAGCCTGACGATATTGAGTTAATTATTGCGTTGTTTGTGGCTTCTACGGCAACACAGATATTAGATTTGAGTGGTGCCGCCGTTGGTGCAGACGAGAACATTAATTTTATTTTAAACTTAAACACATGCAGTAAGTCAAAAAGTTTAATTTTACTTTTCCGACCTGGGTTCAAGTTCTGCACGCACTCGTAATTTTCTTGTGCTCGTTATGTACTTCTGACTGAAGAATAACTAAGGATAGCCGTGACCATCTTAGCAGTCCATTACAGAACATGGGTCTCGCCTAGTAATTGAGGTAATCTGATGCGTATTCCACCAAGTGTCCTCAAAACGGTGGACGAGTTAATGACCATCCCAAGTTTATAAAGTTTTTTTGCCGGTTGAAGACGTCCGATATACTTTATAACCTATCCTCTGAAATACGGAACCGGTCGAGATATGTAAAATTATGTAAACTGTTTGCTGTTACTTATTTAAAATATTTAAAATAAAGTATGAACTTGACTGTGACTTCAGTAAATTTGTCACATACACTTGTGTGACAGTCGGACAAATTTGGATGTAAAACTTTATTTCTTGATTAAAATCACTAACGAGTAACATAATATTATGTAACATTCACAGCTTACTGTCATGACAGTTTTGCTATGCGCAACTTTTGTTGCATTGAGAAACACGATCTGATCAGTTTTATAACACGCCATAAAGACGTAAAAAAATGACGTATTAGAGATACAAGAATAATAATCGGTACAACACTAGGCAAGTCACGACGGCACAGACTCAACTTTGATAGTAAAAGGAAACAGGGGGCAGTGGATTAGCATTTTGTTTATATCGGAATCTGGAGTATCCGATGTCTAGCAGGCGATTTTTACGATCCAATTTTATTAATCGAAACTCTGAATCAGAGTACAATTGGAAAGATGAACATGAAAATTGAGGAAGGAGATGCGGGGAATGGAGTGGGCGGTAACCTAAATAATGTTCATGGAAAAAATTGCCTAAATTTCAAAGTCAAATTAAATGTAAGATGGAGATGCTCCAAAATGTATTTGTCTTTTGGTTTTACTTTTTTATTTTAATTATATATTAATTAAAAAATAAAATAAATAGAAATTTCTTAATATGTAGATATCATTGATCTTCGTATATCTGAAAAGATAAATACTGTGTTACTAAAACACAAGTAAGTATTCTTTTAGTGAACTATTAAATGATTTAGGTTTCAAAATCTCGTCTAAAACTAAGCTTTGTATATTTAAGAAAAGCCTAGTTATTTCTTGAAACTAAGTTGTCCAAAACAAACTTTTTAGATTATTTTCTTCGTAAATCTGAACATACGAGTGTAAACAATGCCGATAACTTCAGAGAACTTCTTAAACGAACCAGCTTCTTGAGCACCTTAAATTTATTTGTAATTGGTTCTTGAACCCGGAAGTGGACGGTTTGTGACGGTTAAATAAAGAATGGGCATGAAACTTAAAATCATTTATGATTGTTATACCATGTTAGCGGCCCTTTTAGCTTTTTGTAAGGTTATATACCTTATAGAGTGAGAAAGAAAATAACCTCTTTGATATTTTGTAGGACTCAAAGAATACTTTTAAGCATTTGGTTCAGATTTATTTATTTAACCTTTACTTACTAAAATAAAGTTTATTGTGGTACAAATGGCGAACTTAATGCTTAAAGCATTCTCTACCAGCTCACCATTGGGCTAAGCAGACAAACACGAAAAGTGGTTAATAACGATATACATACACATATAAAGGCATACGAACACACATGTATCTATCTATATAATTATGAATAAATATAGATATATACGTTTACCTAGAACAGACAATCCAGTTAGGTAAGTCCAACTTCGAGAAAGAGATTTCTCATCTTATTCAGCTCGAATAGGCAGCGGTCGGGAAATTAAAATCTTTGCGTCCAAGCCTCCGCAGTGTCTCAAGGCAAAAGTTTTTGACCAGTGTATATTGCCAGTGATGACATGCGGAAGTGAAACATGGCCACAAACTATGGGTCTCATAAGAAGGCTCAAGGTGACCCAGCGGGCAATGGACAGAGCAATGCTCGGTATTTCCTTACGTGATCTGATTAGAAATGATGAGACCCGTAGACGAACTAAAGTTACCGACATTGCTCGAAGGATTACCCAGCTGAAGTGGCAGTGGGCGGGACGCATAGTTAGGAGAACCGATGGCCGTTGGGGCGGAAAAGTTCTCGAATGGCGACCACGCACCGGACGACGCTCAGTGGGTAGACCCACAACGCGATAGACCGATGATCTGGTGAAGGTCGCGGGTAGCCTCTGGCTGAGGGCAGCGCAGGACTGGTCGTGGAGATCCTTGGAGGAGGCCTATGCCCAGCAATGGGCGTTGTCCGGTTGAGATGATGCAAACATACTCGTAGATATCTATCTCGAGTATCTTCGACGAACAAACAATTGCTTCAGCTTGCTTGGATTAAACTCTCCTTTATTTGATTAATTTATTTATTTAACCACTACTATAAAACCTTTGCAAAAGGGGTACATACGCTTAATGTCAATTCATGGAAGTATAACAATGAGTCATATTACCAATAATTTTCTCTTTCATATCTACAATAATGGAATTTATTTATTTACTTTTTATAAACAACGCCAGAGCGTTAATAAGCATCATGTAGAAATATTTCCAGAAGTTTTATCATTTTACATTTCCATCACAATCTTTGAGAAGTTCATGTTGGACATAGAACGCAACTAATTGGTGAGTCTCCAATTAGTCCTGGGCTGTTTTAATCAAACTCATGACTAATGTCTATTTCAGTCAAACTAATTCACTTGGTTAATCTGGAACGTGAGACTTCCCACTTACATCTTGGCTGTTGCATCCTTTTTGTCTTTAGTGTTACGGATGTCAGAGGATGGCGTTGAGATGACTACATACCATCAATCCGTACCAAAAAAAGGTAGTCGTGATGACCCTAATAACTATCGACCGATTTCAATTACCTCTATACTCTGTAAGATTATTGAACGTATATTGAATTCGCGTCTCATGGCTACCTAAAACAAAATGATCTCCTTAGCGTCCGACAGTACGGATTTTGCCGATACCGGTCGGCTGGAGACCTTCTAGCGTATGTCACTCACTTGTGGGGCGAGGCCCTCGAGAAAAACGGGGACGCGCTCGCCGTCTCCCATGATGTTTCGAAGGCTTTCCACAGGCTCTGGCTTGCCTGTTAAGTAAACTTCAAGCGTATGGTATTTCATCTGGCCTTACAATTTGGATAAAGGACTTTCTGAGCGAACGGTTTCTCCGAGTTGTCGTCGACGTATGATCGTCGCAATCGATGGCTACCAATGCCGGAGTTCCTAAAGGGTCCGTTCTGTTCGCTACTCTATTCCTGCTGCACATCAATGATCTGCTCAAGCCCGGCATCTATGGGTATGCAGGTGACAGCACATTAGTGGATAGATACTTTCCGAAACATCGGGCCAGTTGAGACGAAATACAGTCCGAAAGAGAGGCCATGATGGAACGTATGAGTCTCACACTTCGGGATGTTTAGCTATATTATTAAGCTGCAAACTACTAAAAAGTTTTATATTTTGTACTCGAGGTCGCTGATATAGTTGCGAACTGGAGCCTATTATACAGAAATCTAACTCCTCCCATTAATAGTTCGACTGTAATGTCTGTCAGCAAAATAAAATGTTGTTATGAAGATTCTCGAAGGTTCGAGCGAAAAGAGAAGCGGGGCAGTGTAACGAAGGTTCGGATGAAACAATAGCGGTCATTAAAGGTAGTTTTATGATTGATATGACGATTAATGACGAGTAGACAACCTATAAAAATTGGAATCGATAGTGTAATGTTAAGCAAATGTTAAAAAGCTGTTCATTGTTTGCAGCAACACGTTGGTGCTACAAATATAAATGAGCGGAGATAATCATTCACCATTATATGGATCACCACTCGTTAGCTGCAATTTCTCTTGCACCGTCTTAATATAAGAGTAACAAAAGACAATTCTGACAGCTTCTCGACTAACATGGGTTTTGTGTAAAAGAAACGAAGGATTTAGCGAGACGTGACTTCAGGCTGCTTTGACTTCGGAGCATGGTAAATTCAAAATTCTTCCGGAACAAGCTTAATAAGCATTAGGAAAGATAAGTACGTTTACTATTACGTTTACTATTGCGGATGGGTTTGTCATGTGTTTAAAGTTTGTTTATTCACAAATTCATTGTCTATCTTACGTCGTATGCCGTTCGTAATGTAGCAAACGTCGAAAAATATTCAGTACGTTAGGTACATTAATTTGAAGTCGAGACATTTTCCTACCTACCTCTCCACATCCGAAAACAAGTGCGTACGTCGTTATTGTTTTGCACCGCATTGTCAGAACGAACAAAGACGCATACGGTAGTTGTATGCAGTTGGTACCATAGAATAACGACGAAAATAGAAGTGTTACGAGGAAAAATAGAAAACTTAACGGAGTTCAATTTTTTCGCTTTTAATCTAGGTGTACTCGTACTTCCCATGGAGGAGAAGTCTGGTCTTTTCGCCGAGGCCAGCCTGTCGCTGGAGGGATCCTGTTGCCTGCAGATCCGAGACCCTCCAATTAAAGCGGCTGAAG
>PDGT01000051.1:1207173-1239449 GCA_003671415.1 Megathymus violae
GACATAGGTCTAGGACTGCCACCCGGGCGTCCTGGATATCATCCGTAAATGGATTCCCCTGCGACAAAAAAAAAGGGTGTACTCGTACTTAACCTGAATAAAGTTTGAATTTCAAGTGTAACTTTGTATACTAGCATCACCTTGTAGCTAGTAGCGAACTTTAGTGAAAAAAGACATTGAATTACAATCGTACAAAATACCTACATTTATTGTTAAGGTAAGAAGATACATTATTATTTATTTGTGTTATTTATACTAGTCACTTTTACTGAAGGAAGTGATCATTAATTTTTAATAAGCATATCATTTGAAAAATAAAAGATGCATGATGGATTCAAACTAGAATCTTGCGTGCGTTGGAATGAGTATAGAAAATTCAATTGCCACTTCTCTCCACCACAGTTCTATCCTCGGAACAGTTTTATTGAAAGGTTCTCACTTTGGCGTGTGTTTCATCTGGGAAGGAGTATGAAGCAGCGGGTGAATTCAAAAGACTCGACGTTCGTGTAATGCGTTTTGAGAGCCTTTAGCGATATAAAATTGAAAACTGACGTGAAGCCGCATGTTGTATTTTGTAGGTTTTCTTGTAAAGTGCGAGGGTAATTCACTATTTTATGACTAGATATTTCGTCATTTTCGTTTCGTACTAGAGTGTATTTTTTATTTTCACAAGAACAAGAGAAGAAAACGATGAAAAGACTTAGAACATGCTTTGCTATTCCAGTACAGATTAAAGTACGGTTTAGTTAACCAAATATTCCAAGACCTCATGACGTCAAAAGTCTTCCGATAAAGCGGTAGAAACTATTTCGTTACCGTCTGCTTATCGTGCTTTATTACCTTACCAATACTGCTAAACACGGTCGATCAGTTACGATCGCCATAAATCGTTGAAAATGCTTTCATAACAACGACTGGGTGTACCCAGCGGTATACCGCTTTCTTTTTTATCAGCAAAATATTGTTGTCACCCATGATATTAGGGATGTGCAAAAACAGTATAACTACACGCGCGGTTACGTTTACCGACAATTTTATTTTTTTCAAAGAAGCTACTCTTGAAATAGCATCTCAGAAGTTGTTATTGAAATAGTGTCATATGAAAATGTTGTAGTTGCTGTTGATAGTAAAGTTCTTGAATTAGTTTGCTCGACTGCTCATTGTATCATAGATGTCTATTCTTTTTTCTATTCCCATGCTGCCAGAACAGGGTGTCGTAAAAGGGAACAGAAGCCAACCTACTTGGTGGTAGGGCTTCGCGTTATATTATGAGTATTATTTATTATTAAGTCATTAATATTATTACTGGTATTATTATCTTTCCGTGAAGCCTGCCTGCTAGCTACTACCCTCCTGCTTGAGTCAGCCGTCAAAGGACTCTTCGTATTCCTTATTATCTTTCCGTAAAGCCTCCTTGGCTAGCTATCACCCTCCTGCTTGAGTCACCCGCCAAACGACAGTACTCTCGACTCGCCAGTACTTTATTTCTTCTCATTTCCTGGCTGACAACGCATCAGTGAGACTTTTGTTCTTGCTGATGCCTATGGGCGTCGTCGATCACTTACCATCAGGTGGCTCGTCTGCTCGTTAGTCGGCTACAAACATAAAAAAAAATTGGAAACCATCCCTAGCTCGATTATTAACTTGTTCGAAAAAAAAACTGCTGCACTTTCTCGATGATTTCTTTTTGTTATTTTAGTTTATTTGCTATTTGCCCTGACAATATTATTGATAGAAAATTTTCGAGAATTACAATCACTTCAGAAAGTGTATAAAAATTCGCCCTCCAGTTTCTTGACGACAGATGAATAGATTTTATAAACTACTATTTGTATACAAGTTGATTAGGATTACAGTGTTATGGTTTTTTTGTATATAAATTGTTGATTGTAGGCTGTTGTGAAAAGAAGATTTTATAAGACGCGTTGTACGTGTTATGAACCGAACATTTATGCGCTTGGCAACATTTTGGACAAATCTAAGGCATTCAGGTTTCTTGCGATGTTTTCAGTTAGAGAAACAGGACGAATAGAGGTGTGAGAAGAGTTGAAATCCGGAGGGGAAGATTGACATTCAATCATTAAGGCTATCACTACTCTGGAGTTTCCTGTTTCGAACGCACAGCGATAGGATTAAACTGGTTTTAACTATCCACTACAACCTGATCAATAGAAACTGTAATGTGTTTATAATTACATTTAAAGTGAGCGTGACTCTATTCATCTTTGAGTACAAGCCAACGTTTCTTGCTTTTGGTGGCCACTCTCCTAGGGGTCCTATCACTTACTTCTGCTAGCTTCTATATCGTTTAATCACGACGATACTCTTCTATGGTGCTGACCTTCTTTATCTGTCCAGCAAGCAACCGCGCTGCTTTGAAAACCAATGATTAGATGTTTTTAACATGGATCATATGGTAATTTAGGGAGTAACTTAAAAAACGGGTGAATGGTGGTAACAGTATTTTTGCATCACGTTTGTCTATGGGCGGCAATGATAAATTATAAGATGAACCGTATGCTCGTTGGTTGGCTATTAAATCATTTTAAACACAAAACACAGATTACAAATAAAACACAGATTCTTAGACAAGTTTCAATTAATAACTTCTTCTAAGGATTATAATATAATGCAGTAAATATTTAGTTTAAACCAACATAGCGCGGTAAGTTTAATTTGAGAATGTATTTATTTACGTCTTGAAGTTTGTTCTGTACATAAAGTGCATTATTGTAGTGCCAGTGCAGTCAGTATAAGTAAACACTAGCTAAGTTTTAATTAAAATTGAGTGGCGTCGAATTAAGCGTTAAGGCGAGCCAGCACTCCAGATGTTAACCAGATCCTGTCATGCCGTTAGTTGGACGAAATATGCTTCAACACTGGATATTTGTTTAGAAAATGGAGGAAATAACACTTTACAGATAAAGTAAAATTTCATGTTTATTATATAATATAATAAAAAATGATAGTTTTTTTTTTTGGTAACACCCAGAAAAATAGACAATGGCAACGACTGACCAGACACATCTGCGATAGCTGAAACGTTTAATGTCGCTCTCGTGGAGATCTTCGTTACGTTGACTGTCACCAACGCGTTGCCGTTGTCGAGGCGGTGGTAAATCTACTTATTAATTGTCAAGATAAATCTCAGGACTGTCTTATATAAACTAGCAATTTCAAAAATAAGTATTCGTGACCTTTAAGTATGGTTAATATAAATTTGTAACTCTGTAGTTGCTTCTCTGGAAGTATTTAGATTTCTTATTGATTTTTTAAATAGTTTAGTAATAATTAGCTAAATGCCTCATGAGCGTCTTAACAAATCTTTGATACAACAAAGAGGTTATGTAAACTGAGTACTTGTATATTGATTTAGTCACAGACGAGCGCTCGATGTTCTGTTTCTCAGTTAAGACGTTTAAGAATAAAGTCTAACTGCACTGATATTTAAAGAAATATTTAATGGATAGTTTCCACAGCGGTACAATGCGTTTATTATGTACCTAAAGTACATACATACATAATAGTAAGATTGAAGTGTCTGTCTGTGATTTCAAAATAACTGCGACATGTCAAGTACATTATAAGAGACAGTACCTAAACAAACCTTTTTAAAAATCGTGTTTCTCTTTTCTATCTGTCTGTATGTCGTTCTATTTGTCCGAGCTTATCTTTGAAACAGCTTAACCGATTTCAATGGAAGAGTTGTAGGGCAATATTAAGGATGCATCTTATTGATCCTTTGCAACTGTGTTTGGTGATAACCGGCCAATTTTGTTGGGATCTCAACTAACTTTTGTATGTCAGCATTAACTTTAAGTCCGTATTATGATCATTATCAGTACAAAATATCCTGTCGTTGAGCACGTGTTCGTCCTCATACACTGACAAAGGTAAGGTAAGGTACTCTGATGTTCAATGAATAACCTGACGTGGAAGCCTATTACAAAAAGCAAAATGCCGCCGTAGCAAAATCTTACTTGGTGTGATGAGCATTTTCTGTAGGAATATAAATATTGAAGGGAGGGGGTATTGAAAGAGTATTGGAGTACTTAAAGTCCGAGCTATGAAACCAGCCATGCTCTGAAAGCCGATCTCAAAATGGGTAAAATGCGATTTGGAGTTCTAAATGAGCAAAAAAAAATATCATAACAAGCTTTTTTAATATCGTTTATAGAGAAATTGTTGATTTTGAATTAGTATTTTCGATGTCAAGGTGATGCACATTCAACGCGGTGGTGAGTTAGTAGTTTTCCGGAAACAAACAGAGGTTGGGTTGGTAGTTAAATATAGATTTCTTTAACAACATCTGGGTCATATTTTTTAAACTTGTAATGGTATCAAATATTAAATAACTAAGGTTTAGCTAATGCAATAAATTATAACATAAGGTTACTCATAATATTTGTAATATGAAAATTGTAATATAAGAATATACATTTACCTATTATAACTTTCAAGCGACGTGTGAAAGCACAACTTGTAGACAAAACATTTTATGGTATAGATTAAAACATGAATTCTGGAAATAAAGCGCCACAACCAGCTCCGCGCAGATTAAAAACATGCTTTATAAGTTACATGTTGGTTTAAAAGATGTGCTGAGCTTCTGAGGAGTTTCTTTCGCCTTTATTCTTTCCAATGTTAAAGCGACTTTTCGAAACGGTAGTAGAAGCAAAAATGATGATCATAAGTGTATATACTAAATTACTTACTACAAAATGATTTTGAATTTAGTGGAAGAGTATCCACGAATAATTAATCTATTTTATCAAGAGACTTATGCACTATAACATTTTGCATAATTGATTTCCTTCTTGTATACGGAATATATTTTAGAACAACGATCTATCAGATGTTTCACACCCTGGTAGCTTTATATCTTGATTATTTAATTTAACACTAACAACATTACGTCAATCTCAATCAAGTAGCTGGAAACAATGATCACCTGGTGCTCTGTAGTCAACTCGACTGTGCACGTTGGTAACACCAAACTCATCAATAACGCATCGCCGATCAAGACTGATTCAAGGACCCCATAATAATAATAATAACTCTTTATTGCTTTAAACATAGTATTACAGTAGTAAGTGGCCAGAGCCTCCTTTTAAGCACAAGAGTGCCTGTATTAGGAGCCTCTGCTCTTTCGATGGCTATAATTTATGTCCGTACCTGTATGTGTGTGTGTGTTTGTGTGTGTATGTATCCATGCATGTAATCCGACCCTGCAATCGAAACCTTAAAATATTTTACGTTATTTTATTATTTTTAAATATCACAGACAGACAACTCAATTTTACTCAATGGTACACCTTACAAACATAATCCAAGGTGTATTGTGTATGTTGTTAAAAAAAATCAGTAATTTAGGATTCTGTAGTTATGAAATTCTCGAGTAATACTAAACATGAAATAAACTAATCTAATATTGAAGACTTTGTTATTTACGACTGACTTTACTAGTTTGATTACGTACGTTGACAAGATTGTAGAGGATTGTTTTGGATTGAAGGGGATCCGCTCTTGAGCCAAACCCAACCTCTCTTGTTCATGGTACACCTTGTTGAACAAGGGACAATGCTACAATAAACCATTCGTACAGTTGGAACCGCTGGGTTATTTATAAGTCAGTTTCATTAAGGTGGTATTATTCCATATTGGTTCTTTACTGACTTACTTTACTACTTTACTTTCTTACAGATTTTTTACTTGGCTAGCTAGCTAGCTTGCTATATCCGCTCTTCTAGAATAAATTATGAATGTTTTCACGTGTTCCGATTATGTACCTCGCAGAGCTGTCGCTGAGCAGAGAGACATGTTGTTTTTCGTAATTCAACGATTAGGTTTACGTAATAACGTAAATAAGTAACTGGTCGTAGCATTTACAAATCACTTGACTGTAATTAAGTTTTTAAGTAGGTACATCCGCTGCCCGCGCCGCTGTTCGTCCGCCGTTTTTAAGTACGATGTCATCGTGAGCGCTTATATAAATTTTTGAGTGTTTTATCTTTCAAATAAGAGCTGTTCACTCGATCTCTGAGCTCGTTTATTAAAATTGAATGAATAATAATTTTGCTGTGTTGTTTGCAAGTGTTCCGGATTTTGTACAACGGGAGGAAGCTTTGACAGCAACCGAATATGTAAGATTGATTGTAGTGACAGCTGTCATTGAAATAAGCGAAGCGCCATTTTGAAAATAATCTATATGATACAAATCCATTTTACAAATCTGTAGGTTCTGTCTGTACATTTTATTTTATCATTAATTTAAATCATTAGTTGTGTATTTCTGTGGCGGCCATTTTAATATGTTTCGGTCCACGTATATATGTTTTTTTTATGTTAATAGCCGACAAACGAGCAGACGAGCCACCTGATGGTAAGCGGTCACCGTCGCCCATGGACATTAGCAACACCAAAAGCATCACTAATGCGTTGTCGGCCAGAAAATTAGAAGAAGGTAAGAAAAAAACACACAGTGCCACAATATTACTATAGTTTTCTGTAATTTATATATTATGTAAACCTGTCCGTTAATTGTTTTCATTTGTTGAAATATTAATAGGTTATGCCATTTTGTTTTTTAATCGGTCGTCATTTGATTGTAACATATGAATATTAAATACATGTAATTATCTTATTAATTATTATTCTTGAATATATATTATATAAACCATGTATAAATATTGCAGGAGAGATAAGAATAAATAAATATTACAGATGAAATAAATTTTGCAATGGTGAAATATTTTAAAACAAAACTTGAAAATATTGAAATAACTGTGTAAACAAAGTTGAAGACATTTGCTAGTTGATAAATAAACTTATTTAAAACACCTATAACCTCAGCTTAATGTAAAAGCAATTATTTAAATAGGTCTTTAGTGGTTTAAATATGATTTGTTTCAACGGAGTGAAAATATATATACTAATAAATAAAATTGGAGTGCCTGTTTGTAATATTAAAATAACCGCTTTTTAGTACATGCATTTGAATATATATGGGGTACATATGCCAAAATAACATTTTTTTCAATTTTTGTCTGTCTGTCTGTTTGTTCCGGCTAATCTCTGAAACGGCTGGACCAATTTTGACGGGACTTTCACTGGCAGGTAGCTGATATAATAAGGAGTAACGTAGACTACTTTTATTTCTACTAAATAACTTTTCTGTTAAATTCCACGCGGACGAAGTCGCGGGCACAGCTATATATATATATGCCCGCTTTTTTAATAAGTGTGACAATATTTCACTATACGTCATATTGACATACATGTCAAATGTGTCAAGTAACCTGAAGCACGCTATATATATAAGTTTAGAATTGACGCAATAGGAGCACGGCACGGCTCCCCAGGCATTATTCTGACCTGGTGGAAGATCTCCTTTTGCTGAATAGAAATTAGTTTTCCATGTCGTATGAACTATAAACATATTAATTTATTGCAAGTGCTGCAGAAGTCACAAATTTTACTCTCTGACAAGAATGTTCACACTAAATTTTATTTGTTACTCCGCAGGAACAGAGTATGTATAACTTAGAAATTATGCTATCAACACTTATCACATTTTATGACCATAACCTTGGATTGATTGGTAGATAGTGCACATGGGCATTCAATCCACACTTTGTAAAATCTAGATTTTACAAAAAATAATAAGAAGATAAAAGAAATATGCTTATTACTATCCAAATATGTTCAATATTTTCTGCGTAATGCGGTAAAAATTAAACAGCGTGCCAAAAAAGAGACAAACAAACTAACAGATATGCAGACAAGAATTTAAAAAAATTGTTTTGATCTGTATATCTTTTGGTTAAAACATACTTTAATTTAAGATGTTCAAATAACTATTTCGTTCCTCTCAACTACACAAACGATTAGATGACAGGTCTGTTATTAAGTGATCATTGCTGACCAAAAATGAAGCGGGAAAAGCGCTTTGTTTGAAATAAAGTTTGAATGGGCAAATTCGATTGCCTATGTTCATCACCTAGGATCGTAGTGAATCTTTAAAAGAATTCACTTGAAAATTAGATGTCTTCAAAAAACCGAAAAAAAAAACCTTCTTCTTCTTCTTGATGAAGGGTTCTAGTCATTCTTAGTTTATATCTAAACCACTAGCTGTAGAAACTTGGGATGTTCAGAAATTCGTTCAATACCGGAGCAGTAGGTAAAGTAATTTGAGAGGATTTTTGAAAATTCAACTCTTAAGAGCGTGAAATAATGTTTACAAATAATTTTTTTTATATAAAAAGTAATCTTTTAATAAATATGAGTCACAAGTCATTCTAATTCACGAAACGAAACAGAGGGAAACTAAGAGTATTTATTTTTTAATGCAAGATTGTAAACATAGATTTTTTAGAATTACAATGGGTGTGAATCCATGCATGTTTGCTCGCTTTGTTAGGAAAGTAGACAAATTAACGTAGATTTTCATTATATTACTCGAATTTAAGTTTGTATAAAGAATATAAATTAATTGATGTTATCGACATGGTAAATCATAGCTTGATACTACATGATCTTATATTATAAATACTATAAATAAGTACAAAAATGACGAGGACATCTAAAAATAATAGAACTGCAACCAGTTCCCCGAGAAAACTCTGAAGCGACTCTCTATTATAGGATAAACGATTGCGCCACCGAATTTGTATATCACGCTAGCGATTATCATTACTTGCAGTAAACAAGTTTCGAACTTAGTACAAGCGGAATAGAGCCGTTCCCTGAAGATGACCTGGAGTTAGATCATAAAATGGTAAATATATAACTTTACATAGGTAATAAGCACTGATTGAGTAAAGAAAAAGGTTAAAATCTACTTCATTGTTTTAATTGCGGAAAAGCTTACATTTCAAAAGCAAGATGAGATTTTTTTGTGGCCTACATAATAAATAATTAAGAAGGAAAGCTTTAAAGAACCTTTTAACGAAATTATTATTACAAAATAATTAGTTGCCCATCTAATTTAACCGGAATCTCAAAGAAAGCAATGATATTGACCGGGTCTAAATGGCTCCATTCATTCTTGAGTTTAAGGCAACCTATCCTGATAAAAATTAACAAAAATTGTTTTGGATACAAATGTTATTTACAAACGTAAGTAGCAATTTTTCTGAAACGAAGCTTGAGTGGTTACATATGGGATAATGTAGGAAGCAGCTGGCTTGAACGTTAGTCAATCGCACCAGAGGCCATAATTAGAATCCTATTTGTATTTCTAATTTGATCGCAGTTATAGAAGTACCTACCATTAATTAATTATCAACTCTAATGACGAACGAAACCGTCGTGATAAATCTGCATATCTGTGAGCTTTTCTTAATGATGATCATAAAAGTGTGTAAAGCGCGATGGACAATTGCCTTCACCCCTCACGTTGTGGCCACATTCAAACGTAATGAGTTGTGATATTGAGTTTGATATAGGTAAAGGCTAACAGTACATTACTCCTTCCCTCTAATGACATCGGAGTTTCCCGTTTCTTGATAAACACAATCCAATTAGAATCATTACCGTAAATGCCTCTGTCAAAAATCAATTATGGCTGGAAGTTGAAAGTAATTATTTAACCATATCGACGGGTTGATTGATCGTAATTGCATTGTCATGGTTAAAAAATATAACGCTAATATAAATTTAATATTAATTTAAGATTATTGCCCGCTTCACACAGAGTAACCAGTATAACCAGTTATGTTAGGTTAAAATACAATAATTAAATAAAATAAGTGTATGTAACTAGTTACTTGTTGTGCAGTATCCAAAATGCTCGCAGCTTTCCCTCGTTGTATAGCAATGCTACGCTGAGCGAGAAAGCTTCCAGCTTTTGGGTCGCATGTGTTAACTTTAAAAAAGTTATTGAGCGTTATTAGTTTATTATCAGTTATTAGTTTTACACCCAGAAGAAAGGAATAGCCTATAAATTTCCGACTTGGAGTTGCTCGTTGGTCAAAGTTCATTTGGATTCACACGACATTTTATATCACTTTTGACAAAGTACAAAATCTCCTGAGGATCACTCATGTTTCATGGTATACTTGTTGCATAGATTCAGGTAAATTAATTTATTCATTCATTCATAAAATCCAACGGGCACGGGGCAGAGCAATTAACTTGCGATGTCGCAACCTTGGGTTCTTCAAAGAATCCTCTAAGTTTCTCCTTTTCTGGTTTTATTGCCATCTTATTTACTGTTAATTTTGGATGATAATAATTTATTTTTAGTTATAGTATGCTTCATCGTGTTTAAGCTGTAAAATATTTCTCTGTAGCAATATAAACTAAATTGAATGAATCTAAGCTCATCATTATATAGTTTCCGACCGTCTTCACTGTCAAATATTATCACGGAGATAAAACTTAATCCACAATTTAATCCTTGTCTGGCAATGAATTTCTACTCGAATATCGCAAGTGCGGGTCAAGCCTCCTTTAGTATCAAGATTCAACAAAGTGAGACCTGTTGACAATGGATCGATGGAGTGGAATGTAGGAAATAGTTCATATCAAAATGATAAAGGAATTCTTCTTTGGGAATTGTAAGATTTTTAATGAGGTTTACCAATAATATAAAAGCCAAAACATGTAATTTGACATCACAAGATCAATACTGAACACAATGTTATAATAATTTAAAATGTTCATCATGTAGTAATACTTTTTGTCTTAAGAAACCGACCTTTTCCGGGAAGTAATTAGGTCTAAATAAGTTAAATGTTAAATGGAACGAATATCAATTATCTATAATGATGTAATTGGAATAAGAGAATGGCCATATTGGAGCGGCCTAGAATACTTCCTCTAGTCCCATGCTGGTAGAACAGGGTGTCGTAAGAGGCGACAGAAGCCAGCCTACTTAGTGGTAGGGATTCGCGTAAGGATTATATTATCAGTATTATTATTAAGTCACTAACATTATTACTAGTATTATTGTCTTTTCGTGAAGCCTGCCTGGCTAGCTACCACCCTCCTGCTTGAGCCAGCCGCCAAACGACTCGTCGTGTTCCGGCTGGGGGCTTGTGAGCCAGTACTTTTTTTCTTACCTTCTCATTTCCAGGCCTACTACCCATCAGTGATACCTAGGTCTTGCTCAGGTTCATGGGCGACGGTGACCACTTACCATCAGGTGACTCGTGCGCTGTTTTGTTGGCTATTAAGATAAAAAAATAGTATAAAATATTACATACCCTTGATTGCACAAGAACTATCGTAGCACATTTATGCAGTGATTGTAAATGCAAGTCTTTTACGCGCTCACACCAGCTTTAGAAAGATGCTTGCGTATGTGTGATTATTGCAAGGCTGTTCCTGTTTGCATCCCAACGGAATAGCTTCAAAAGGCTTTGACAGCGGTCCTCGCCGGCTCTTTGTAACTATGAATAGAGGACGATACGTGTCTTTGAAAACGCTGAAATAGGCGGTAATTTTCTGCTTAAACTAGTTTTAGCTACACTACTACCCAATTTTCATATCAAAAATTTTTTTTACGTGTCTCATTTGTAGTGACTAAAAGCCAGTAATGAGTTAATTCCACATTTTCTTCTTGACCGTCAACGCATTGATCGTGATCGATCGTGATGCCTCTGGTAGATGGACGCCAAAAGGTATGGGTGACCACTTATAAAACTGAACACTTAAAAAAACTGATATTTCATGTATATTTTTAACTAATATATAATGTGTATATTTCCAAAAATGTCAATAATTTGATTGATTTGTTATCTCTAAATATTTAAGTAAAGTTATAGTATAAACTGGCAGATCTCTACAAAATAAACTTAACGCGGAACAAACAAAACATCCCAAAAAGGTCTAAATCCCAATAGCCTTGGGAGGTCTTAAGCCAACAATGAAACTTCCAATGAGTGGATTATGAATTATGACCCATGCTTTGAATAATAAATTGTGTGAAATCAAAAATGTACTAAGTGCACTAATGTGTTTTTCAGCAAGAGAGTTTTAAGCGAACTAATAACTGACAAGTTAAAGCACAGTTTCTCGGTAATGTTATGGATTCGTTTTGGATGTCTTGTTATGTACATTCAATTTTTTGTCAAATTTCTATGATAATTATTACTTGTATGACTCACTGACATTAATTTGACTATTTCGAACATTTTTGTCTGTCTGTATGTATGTCCCGTTATAACTCAATAACGACTAAACCGATCTTAATTAAAATTGGTAGTTAGCTCAACACGTAATTGCGTGAAATAAAAAATGTCAGTAAACCATGTATATTAATTAAATCATGTATATTAAATAATTTTTCTACCTGAAAGAAGTCGGAAGGACCACTAGTAAATATTTATACGTCTAGGACGCCTGAATACAAAAGTGCCGCAAACGATTCAGCGCAGGTTAAAACTTAATTTGTAATTGTGCTGAGAAGTTACTTTCGCTATTTCTTCTTGTCGAAACGAAAGTAGAAACAAAAAATTGCGCGCATAATTGTATTTACAAGATACCTTAATGACTTTGAATTTGAAATTGTGAATAAGCGATATTGTATATTCGTAAATTGACAAAAACGATGCGTAGGTATATTCGACAAAAGTTTTTACGAGTAATGTGTCTCTTATCTGGGGTGTCCCATTTCGTATTCTACAGTCAATTTAGAGTATTTTAACGCATATTACGAAGTTTGGGAAGGGTCCGTCATTGTGATGTAGCTCGGTGCCTTGAAGATGCGTGTACTTAGAAATAAACTTGGTGTCAGTATAACTCCTTAAGGGGCAAATATATCTTAGATTTCGGTAAAATAATTTGAAAAGTTCATAATTAGACCTCGAACACGGAGTGCCCAGATTTGAATCCTGAATTCGCTTCCATTGTTTTATAACGCGTGTAAAAAATTTAATTAGAATTTTCTTCGGTGGAGTGGACAAATTGGGAATTGTTATACATGAAAAGTTCTTCATAATATTCTCCAAGCTGTATAAAGTCTAACAATTAACTGAATTATACGATTAATAAAGTATTGAAAAATGATTCAACTAACATATATGTTATGTATAACTTATAATATATGTATACGTGTTATACATCGTGGTTTTTTTCTTCCATGAAAGTATACGTTTACGCAGTGGGCACTGGGCCGCTTCTTTTTACCGCATCTTCACTGAAATACAATGTAGTTTTTAGTTACAAAAGCGATTTAGCACCATTAAGTTAAAAAATGATTAATTTTAAACATCTTCTATAGTAGCTTACCTCCCTTTCTTCTCTCTCGGCTTTAAAGAAGGTCTTAACTTTTTCAGATTACTCCAAATTCAATTTCGGCGAAATGAAAAATGTTGCCATAGCTTAACTCCGACTCAAAAATAATCTCTGACTTATGTTGATTTACGACAAAACTTTACAGATCTGTTTGAATCCTGAAAGACTATCTGAACTTTATAAGGATGCGGGGAATTCATTTAATTAGGAAGTCGATTAAAACTCATTTTGAACGATAATTTTATAAGTAGCTTGTGAGATAATAAACTTTCCATTTATTGAGGTAGGAGAAAGTGAACTTTCACAATAATTATTTTAGAATTGTGTATTATGTGCTACGTTGTTAATTAATTGTACGATTTCTAGAAATTGATTGATGATTTTATGGAGAAGGAAGTTGCTTTAAAAAATTTTGCCTTTT
Organism: Megathymus violae; assembly: GCA_003671415.1. NCBI lineage: Eukaryota > Metazoa > Arthropoda > Insecta > Lepidoptera > Hesperiidae > Megathymus > Megathymus violae. The sequence continues at coordinate 1,220,834 of PDGT01000051.1, forward strand.
TAGAAGTGTCTTGCCGCAGACCAGAATGACCCTTTAGTGTCCGACAGTATGCTAATTTATGATTTCGTTATCCGATGAAAAATCGAGATCATTAAAGATTCACTTTTTTATTTGTTTGTCTCGATCTAGTTTTGATTTCGATCAATCGACTTATTGTATATCGATTTACTGTATAAAAAAGTTAAAATTTAGTAGAAACATTGATTAAGTTTGATTATTAAAATACAAAATGTAATATAAATAATAATTATAATTATAAAACGTTTTTAAATTGTATAATAAATTACGTATAAAATGACGAGACTTGCTATGAGAAATATATGTTTAATATAATTTAAAAATTCATGATTTTTAAATTTAAAAAACCGTTATCCTTAGTTATAGAAAAATTATATAAAAATAACTATCGGAAACGAAAAATACTATTGGATTTGAAAAGTCTTTCTTGATTTCTGTAAAATTACCAATAGGACGAATCTAAAATGGACTTGTCGTACTTGAGATTGGTACATACATACATTACGTCGGTAGGTTGTAATACCTTCTTAATACCAGACCGAGACGAAGAGATTTATAGTTTAACCAATTCTAAAACCCGAAAAAGTGCTTTTCATTTATAACTAATTGAATCGGTTCTAATTCCTTCGGATCATTTTCATGTTTATATCATAACTTCATAAAACAAATTAATATACAGCACTTTGTGTTTCGGTGTCAACAGCATTCTGACCCGTGACTTTTTCTAATAAGTCATTGTACTCTAGTCGTAAAGTGGAGCAACACTTCTGTACCCAATCTCGATCAGGTTGACGGACCAGTTAAGACTCAGGTCAGAAATTTATTGGTTTAAAAAATGTGCTGAGGAATAAACAGAATCTCCGTTTTTTTACTTAATTTATAAGGCACCATTTCAAAATAGAATTTTTCAGAACAGAAAAGAAGAATGAAAATGACGTGCGTAAGTTTATTTAAAAACTATATTAAAGATACAATTATTTTAGAATTTTTGTAGTTGTATTTACGATTGCTCCATGTTCATCGGTTACGGTGACCACTCAACTCAATTTTTTATGAATAAACCTACAAGTTTAATTACACTTACTTTTCGACAAAATATGTTACGAAAGAATTCTCAATTAGTGAGCGAAGCGGCGAACCTAATGTCGTCATCAAGTTGGAAGCTTGGGCGTGTGAAATTTAATTATAAACGCTTATACAAATAGAGGGCAATTTCTGGGGACGTTTTATAGCTCATGTCATAAATAAGGGTCATCCTGCAGTACTGACATCGGGTTCACATGTAAATAATTAAATAGTAATAGCAATTTTAATTTTTCCTCTCACTGAAAAGGATATGATTTATTATTTATATAATTATTTTGTAATAAAATTATAGGAAACAAAATATATATCAAAAGTTTGTGCAAGCATACTACTTGTTTCGAATCAGATATTTGTTCCAGAAGGCATAAAAAGTTGAAAAGTGATAGTGGGGTAAAATTAAGGCGTACCTAAATAATAATATATTTCTAAATAATAATAATAATAATACACTAATTTATAAATCTGTTGAGATTTTCGTGTATATTTCGAGATAATGCAAAAATAGCTTGACCAATCTTCATGATAAATGTTATATAGTTAGAACACGTGATTGTGTAGATGATAGGCTATAAAATGTTAGTAAACCTAATGATGTCTAACCTAAATGAAATTTTCAATAATTATCTATATATAATTAACAGTCCAACCCGAACGAAGTTGGACTGGGCCGCTAGTATATATATAAACATTATTTTATATACTATATAACATAATTTTAAAAGTATACAGTACATATTTACTTAATACAACTAATATTTAATTAGAATAAGTAAAATAACAAAGATCATAGTCATCAAGCATTAGTTAAGTACTAATCTGTGACGTGCTTTTTAAATACCGAAAATATTTCCGAATCTCTTACAATAGAAGGTAGCGGAGTTTCACAACGAAAGCGTCTGAACTGAAAAGGAATGAGTATAAAAGCTTCGAAGGATGTGTTATGTTAAGGAGAGCATTCAAATATGACCTGCATGACACATGTGAAGGATAAGCGAAGGTGAATCGATTGCGATGCTAAATGCGTGAAGACGGGCTATGCAAGACCACGAAGAGTAGACACAGGAATCGAGTATTTTTGCAAAGTCTAATTTTGGTATTATTTAAATCTGAAAGTAACAATTGAGTGATTTATCCGCATGTCACGTAGTAGTCTTTGGAACATAGATTTAGTATACGTCTGTATACATGTATTATATACATACTAGTATATTATATTATATGAGTATGACTATAAAGTTACCCATGAAAACCATTATCAAACCGTTTCTTTAAAAACAATGGATACTACGCGAGACTTTGCTACAGCGAGTGTCACAGTTACTTTGATGATTATGTTTATTTTTATTGAAAATAACGTATGAACTTTTAGTGGTTGAATCTCAAAAAATTTATCCATCGTCACATTGGATAATAGTACCATTCCTAGGTTCAAGTTTCCTTCCATAACGTGAGAATTAATCTGTTGAACTATAAGTCCAAATTACATATTCATAACTTAGAAAATTAAGCCAGTAGATTATTTTGATTTAGATTTACGTTAATACTTCACTAATATTAAATTTCACGATAATAGTTTCTTATTTTCCCAAACATAATACAAGCAATTTGTAATTAATGTAACAATAGTATGAGAAGACCTGAGTTGCGTATTATAATTTACGTTACCAAATAAATTAATGAGAGCAGACATGCCTTTATATGAATCAATATAATATTCTAATAACGAAGCTCAAATATTACATGTAAACGAAATAAGGAAATTGTAAAACAAGCTGCCATAATTGCCGGTGTTGGCCGTATTGGGGCAGCCTAGAATACTTCTCCCGATCCCATGCTGCCAGGAGGAGGAGGCCATCGTACGAGGCGACAGAAGCCAGCCTGCTTGGTGGTAGGGCTTCGCGGAAGGATTATATTATCAGTATTACTGTTAAGTGACTAATATTATTACTGGTATTAGATATTTCTTTCTTTCTTACCTTCTTCACATTTCCTGGCCGACAACGCATCGGTGATATCTTTGGTCTTGCTGATGTCCATGGGTGACATTGACCACTTACCATCAGATGACTCGTTCGTCGGCTATTAACATAAAAAAGGGAGTTATACTTCAAAACTAATAATCGAACTCATTTAACAATAAGAGTTTCGTAATAATTGTACTAAGGTGGAGTACGATGTATGCAAATCGGATGATCTTAATAGCCCCATCAACTAACATTTCTACATGGTATATCGGCAATTTGCAATAAGCTTGCTTCCTAAGTGTTTCTCCAACATCTAATCCGACTAAGCGATTGGACTCCATCAAACATAACCTACGAGTGTTTGTGTGAATTCACTGTCCGTACGATGTTTCGGTGTAAATCCCTATTTCACATCCTCGCAACCAAAACATTCAAACTGTCAAGCTCGGGTCTCCTTAAACAATGATAAATTAAGATCATAGGTCTCCGTTAGACCTTTAAAAACATTAAAGAAGACTCTTAGCGCAGGGAATATTGGCAAAGATAGGGTGCAATATTTATACCCCGAATAGCATTAAAAGTAACACGTGTAAGAAAAGATGGAACAACGATTATTCTCAGCAGTTTAATGGTAGTCTGTTTCATAACAGACTAAACCTTAGAAACGCCTGTAAATAAGTGCCAAAATTAATTAAGATCCTGTGGTAATAACTTATTTATGTGCTACGAGTATCTAGTTGTATAACTAGAAATGAATTAGTTTTGCCTCTAGACTAAGAAGCTTTAACCTCTGTTTTAGTTACAAGTCGTAACATGAATTTACTTCAAGGACTACAAGGAATTTCGGATTATATTTCTATTGCTTATTGTATGAAATAAACACAAAAAAAAAATTACAAATGATAGCGCTAGTTTAAAAGACAATTAATATTAATATTTTCATGTAATAAACCTTCTTCTCCGGCAGCACTGTAGGCGAATGGCTTACGTTAATTGTTAGGGATCCACTGAGTGAATGTGTGTGAAGAACTTCGGCAATGGTCATTAGTTGATTTCGTAACTGTCAGAGGCAAAAATTTTCGAGTGTTTCTGTGCTTCGCAGGGTACATTAAGCTGTCGGTCTCGGTATTATGATAAGATAGCAATCATCTACCTATACGGTAGAAAACCTTCGGTTAGCACAAAGACTTCAAGCACTTGGATTTCCAACACTAACCTTTCTACATATGAATTGAAGCAGCATAATAGAATGCGCTCTAGGCTTAAGAGGAGAGACTCATGCTCTGCAGTGAGCCGCTTATGGGTGGCCCACATATGAGTTTATGGAAGTTAAATCCCTTTCTTTTAATTTACTCAGTCATAAACGTGATAAACCAACTATTTATTTATTATACATAATACACAAAAGACATTTAAAGTCATAGACAACGTAACTAAATATTTTTTGTTGTCGTATTGAAATCACCTACAAATAGTTATTTCTCATATGACGTTCAAATTATCATATGTTATCATAATTTATTGGTTGGCCTTAGATCATAATCCAGAAAAATCAAAATATTTAGTACCTACACTAATAATAAAATTGAAACCACGAACTTACAATTGAAATAACGGCCGAAGCTGGAAGTTACAAAAAATATTTATTTAAAAATTGTAATGTACATAATTTTTGTTATCGATGTAGAAGTCGAAACATAATGTTTAGGAATTTCCTTTGTCTCTCATATCACTCTAAAATCACTGAAAAGATTTGAATTATAGGTACTTGGCATATTTTGTACCTTTTGTTATGAAGTCATCTATACATTTTGTCTCAGGAAATGCTTCTGTTCACACGGTATCGGAATTATAATTTAGTATGGACATTCTATTAAGAGATGAATAAGTTAAATTTTATTAGCCTGCCCGCAACTGTTTTATTACATTTAAATATTTCTTATTTATAGAACTAAAGAAAACATATCCCTAAAACAATGCGGGTGTTATTTCAAAATATGAAGCGAATTTTTTCTTAAACGAACCAAAGGCGCTTAAACATCAAAAGTCGTAAAAAAAGTAATTATAGACGTATAATATTGTTGGGTATTTGAACGCAGCTCTCTGTGGTATTGAGGTCGATTAATATATTATATCCCATTCTCAATGGTCCTACTGGCATATTTTAATGTGACTTTGTGATAAATATAAGCGTTATTTAATTTACGAATACAAGACATAAGACACTTTTTATTTGTCATCAGAAACATTTTATTTGTCACAATCTAATATTTTTACATTATTTATTATCAATAAGACTAATGCAGACAGACGTTTTGAAATAAATATTATCGGCTAAAGGTAGTATATTATACAGAATAGATTACATGTACATACTGATTCGAATGTCTAACACAGTTCCGTCAAAGATTAAATTAGGCGTTTGTTGCGATAGGTCCAACGCTGTTAATACGTTTGCAGAACCCTTTTCAACCTTTACAATATGCCTGTGGGCGATTCTGCTTTGACATATCTTTCAGTGCGCATTTAAATCTCCTTATATTTAAAAAAAGCGAATATTCTGAAAATGAAACACCGGGTGGAAAAACCTTCAGCGACTTTATTTTTTAATTTTGTGAAGCATTAATCTACCACGGATTTGTTTAATAAATTAAAGAGGTCTAGAGATAATAACACTACGCACAACACCGGGGCTCATTGTTTTAAATTAATATATACCTACAGCATATTGAACAGTAGCTCTCCATGCAAACTTTAAATATAATGCTACCAAAATCTAGAACAATCTGCCGCTTTCATTGCATAACCTGATAGTATAATAACTAGCACCTTCAAATTCAAATGGAAAACTACACCTAATATAACGCGAGGGTTATTTCCGGATATCGTCGGAAGCTTCATAATACACACCGAGTCCAAGATAATTAATATATTATGATAAACACTTGTAGGTCACTGATGTAGGTGGTGTGTGGAATGTATATTTGAACACTACCTAAGGTTATGTGCCTGATCACTCACAGTTTGTGCAAAGTACCTTGTGAATAGCCGGGTCGTCGAAATAAAAGCAGTCCATAGCGTAAGCACAAGAAAACAGTTAATTGCACAGCACACGGAAGTTAAAAAAACAAGAAAGAAGGAGAGAAAGATAAGACAGATTGAGCACAGAAATAAATAGCGAATAGAAAAAGGCAACACGTATATAAAGCGCGGTACGAAGTGGCATAGAAAGCGTCATGGCGTCATGCGTCTCGCGGCGAAAGCGGTTCGGAGCGGACTGGCGACTCGTCCTCAAAGGAATGCGTGCACGCAGCCGCTGGCCGGCGATCGTAAGATAAAGCGATCGGCTGATCGCTACTGTGGAAGAAGTCTTGTTTGTCCGACCGTGTGTTGACCTTAACTAAACACTAATTACGAATGTAGTGTATTGTTAAGCTTAGCATTACATCTGTTGTATTAATAATTTTATGTTTTTAGATATAAGTTTAAATTTATATAAAAATAAGTTTAAGTTTAATTACAATTTTAATGTTAAGTTTAGTTGTAAATTTAGATGTAAGTTTATTAGTAAATTTAGGTTTAAGTAACTTTTTACATTAAGTGTTTATATATAACTATGATAAATAAAAGTAGCTCCGCTACACACTTAATCCGCCCCCTAAATTTAATATCGTATGTCATATTCAGTCATAGGTCATATTTATTTAACCCTTATTGACCAAAGAAAATAATCACGGTAGAAATGGCGAGCTTAATTAATGCTTTATGTATTCTCTGTTGATTATCGGGCTAAGCAGACATGCACTAAGGGCGGGTTACTAGGTTAGATGATAATAGGTTCATCTTTTATAAACGTATCTACATATACTAAAAAGGTTATTTACTTATTTATACATTTTTTGGATATTTTGATGCAGGTAGGCTTTATTACACACAGAGCACAAAATACATTTTTTTGGATCTTATATCTTCCACTCTGTCTGTAATGGCGTTACGCGACAATCGCTAAATAAATTAATTGAAACTTCGCATATTCGTAACTTTATCATGCGTAATTATTTAAAACAATTTGTATTCAGGGAAATGGGTGTGTCCCGGGGGATGGAAGATGAAACTTAGTATGCATGATTTGCTAAGAGATTAGTCAAACAATGTTTTAGGATTTTTTTTTAATTTAAGAAATTAAAAAACTGACATCTAAATATAAAAAATGAAGTTAACATGGGCCTAACGAAAATGAATAACAACGCTTTGTGGTTATGATTTGTAAACGTAACAATTAAGTTTCTCGCACCGAAGTGAGGGCAGTTGACTGTATTATATACACTTTTACACATATAATGAACGTTCTTATTGTGTGTTTATGTTATTTGTAATTTTTTTTTATAAAAATAAATTTGGCTCTTGTTTTAGAATATAATTTGTTTTTACAGCAGCGTCACAAAATATTGGGCTGGTAAAAGGAAAAACCAGTGACCACACCAGCAGCTGCTTTGGCTGCAATTCTTTTTACCTACTTATTCTATTCACCATCTTCATCCTTTTCATTCAAACACATGTAGAGACTATTCCAGTCATTATAATATAAAATAGATGTTTGTTTTTAATTCTAAGACGTAATATAAATCATCATATAATTATCACACCCCTTAGTGGGTTTACTCTCTTGGAAATCATCTAATTCTGCTAAACTTAAAATCGAACGATGGAGAATCTACGAATATCCAATCGTTTAGGACACAATTTAATTCGATGGATGACGTGGAACCCAAATTGAATAGCACCTTGATTCTTGAATGTCATAAATCTAAACCACAAGTGATTCTACGATTAGACATGATATTAAATGTTAATTAACCAGTCAATCAATCTGCCAATTATTCATTAATTTATACTTACTATTATCAATGACTGTATTATTTATTATAATAAAATAATTATTTTTCCAGTGATTATCGTATGCCAGAGTCGAGAATAACTATGCAGTTTCTCGGAACATCCACCGTTGTAAAGTCGGTACAAGTTATTGCCCAAACCAATGTCCTTGCGAGGTTGTATTCCAGCTTACCAGTGAATCAGCTACGTAGTTGCAATGTACCATGGAATTTTATCGCAGATGAAACAAGGTTCGGCACAAACTCGCTGACGTTAGCAACATTCTGTCAGTGCCTGACCCTAAAGCTATAAAAAGTGCGATATTTAACAGAAACGACCCCTGGATTTTTCTCTTACATAAATAATCCTTTTCGCAAGACGACATGGCATCACGTGTTGTAAATTATTAACAATGTTAGTAGTTTGATTGTGTATAACATGACGTTTTTACTGGTACTAGTGGTCATATAGTGGTTGAGAATTGACCGTCTTTTATTAATTTTTTATGTTTTTACGTTATTGAGGTTGCTTTGTCAAAAAGCAGGCAACAGAAAGAATAATCTCTCTATAATCATCCACTATAATTATTGCATACACTTTTATTTAACTTAAGTCAGCTGCGACCAATAACAAGTAAGTTCTTTTGCAATAATCGACTCGCACATAATGCTATTAGAGTCCCTAGTTCTATTGTTGAACTTGGTATTAAAGATCATACCGCAAAGATTCTACAATTGCCAGTTTAAAAAAAATCACTAATTAACTATATTCAAACGGAATTGTAAAATCTTAAACAGAAAAATTATATGATTGTTTAAAAAAACGTTTTCTGAAGTATTCTGAAGTAATAAGTAATAATAGTAAGTAAGTAATTAAAAATATTCTGCCGATTATCCAAATTTTGCATATGATAACATTTTGTTTTTTTTTTGTTGTTTTACGTTTCCCGTTAGGAAAAATCAAAGTAACAATAAAAAAGTGGCCCAAATGGTTATGTAAAGGAATTTAAATCATGTTATCTAATTAGATAATGTTCTTAAACAAAACGAAATAACTTTTAACGAAATAAATTTAAGACGTATGCTAATGGGTTACAATCAGTAAATAAACTGACTCATAAACTGTAACTTAACAATATGTTATAACCTGTACATAATAAAATTAAAGCGACGTGGAAAACCACAAGTGGCACCGGTAAGGAATTTAACAATTTCTTCGTCAATCAAATGTACAAAAATTGTAACAAATGTGACTTCTATAATAAGAACACAGTCAAACACAGCAAGTTCTATTCCTCTTAGTTTAACCTACTATCCATAAACGATATTGTCTAATAAAAAAAAATACTAACAGTACTGGCTATCATAATTTAAACATTACAATAATAAAATACGTTGCCAATATTTTAAATGATATCAAAATATAAGTCGAATACAGTTCAGACATCAGAAGTAAAACTACAGCCTAACTTCAATTTGTAATAGTTTATTTGCAATATTTCATAATTTAATTCAATTGATTTGATCGTTTTTATTTACTCCGATGGACAGCATTGCTGGCGTTACGTGAGCAGAGTAACATTTTCACAAGAATTCGTTATTTTCACAATAATTACAAGCAAAATGTGAAACAATTTATGGCAGATTACACTAGTCTCCAGCACGGTTGTGTGTGTCAACACAAATGTGTCCTGACATAACGCTTACGCCTTAGCTAGGCTAGCTAGCCTTATATTGGGGTGTAGCGGCGGTGCTGCCACCACCCTTTTATAGTTTTATTATTTTTATAGACGTTCGATCCATCCTTGATTCCAAGGTAAATTTTCCGGTCTTGCGACAATGTCTTGTCAATGGATCAATGAAAGAAACAATGACAAATCCCTCCTGCGGGACGTCACTGAGTTTTATATCACCCCGCGTAATCGTGACTTTTGGGTTCTTTACCTGAATGGCTATCTATAAAATTTAGTTGCTATAGTGTCGAAGCGCCCAGACACATAATTCACTAATCGTCAAGTGGCCTGTATATTCATTTATTGGGTATTGACATGTAAAGAACTGTATGAACATTGACAGCCTAAGTAAAAAGGGCCTGGGGCAAGTCTAACTCGCGTACTCAGAATTAAGGATGTTATGGACGTAACCGTAACCGAAACTATCGGATATCTGTGATAAAAATATATCCGAAATTTCGAATAATTTCAGATATGGACAGTCTAAATGAAACACGTTATGACAAGTTTTCGCCGGCCGAGCCGATATACTAGCCGCGTCGCTCTCATTTTTAGACAATTTTTGTTATTTAATTCTAAAATGGTTTCATTTTAATTCTTTTCTGTGATTTAATTCTAGATAATACCTAAAAAAAGGCAAACCTTGTAAATACATCTATATTTTTTCCCGATTCCTGAATCATCTGTTATATCCATAACCGAAATTAACCGAAACAATCGGATAATCCGAAATAATTTCATATCCTAATCCTTATGCAGACAAATCCAAAGTGTTCACAATGCTATTTAGTCATACCATTAACGTGTCGCATACTTCACTGGTTATTTTTATTTGCTTTTTCTTAGTTGCGTTTTTCATACTTAAATTCTCTTATCTATGATCTCTAAATTAGAGTAATATTATAAAGTGTAAATTTCTACAACCTGCCAGTTTTACAGTAGCGCATATTCATCAAAAAAAAAAAAAAACAGAAATTATTTCGTACTTATATACCTACATATTTTGTAAGAACTCCAACCGACCGGCGTTTGGTTCGTTATACCGTTTCAAAAGACACACGAACGGACAGCGAGGCTTCGGGTGCAAGAGTTATGTTTTGTACGGAACCATTAAAACGAACGAGGTTCATCGTCAATAAACAGCAAAACTTTCAGACACAGCGCTGATCTAAAAGGAATGGATCGCGTTTGCTTTTCATTACACGTTTTCCACTTACGTAATTGCTTTCGGCGTGTTTATTTATTTGACCAAAATGGAACTACCCCCGCAAAAGTCGCAGAATCAACAGCTGGTAATGTACTTACCAAACACAAGTTTAATTTGAATTAAATTTCCAAAAGTTTCGACATACGCGACGAATTGTAGATGTTTGGAATGAAAAATGAAGAGGTGAACATCAGAAAAGATCTCTTGGAGAAAAGTGTGATATTTGTGTGAATAACAATTGAAACCCACACAAATTTTGACGGGAAATAAATTTTATTCCGAAGTAAAGAGGTGTTCTTAAAATTTCACCGTTAGTAGTGACTGATACAAATCGGACAGCATTCGATGTTCCATATCTTTTCGTTAGATCCTAATGTTATCATAAGCCTTGCCTTGAGTTCTTTAGTTGAATAAAATGATAAACAAACCTGAATATAATAAATGAAAGATTAAATTTCTTTTAAACTTCAAAAGGCAAGATGATTTGATTTTTAATTTATTACTTATTATTAATGATCGGGAAAAATAATAAACACACATTTTACAACTAGAGTCAGCAAGCGCACGCTGTTTTGGGAAACTAGGGAATTAAATATTAAGATGTTTCCCTTAAGGATGTAATAAAAGAAGAAAGTGTGTAGCAATATTTGAGCAAACCTAAACGTATTTACTTGCAACTCGGTATAATTGCAAAAAAAATACATTCATATAATTTTAATTTTATCCGCGGATGGTGTGAAATCTCAAATTTTTAAGTATGAAAATCCATTGCTGTAATTTGACTAGTCTTCATAAACGTGTAAAGTAAGTGTTTATTATTCGATAAAATATGTAAGGAAACTCAAATCACGCAAGCGGAATGTTCAGTCATATATAATTTTAAAACAAATTATTTGCGTCAACAAACTTCGATGCTTTGCATAAACCCTACACGAGATGCAATGTTTGCAGTGCACTGTTTGCTTTTCATTAGACATGCATACCAGTACAGTTGTTCAAAGGCAAATGTGTATTCACATATTATGGCGTGGCAATGGCAATCTTAATGTACAAACCGCACATTCAAATCGTATCTCATGATGTTAAACGAAAATATTACTAAGCAAATAAGAATACTGTAATATTCTGAGTTAGGTCATACTTTGGGATATTAATTCAAAGAATAGTATTACAATCTCTATCATTAAGTGTCATGAGTGCCTGACAAGCTCTTCTCCCTCTCAATGGCCATACTACATACTACAAACACAACCAGAGTTTCTGTAAAGAATGTACTTGTATATTTTGGTATAAGCATTACAGTGAACCATTGCCTAAAACCCGAAATCGGGCGGTCAGAGTCAGTGTATATATCTGTGGAATTTAAGACGTCACACTTTTAGTGCGGCTACAGATTGGATGCATTTGTGGCGCGTCCTCGTATAAAATCGTGACTACACTCTAACGATATGAGCTTATACGGGCGTGTTCCAGTGTAGAGGTTGGTGAATAGATCAGTTATGCCATATAGCTTGTATGTAGTGCTTGAACATGAATTAATAAGCGTGTCTTTTAGTACATATTGAGAGCGACGAGAATGGTCAAATGTGGCGTAAATACCCCCAATCTCATTGCATTAAATTTGGCTTAATTCCTGCTAATAACTTAATTTTAAACCTTTAATCGAATACGAAAATATCTCAGGTTCCTATAGTCAGACTTGGTAACGAAACAAATGAGCCAACTGATAATGAATTGTGGCCACCGATGGCCATCAACGTTTTGTCGGCTAAGAAGGGAGTAGACCGCTGTCTTACAAAGTTTATCAACATTACACTCATAATTAGCGGGTTAGAATACTGCAGTGTTGCTTGGGATCCATTGTATGACATTTACATTATAAGAATTGAAGGTGTCCAGAAAAGATGTTTTTGGCATGTAACCTACTAGCTGAACTTGACCAATAAAGTCAAGTCGTACGAGAATAGACCCACCTTCTTTAAATTGCAATCGGTGGTCAATCGAAGACGCATGCTATACATCGTGTTTCTTTACAAGATTGTTAAAGGCTCTTTAGACATGCCCAAACTACTTTCATCGTTGAATTTTTTGTTACCTTACCCGCTGCCAAGAAAATCTAGGTTTTATAATATTATAAGTGGTTCGATATTCAAATCAAATTGAGGCAAAAACGCTCCTCAAAACAGGTTTATGAAAGAATTTAACGAAGCTGCCAAAATTTATACGTGAATAATAACCTCTTCCTAAATTGGTCTGTCAATTGTTAATTAGTGTTAATTTTGTAGTATACAATTTTTGGATTTTTGATTTACTATCTAATTGTCCCGCCGCTGGGTTCGGGGTTCCACTCACGTTGAGAGGCAATGGACCGCCACTGTAGTCACGCGCGGATTGGCAGACCTTTGGGAATATTAGCTAATGCACCGAGCAAGCAGCAAAATTTATAACAGGTAAAAATATTTTACGTTTAATTTTAGTAGAAGGTCGGTAACCAATTTGAAATGTTATGTCTTACGCTGAATGTTACTTTTAAATAACAGTTAAAAAAAGTAAAAAAGCGAGAGAAAACACAGTAGAATTAGGAGTTTGTTAAATACGAGCGTATTCAAAAGAATCGTACTATAGCGTGCAACGGCTTGACAGTATTTACTTTGTAAAATTTCTTTCTTAAATAAAGTATTTATTTCGTTTCAAATTCAGATCTGAAGATGCTAGCTATATCAGCACGCACGCTACCTTGAACAGAGATTGTGCGGGGTTCCCATAATACCAAATGGCAATGGATCTTTCGGTCAGAACCTCTCCCCATACAAGTACTTCATATAGAGTGGTACACTTTCATACTACAAATTGAAATACAATACCGTGGTGATTTAATAAATTATTAGAGAGACGAATGTCCTCTGCAATTTCTTGCTAATTAATATATTTTCATTCCACATCCCAAAAGATCAATAGATAACAAATTAGTGTTCTTCAGAATACCACTAAGAATGCCTCGCTAACACGTTCAGCTCTTCTATCCGCCTCATCGTAGTACCTTATTAGGTTCCAACTCTCCAACCTACAACCAAAGCTGTATAATAAGTGTAGTGTATCCACGGATGTTGACATAAACTGTACGACTATTAGTAAATTTAAACATTTCTTTATACGTATTAAATCCATGTGTAAAACCAACAATGCCATATAATAGTTACATATTCCATTTTCTATCTTAGTTATACTGTTTAAGTTTTAACTGCTTTTGTTTTCTTATATTATAGCAGTTGTTATTTTGCAAACGATGTTTACCTCTAAGTCGTGCAATCATTGCACATAAATGTATAGATATTAATGTTTGTGAAGTACCTATTTTAAGATTGTAACAACCGTTGGCGAACTTTTATAAATAAATAAAAATAGTGATTGTTAATAATTCTTTTAAGATTCATTGCTTTTGCAATCCAGCTCAACCCGAAATGTTCAATCATGTGATAAATCTGTCCCAAACAATTGATACTGCTCCGCGTGTCCCGAAACATGTCCTATTTTCCAGAAGCAAGAACAAAGGACTGATTTTATTGGTGAAACGGATAGTTTTTGCAGCCGTTCGCGTTATAGCCCTACGGGGATGCTCGGTCGCCACCTGCTCCCCTAATATCTACTGTCGTATTTATTGCGAGATCTTGTGACTGTCAATAAAATTTATTATTTATTTTACTCTTTTTATTGAGAACACTAATAAAAAAAAACACTTGTCTTCAACTAACTTCATTTTATGTGATGATTCAAATGGAAACTGACAGGGTTTTGGAATTGATAATTTTTAATTATTTAATTTTGGATCTATGTTGGAAGGGGTACAATAAATACTATTGAATAGATAAGATCATTGATTGTTTCATGTATATAGTAATGCTTTTTCTTATTCGAAGTTTAATACAAGAAGCTAAATACAATGTTATAATTTCTGAACTGACTTAGAAATTATACTCGGCGTTTTAAGAAATATGGAATCATCTTTTTATGTCATATGATTGGACTTTTGAATATTAGCTGTTTTTTTAATTATAAGCTTGAATATGCTTTAAGTGGTGTAAATTTTTTTCATTAGTGGTATTTTTGACATTTTGGAAAAATAACATAATGCAGTTAATATTATTTCAAATTTCAAAACTTTTGAAAGAATATAATATTAAACAAATTAAAATGTTTTTTCATTATTATGAAAGTACAAAGTTTATTTTTGTTCAGTAGTTCTTAGGTCTCCGTTTACTTATTATTTACTATTATGTGTTATTAACAAGTTATATACAATTCAGACATATAAATGTGATTGCAAAATATATAGTAGCTATTCTAGAGCCAACCTCACCCGAAGCTTTTATAGTCTTAGTACTCTTTGTCTCCTGGGAATTTACAGAAAGTGGTCCTAAAGATAACAAAGAAAATGCCAAATAATACTTTTGTTATGCACTTTTGAGTAATATGTTTAATAAATGTTTTTTTTACCTTAAATATGTGACGAAAACAAATCCATATTACCTTACCTTACCTTAATTATAACCACAATAAATAAAACTAAACAAAAAAGCTGTTACTGTGTAAATGAAAATGTTTCATTTGTGCATTAAGAACCATTTTCATAATTGCATGTATTGCAATATTAAAATGTGTTCCTTTCTGAAACCGCACCTTTAAAATCTATATATATAAATAAATAATAAATAAACATTACACACTCACACCCGCGCAACTAGATTTCCTGTGTTGCGGGTGGCATGGCATGACAATTATGACATTACATACACCCATGACTTGAAAAGAAACATTTATTTGTCACATAAATGTCTACCCACAGCGGAAGTCGAACTCGGGATCTCACTCGGGGCGATCAGTGTCACTACTAAGCGGGCTAAGGGGTCGTTAAATATAAACTACTTTTATACTATCAATATATATTGCAAATAGAACTGTTAATCATGTAATCGTTACTGGCGAATGTTTACACTTTTATCTACGGTATAGGACAAGACACTCGCGCAGATTAAAAATAATGATTTATGACATGAAAGCAAAATTTACCCTAGCTTCGCCTAGACACGATCGATGATTGCACTGAAATATTAGACGCCGTTTCTCCACGCACTGCTCTGAGTGCGGCTCCCCTTTTGTCAACTTCTGGTACTTCTACAACTGCTATATAACATTAAGAAGACAGTGTGTCCAATTTTTTCCAAATAAATCACAACTTTATTGCAACACCAAGTTCTAAATGTAACTGAATAATGTTTCTTCTTTTACATTGTTACCATTCATATTTTATTATGTTATGCTATTTAATTAAAAGAAATATAAAATTGAAAATTACATGAATTATTGCAGTATAATAATCGTAAGCATAATATGAATTCACTACTTTTTTTTAATAAACAAAAAACATGTTGATGTGTTAACAAATGTGTATCTTTAAAGAATAATCTTAGGAGAGCCAACTTAACTGTTGGAAGTTGATTTTCATCTGAAATTTTGAGGCTTAAAGTAAAGGCTTAAGGTACGCCTCAATTATTGTATATTTTAAATAAGGATTAAGACTTTTTTTATAGCCACGTATGATTTCTTCCGTCGCTAATGGCGTGTATATTCAAATACCAACTAGAAGCTATCTTGTATATTAAATATTATTATAAATGTTTTATCAAACATTTATATCTTTAGAGCAAATTATTGGAAATCATTATTTGATTTTCTAAATTAAAAAAGGAAGTGTTACAGACAAAAGCTATTACAAATTCATAATTGATTTATTATAATACTGAAAATTTACAAATTAATAAAAAAATCCATTGTAAACAAGAAAAGTTTCAATTAATTTACAGATTACATAAAAAAGTGATCACGTGCCGCCGCCTTTTCCATTCTTCAGTTTAATAATATTTTTTTCTATTATTATTCTTCAAAATAACATTTTTGTCCAAAAATAATGTAACAATAAAATATTATATGATAATAATCATAAAACTCATACGGAGGAGAAATAAGTACTGGTTAAATATCAACATGAATTACAGTGTTACTCATAAAAAATACTTTTACATGAGCTAATAATTAACAAAGTTGAAAGCTCTTAGAAGCTCCGATCGTCCTTTGCAACGACTTTGACCTTCAAAAAAGTTATACGTCTGTAAGAATATTGGAATAGGAATGATTACTTTGAAATTTCACAAACACGTTTTTGAACTTAGTTTAAAGATCGAGAGCTGGTTAGCAAAATACTTTCACTTACATTATATTATTTTTAGTGAATTAAAAAATCTCAAGCAAAAATGTAAAAGTTCATTATATATTAAATACAGTATTATCTATGTAATGTTCTTTTTACAGAAGAGAAAAAAAGAACACGTGTGAACTTTTGGCTATAGCCTAAATAAGAAATAAATTATAACATGCTGTGAAGTATGTATCCATAAAAACTCTGAAATTCATTATTTCAAGCGTGTGTGAACCCCACATGATAAAGACCAGTTATTATTAAAATTATGTTGAAAAATATACCATTTTATGAATCTTCATTGCGAAGTTTAATTATTGTTGAGGCACGGATGTAAAACGGTGACCGCAGTAACACAGCCAAGCGATTAGTTAGTTACTTAGTGTGGTAAAAATATAATATAACGTCAAAATATATTTTTATAAAATAGTTATCGCAAATATTTCTTATTTAAATTGCTGAGTCCACGACTTCGTGCATGTAGAAATAAATATTTGCTTAAACTTTTTGACTTGTAGCTAATATGATTTACAAGTTTCAAGTTTAGTTCTGAGGTTATCTTTTCAGAATTTGTGTTGCTCAGGACCTCTTTTATGTTTAATTTTAAGTTCATATCCCCATCTCGTAGTGCACTCTCTGGAACAACGAACGAAGCAACATCTCCCGGTTCCTCCCGCCGGGCATCGCTGGGCTCTGTACAGCCGAGCCTTATTTATTAAACTTTATTGATAGCAATTACAATATTACGGTAGAAATGACGCGCTTAATACTTAAGCGTGTTCTACCAGCAAACCATTACTCTTAACTGATTAACAATTCAGATGTCGGAGGGTGATGTTGACATTTTACCATCAGATTATCTGTCTAATGTCTGTAGGTTTTTGACATGAAAACATTTATCAACGTTTACATTGACCGTACGTACAGATTCCGTACGCACAATTTTTTTTACCGATTTTCACTAAAGTAATTTTTTTATTGACTTCAAAAAGTTTCTGAATTCATTTGTTTTTTTATATTTGTTACCTTAGAACTCCTTCAATTATTACCCGATTTGGGAAATTCCTTATCTCTTTGAGAAGGCTTTCCCTTCTCGTTTGGTTCCATTGAAATTGGACGGAAAAAACCACCACTTAAGAAAAAAAAAACAGGAAATGAAAACCAAGAAATTCACCTTTTTTAAATTTAAATCGGTTTTTGTTTTGGTAAATTAATAACTTACCTTTTATTACCATACTTACCTATTGATCCTGGTATATATAGTTTCTAGGAACTATTATCTCTTTTTTTAGACGACCCCGTAGCCCAGTTGGTAGTGACCCTGGCTGCCGAGCATGGGGTCCCGTGTTCGATTCCCGGCCGGAGCAGATATTTATGTGACAGATAAATGTTTGTTCTCGGGTCATGGGTGTTTGTGATGTGATAATTGTGCATGTCCATGCCACCCGCAACACAGGGAATCCTAGTGCGGGGGTGTGAGT
>PDGT01000051.1:1239518-1318747 GCA_003671415.1 Megathymus violae
TAAACTAATTCGATAAACTGAAGTGATTAAAACTGGCACCATATGAGACATGGACCGCCATAATGAAAATCAATGCCATGATTTTATCGAACGACTATAACATTTTCTTTTAACTGTGATGTTGATGTTGAATCTGTAGAGATATATAGAATCTTTGTTAAGTTTTTAATTTTTTTTTCTTTATAATTTCTACGCACATAAATTTATCATAAGTATTATAAATGTATAAAAATAATATGTATATTTTTAAATACTTTAAAAATTAAGATAAAATAAAACAATAACCTGATTTTAATTTTTCCACACACACTATAAGACATGACAGAGGACAAAAGGAAGGGGTAGAGGTATATACAAGTCAAATAAAATTTAAAAAACACACTACCCTTAATAGTGAAATTCGATACGCATAAAACGGGTAAAATGAAAGAGGATATTGATTATAAGATAAACAGAGACATTTAAAGTATGTAATGTTACGGAGGGGCCAAAGGATTAAATAACAAAGTACAGTTCAAATGAAAAGCATAAAGGTAAACTGGAGAAGAATATTTCCTGTAAAATACACGAAAGAAAAACGCTCAGTAAAACAAAAGAATATGATTTTTGTCACTGTATGCATGAACATTTTGTGAAACAATTTTTTTCCGTTCAGATTTTTTATTTGTCAAATATTTAGTCTTCTCAAAGACGGGAGTTAAAATCGTTATGAAATGACATAATAGTATTGTAATCATTTACTGATTTTTTATTTCAATAATTAAATAAACCTATAACTATATACGTATCCTAAAATAATCGCTTTCTTGTAAAATATGAAATTTTTCGTTACATATATGGCAACACAACTCACGCGTCTATAAAATGTATGTAGATCGATTCACCTGTTGGGTCTCTACGCGCCAGCCGGATCATTTAATCCGACCATTCCGAATGCAAACAGAGTCATAACTCAGAAGCAACAAGCCTTAGTTCATTTTTATTCGGGGAACGAAAAAATGTGAGCGAATTATACAACAGATAAATTCAAAGCCAAGGAAAATCGTATGAAAATGTAATCCAATATGAATAAACTGATCGTATTAAAACAAACCCATTTAATCACGTAAACTTAAAAACGCCACACGTAGGTAGCTGCATGTTTTTTTGTTATTATGCATTTTTTTATGTTAATAATCGACAAACGAGCAGACGAGCCACTTGAGCATCGCCCATGGACATCAGCAAGACCAAATGTATCACCGATGCGTTGTCGGCCATGAAATGAGAAGAAGGTAAGAAAGAAAGTACTGGCTCTCAAGCCCCCAGCCGGGCAACGACAAGTCGTTTGGCGATTGATTCAAGCAGAATGGTGGTAGTTAACCAGGCAAGCTTCATAGACAATAATACCAGTAATAATATTAATGACTTAATACTTATGTCACCCTGTTCTGCCAGCATGGGATTGGGGGAGTATTCTAGGCCGCTTCAATTTGGCCAAAAGTAAAAGTAAAGGTAAAGATAAAGGTAAAGGTAAAGGTAAAGGTAAAGGTAAAGGTAAAGGTAAAGGTAAAGGTAAAGGTAAAGGTAAAGGTAAAGGTAAAGGCAAAGGCAAAGGCAAAGGCAAAGGCAAAGGCAAATGCAAAGGAAAAGGCAAAGGCAAAGTCAAAAGCAAAATTAAAGTAAAGTAAAGTTTTTTTAGTATATTGCTAAAGAATGTAACTTAAACTGACAACCGATGGGGAAGAAAAGTCCTCGAATGGCTTTTACGCCTTGGTAAAAAGAACATAGGTCACCGACCGAACAGGTGGACTGAAGACCTGAAGCGAAAGGTGGGGAGCCGTTGGAATCAGAGTGCTCATTGACAGTCAAAGTGGCGTCAGTTAGTGGAAACCTATGTCCAGCATTGGACTATGAACGCTGATAGATACATAGACCTTACTTTTGCCGTGGCTACCATAAAAAGTATAAAGCGGAAAAAAATATCCATAGCACTGCCCACGTTCGTTAGTTCAAGGTTACACGGTGTATTTTGATTAAAGTAATGTTCATTATTAGACTACTCTACCGAATTAATAATAATTAAATCTTTAGGCGTAACAAAATTACCGATAACGTTATCGACAAATGACAATGGTCAAACCATAATTATATAATGGGGTAAGGAAAGTTAAAATATTACCAACTTAAGCGTAAAAAGCTAAATCTCACCCACGGGAATATCTGTCTGGGATAAAAAGTTTGGATTCATATATAATACAGAATTAAGGTTGACGAATACAGAGTTGATCTGAGAATTTTTTTGTTAAAAATCTTTATACATTATTATTTTTTTATATTTTCAATATCTGATACTAGTTATTGACGACCCCATATCCCAGTTCGTAGTGACACCTGCCTGCCGGGCGCGTTTGTTCTCGGGTCATGGGTGCTTGTAATGTTATAATTGTGTATACCCATGCCACCCGCAACACAGGTAATCCAGTTGCGCGGGTGTGTGTGTGTAAACATTTATTAATTATTATTATTATTATTATAGACTAGCAAACTACCTTCGCTTCGCTTCAGGAGAACTACGCCTTACATTAATTTTAATTTATTTATAACTTGTTCATGTATGATAGCTTGCAATTAAGCTTGCAAGCTTTAAATATTAAGTGACGCTTACTGCAATACATTAGTGAAAACCAGAACGAAAACGGTTAAGCCGTTTCTGAGATAAGCGGGAACAAACGCGCAGACAAACAGACAAAATTCTAACAACTATTGTTTCTTAATATTTTGTTTTTGTTAATAATATATTTTCTCATATGTCGTTCATGTACAGAAAGTGATTACTTAGAATTTTATTATTAGTATAGATTAATTTATTCGCTGAAGGAAAACGTCGTGAGGAAACCTATACACCTCAGAGTTCTTCATAATGTTCCCAGTATTATGTGAAATCAACCCACAACTGGCCACTTTGAAGACCTGAGGCATCGAAGCAGGATCATATGGATTGTAATTACATTTGACACTAAAGTATTTTACAGGTTCAACATTATACTGAAAGTAATATATGTACTTATGTGGTAAATGGACGTATATGTTTCGGCAGAAAGTAAAGCAATCTCGTATTCTGTCACGTATTATCTTCAAAATAGGATTGTTTTGTGTACAGAAAGTGAGAGGTTAATCTTGTTGTTAAGGAATTATTAAGACCAGAGGGATTTCAACTACGCAGCTTTTTGAAAATTTGGAGATTTGGGGGATTCGGTCTAACTAGTTCTTGAACAAAAAGCGTGCAGTTGTATATTTTTATAATTTTACATACGAATATGTGAACTAATAACTATCTCTCTATTGGGCTCTGGTTTTCAATCATAATCTAAGGGGTAAAGGCCATAGTTTATCATGCCAGCCAATTTCACGGTAGACTTCGACGCCTTTGAAATATTATGGAGAACTCTCTAGTGCGCAAATTTCGTCACTATATTTCCTTTACTAAAGTAAGTGCCTGCTCCCGCCTGAAAGGACTATTAGGCCACCTCTGTTTTGGTACTAAAACGAAGTTGAAATACACGACGGAATTTTAATAACAAAAATTTAGTTTTATAGATTCCAGAAACGTCATTAAATTAGGGATCAAACGCTGGCAAACTTGCAAGAAAAAAAATAACGACACCTTCTAAACGTGTGATTGATTTATAGTTCAACTCACGTACTCATATAATTCGAAATAAATTTAATGAAAAAGTCATACGACTGAAAATTTATTCTGATAAACTTTTATTTGTACCATTTTTACCCCCTACATTTTCCGCTTACTATATAACTAGTGGCTCCGTCCGACTTCGTTCGGGTTGGACTATTAATTTTATATAAGTACATGATTATAAAAAAATTAAGTATTTTTTTAAACTAAACAGTTTCATAGATAATAAAGATAACAATAATGATGTTAAAAAATCCTTCATAATCATGTTTTTCCGCAATATCTACGTGATCGTTTATCCTACGCCCGTCCTTCATTTGCCTCTTGTAGGTCTCACATCAAAACTTCCTACCTACTTGACCCATAAAACCTGTGCCTATTCCAACTCCTTCTTTGTGCAAGCAGTCAGATTGTGGAACTCGCTGCCACCAAATATCCGTGCACTTAAATTTGTTTACGCATTTAAGAAATCAAACAATGAACACTATCTTTCTCTATGTGTATAATATTTATATACATATATGTTTGTTTATTACATATATGTATGACTACGCACTAAATTTGCTTATTTGTCTTGTCGTTTCCTCTTGCGGGTGTACTGGAAGAGATTCCTAAAATAAATAAGTAGTACCCTTGCACATTGTTACCTCTTATTTAATTTTCATATAAATTGTTTCTGTGTGTGCATTATTAGTAAATAAATAAAATAAAATAAACAATGTACTAAAAGCTAAAAAATTATTCGGTAGATCCAAGGTACCAGTCATTACGCCACTTTCCTCATCAATCTAGGGCGTTGATCAGATAAAAAAATAAAATAGTTGTTCGTAACGTAACCTGATTAAATATATAAATAGCATTTATAATACTATATAGCTGTAGACTTAGTAGAAATTTCATGTTGTCAAGTATTAACTTATTTTATGTAAAAAAAGATAAAAAGAAAATTCGAAGAAAGATTATCTTATTGGACTCTCCTTAAATTTTCTGGCTTAATGAGAGCTGATAGCATGCGCTACATGATTCTTTATTTTTTTCAGACTGTTAAGTTTCTCAGCATAACCTTGTTTTTAAGGAATCGTCATAAAAATCACAAGGTGTGAAGTTACGGGACGTACCAAGACATCGTGTTTCTTTATTACTAGCTATCATTCCGAGACACTTATATTAGATATATGTAAATTGAAACGCAAGATTTTTATTAGATAGTAGAAATTCATTATGTTGACATATTACTGTCCTTCTTCGACAATCACGAATTTATTCTAAATTATAGACAGTTTTAGAAAAACTCTGTCTTTGGATATACAGTGATTAAATATAAAAATTAGGTCCAATGAATCGTTCATCAAAAATACTAACTATTATAGCATTTTCTGTGTGTATATCAAAATTAACGGTCTGGCGTACAAGATGTGGAACCTTATAGGATCAGTCAAACTATTGAAGATATCGAAATGCCACCGTAGCAAAATTTATGCGGTGTCATGCGATGAGCATTTTGCGCAGGAAGAAAGGGCCGAAATCTTATTTTATGGAGAATCGTATTTGATTTCCAATTTGGTGATGTCATGAGGTCTGTCACACGAAGATCATTTTTTTTGTAAATTGAGAGTGGAGATCCTTGGGGGAGGCCTATGCCCTGCAGTGGGCATTGTCCGGCTGAGATGATGATGATGAAATTGAGAAATTACTTCGATGTCATATAGCAGTTCTTACATTAACAAAATTATTTATAACTAATTGCAATGCATTAGCCTAAGTTCAGAATCACTATCGTCGTTTGTTTTAGAACCTTAAAACAAGTTTTCTAATATTTCATGCACGTAAATGTAAGACTTGTCTGGTACGTTCATTTGTACGTGACCAGCTATTCTACTGATACAGTCATGTTTGTAAAAGAGTACTGACAAACCCCTTTTGTCACTTTTGTTGTTAGAATACGAGTATTCCATTCCCTTCTTTCGTATAATTTTATAACTATTTCAATACTTACTACTTATTTAATACTTTTTAATATTATACTATAATTACTTTTAAAATTTCAATACTATATCAATATAACTAAGTCATTGATTGGCCGGGATAATATTTTCAATGAAACGAAGCAGTGTTTTCAATTACTAATTTAAAAATTGTTAACGAGACCGAACATTTATTCATTACTTATGTCACGTATTTTGATTGATAATAATAAATATTTTTCTGTGAGTTTTGCATTCGAGATCTTAAAAATGATATATTTATATGCCTTAAATCTTTCACAGTGACTGTACACTTTGAGATAATATAATGGTAGTTATTTTTTAAATTATATGTATATATCATTGACACACATTTGTTATTTTGTAAACATACTCGAAATGTAAAATACTGCAAAATGGACATCAAAAAACGGAACGAAAGTACAGTTAGGAAAAAGACTTGAAGACATTTTTAAAGAAAAAGCATGGTATAGAAGATATATATATGATAGATAGAACTATCTATGATAGAAGATATAACTTTAGCAAAAATAATCCTGTCAAAGGAGATAAGGGATGCCTATGTGAAATAGACTATGGAATGACATAATGAATATGGAATATGCTAACAAATACGTCATATTACGAGTTCATTATTTATTATCATTTACAACCCTTAATTGTCCCACTCACAGGCTCCGGTTTTCTGTTGCTATGAAAGGGATTAAGGGGATCTGGCAAGCTGCCCAAGTGCAGAATGGCAGACCTCACTCGACTTTGAGAACATTGAGATCTCCCAGCTGTCCTCACGATAATTTACTTCACCGAATCATGTGGTAATTAATGTCGGATTCAAACACGAGTTTCTTGTGTGCGACACCAACTTTCAAACCGCTAGGTCACCTGTCTACATACAAAAATTTATAATTGGACATTGGACATGCTTTTTTTCTCTCTATATATCTTCATTTATCCTTGTGTTTAAATAACTTTAAGTTATAATTGGATCAGCGTGGGACTTTGAATATTCTACGAACAATCGGTTGAAGATTGTTTTAGGTTATTTTTGTCCCTTTAATATATTTTCTCCATTTTGCCACCAATTAGTTTTTGTTTTAAAATATGTTTTTTACTTTAGGTAAAAATACAGTGGCTTCTTATACGAAATATTTTAATAATTTTTTCACAGGTTTTGTGTTTAGTGCTGATAATGTGTACGGACTTTTGTACATTAGTCACACGACAGGAAAAATGATACTATAGTTTACTTAATTTTTTCAATTTAATTACAAATGTCAAAATAAAATAAAATAAATAATTTACTTTTCGATGGAATTGTTTGTGGGCATGAAAATTTTTCAAAATTATCTTGTTGTCTTCTGTTTTATTTTATTGCAACTAACGTATTTTATTAATGATATTACAATTATAATCATGATCATTATTTCGCTACGCCATCGAATTGGTAACGAAATCTGGTAACGAAAGAAAACTACGAACATACATAGTTCGTACGGTTAATAAGCGGAAGTGGCAATTCATTTGAAGGACTGATAACATGGGGAAGAATAGTTAAAATATTTAGCAAAAGGATGCATATGAATCTTTCAAATGATAAACTTTGTGAAGTTCAAGCAATGGGGCCAAGTACTTCATTTGCTGCAGATTGTAAAACGATTATGAATTAACTAACTATACATTTTTTAGAATGAGATACCCTGAGTTATTTCGAGAACTTTGACAGCTTCACACCGAATTATGTGAAAATCAGATCGGCAATTTAACCATAAAAAGCTAAATCCGTTTCACAGTAAAGAGATTTTATGCAAAAATCACGCTGATGCAGACGAACAGTAAAAGGTTTTTTTACTGACCTTTAAATAAAACTGCCGTGCTAACTTTATTACACGGAATCGAATTCTTTTTTCAGGATCACAAGTATCCTAGATATTGCCCCAAAATGTTAGTTGCAAATTTGTAAATCATTATCCAAATCTGTGTCTTCTTCTCCGTGATGCGAAACGGATTAATGCACTGGAAAAAAATGCAAAAAATATTTTTTGTCCTCTTTGTCCCTAAATAAAGCCGACATTTATTAAGATTTTCAAAAAATATTTAATATAAGGACTATAATAATGATAATATATTTAATGTTTTATTTATCCTTGCCAAAGTTTCATTGTTGAGGTATATTTGTAACAAATGTTATTTCACAGGACCCTGGTAGACAAATTTATATGCAGCGAAAGAGGGCTATAGCTATTGCAGTAGACTACAAGGGTATCCTTACTGCCACTCCCACTAGATTTGAAGAGATATAAACACTCGTATTTCGTTCCCGGATTTGGTGTGTAGGATAAACCTTGGATCAGTCGGCGCCAAAATGTCCTCTTTGTTTCCGTACGCCCGTTGCAAATCTCATTACGTCCAACATGATGGACTTGTTTGTATTCAGTGCCAACGTCGCGTCTACGAAAATTTGTTTGTTTTACTATACAAACTCTCGGGTGTTTTTCCTTTGCTCCCCCAGGTTTTTGTTCAATATGCTTAATTACTCTTGTATGTACTGGAAAAGCGTTTATAATCCGATGGCTTGCGTCGATCGTAAAAGATCGATGAGTTTAGAAACTAAATTGGGGTCGGGAATCGGGTTGTTGACCACTAACGGAAAAAAATTAAATAAATGTCTGATAAGAACTCAAAATCCAAGCTATCAGTTCCCGTTGTTATCTTTACATTTAACAGTCTACAAACCACGTTATAAAGTTTTGGATGAGACACTTTTTATTTTAGTAATTAATTTGTATTCATAATACAATTACCTACATGAAACAGAATATGCATGAAAAGTTTCTGGAAGGGTGCACTACTTATTACTAGTCAATTATTTTTATAGTAGTTAGATCCAAAAAGTGACGAAGTGTATAGTGACGCAAACTTAATAATAATAGAAGAACCTAAATGGAGTTTTTAACATCGCCCTCGGTTATCAGGAGGTTTAATTCAAAAGGAGACACTAAATTTTCAATGGATAAAGTCGACAATTGTATCAGTGCGTTTGATTTGACATTTAAATTTTGCATCATGAAATTACTTACGAAGTGTTAATTAAATACATTTTATAAAATCTTCAAACATGCTAAGTTCGCGAGTTTACGTTATGTCCCCCCGGGAACTTTTTTATTACAAGAACCAACAAATAACCACACGGCTCACCTAATGGTAAGTGGTTAGCTTTACCCGTGGATGTTTGTCACCAATGGCATTTTCGACACAATACCGATCAGCAATGAAGCGGACGAGCCGTTTATAAACTTCGGACCTGACAATGGAACTCTCGACCTTCCGGTTGGCCATTAAAACTTTCAGCTATCCTCATTGATGCAATAAATAGGAATATGTTCAATACCAATGACATATTATTTTTTCTAGGGGGGAATACCTTCACAAGGTACTCTATCTCTCTAAATCTTATCCCTCCCTCCCACCTGGTGGCCTTTCTCGGCGCTCCAAACCAAAGTTACTTATGCGCCGAGTGAGCTAAATTTCCGAAATAATAAACAATTTATTTTAGTTTTTTCCTGTTATAGGAGTCTCTATAACAATCATTATATTGGCGACGGCACTGGTTTTGGATGGAAGGGTACTTTCCTTGATACGATCCTCTTCCTTCTAGAATATTCTTGAAATGTTTTAATGTGTTTCAGAACCTACGGCTTAAGAACCATCTTGATGGGGAACGAATGAGTGATATTTAGGTTCTACGAATAATCATCAGATAAACACATTGGTTGGCTATTGATATGAATAATTTGAAGAAGAAGAAAAGTAATATTATTAAGTCATTAATATTATTACTAGTATTATTATCTTTCCGTGAAGCCCGCCTGGCTAGCTACCACCCTCCTGCTTGAATCAGCCGCCAAACGACTCGACGTGTTCCGGCTGGTGGCTTGAGAGCCAGTAATTTATTTCTTACCTTCTTCTCATTTCCTGGCCGACAACGCATTGGTGATACTTTTAGGTCTTGCTGATGTCCATGGATGACGGTGATCACTTACCATCAGGTGGCTCGTCTGCTCATTTGTCGGTTATTAACATAAAAAAGGGCTCCCGAACTATTAGACTAATATTTTTCATTGCAATAGTTTCCTAACTTAAATCAACTTCTGGCAAATATTCAGCAGCAAGACTACTTGCTACTTGAGTTAGGAGTTCTTTAAAATCTTTATACCTACAGGCTACGTCTAGCACTCGAAGTTTTACAATTTCTCTGTCATTGAAACGAAGTTTTACAGGTGAAGTTTCACGTAGCGACGGCGAACATTAAAGAAAATAGTGTAAAAATTTCGAAGACTTCGTTTTACGAGCAAGATCTAAAGATAAGAACACGAGGAATAAATTGTAAATTAAAAACAAATATTGTGTGTTATTTGTATCATAAAAATTTTAAAATATAATATATTTATATGGTGGAAAGCTTTTATTACCTCCAGAATATTTACTTCCATCAAAATGGGGATTAACGAGCAGGTATTTTCCTGTTAGGCAAAAGAACACCTGTGCACGTGCAAAAAGCGCGTGGTCGCTGGCTTTGGTGATCGCTGGACTCTGTACTATCTTAATCTACCACCGTCCCTCAAGAATCTGCCGTGAAATGTCATAAACAGTTATTACCAATTTTATATTTATTCTGTTCATATTGTTTTTTTATAGTAAGTAAATATATCGAGTTTAAATACAATATTTTAGTGTCAGTGTAGGCTCACAAAACACCGTTCTAAACTACGCGATTAAAGGATCGCACTGAAAACCAGTAACCGTTGGTTCATGCTCAGCCTACACTGCTGAGTACAATTTTTTTTTAAACCATTACCTTCACATGCATTCGGTGCATATTTCATTTTAATTTAAATGTTTGCAAAAGTTGTAGCAGCGATTTTATAATATTTTTCTTACTTTGTTTTTTTTTTCCTATTTTCTTCGTTTAGTTTAAGGTTTATGCAGAAGGAGGCACCTTCCTTTTAAACGTCTGTTGTGGCGTTGTGTGTTGTTATCGGCAATATTCTTATTGCCCCATACACCTTGTTCTCTAACGGGATCCCGACCATCATTCCACGATGTTACCATATTTATAACTATTTGTATTCAATGCCTCGAGTATTGAAAAGTTCGACCTACAGTATTCAAGCGGAGAGGCAACAGCTGTTCCTCGATTCGCAATAGGTATGTCACCGCTACTTTTAAATTCCAAACTTTTTCAATTTGTTCGAAGTCGTAAGAGTTTTTAAGTGGTTTAGCATTTCATAAACTTGTTAATTAGCTTTACTTACTCTGTTATTTCTATGGCCAACGAGCCTTGATTTTAATAACGCCCTATATGCAAAATACAAAAATGTCAAAAGCACCAATACCCCTTACGGTTGACGAAAACAGTACTTGCATCACACGTCCCATCAGGTTCCTTACTGTAATATATAATTTATGAATCCACTAGATATAATATCAGTTAACATATAGGTTTACGAATAAACCAAGTATGCATAACCATACAAATTTATTTTACCATACCTCTTCTGAAAGTTACGTGCATATGCGATAAATTGACAAATTAATTATAATTTAACCATAATAAGCATATGTATATTTATCTATCTATAAGCATTTAGAAATCCACAGCTGAGCTTAGACTCCTGACATATCATAGTCAGCTATGCAGCTCTAAATTGAAGATAGAGGTACTGTTATTATCAAACAAGTTCAAACCAGCAATACATCTTTGGAGTTCAGTGAATAGCATGGATGATAACGAAACAGAACAGCTAACCCCAACCATTCGAATCTCGTCATCTGTGACACCAGATTTTCGCTGAATCTGAAATGTATAATGGGTTATAATTATGAATAAGGATTTAATTTTAATGTCCGACTCTCTACGTCACGGGTGAAATAGAAATACAATGACCTACCGAGCTCCAAGAACAAATATTTTATCCATCGCATATACTTGAGCCGTCCGGGAACCATCTCTCGACGTGCTACATCAGTACTGCACTGTATTTATATTGACATATTAAATTACATGAATGACCGCTGGTGATTTTGACCGTGATTACTATCGAAGACATCACTGTTTCTATCGTATTCGGTGTGAAGCCTAGAATGAGTTTCATTTATTTATGATATAGTTTTTGAGGAACTCATCCTCCATTTAAGTTAAATATAATGACTGAATTGTATTTTCCTGATCAAAAGTAATATGTTTACAATATGATAAGTTCATATTGTCCATGACACAGGGAACCCAAACGATATAATTTTGAATTTTAATAAAAAAAATAATTAATAATTAATTTAATTTAATTAATTTAATTTAATTAATTTATTTTATTTAATTTTAATAATTTTGTATCAGTATGGGTAAACTTAGTCAGTATTTTTTGTGTTAACAACTCGCAAGAAGAAAGTTGTCACAAGATTTCCTGATACATCTGTCTATGAAAACACCAATATAAAAGCAATAAATAAATCCTTTTTAAAGTAGCTCTTTGTCTCTTTAACACTGACAGATGATGTTAAACGAAAAACTCCTACCAATATATTCACCACCAGAACACACATTAGAATACAGTCAGGACAATAGTTTTGATAGTTAATGGCGGTGAAAGGCTTGGTCGTATTCGGATGGCCTAGAATACTTTCCCCAATCCCACGCTGGCAGAACAGGGTGTCCAAAGAGGCGACAGAAGTCAGCCTGCTAGGTAGGGTTTCGCGTAATGATTATATTACACACGCGCACACACACACACACACCCACACACATATATATGCCACTCCTACAAGGCTTACCTTTCTGGGGTCATGAATATGACGAAGAGCAGCAGGATTCATAACCCAAACTGCTCACAACCGTTGGAAGACGTCCAGATCTAGTCGCACATTGGCCAACGGCTTTGTTTTTGATGGGCACGTAAAAGGTCGTAAATAAAACTTCAGTTATCATGTGTAAATCGAACGTGTAATACATTTATATTATAAAGAGATAAAATTTCACGTTTTGTAAATATTAGACATTTTCATACAAACCAGCGCAGTAGCTGCTTACACGATTAAACACGTAATTATAAACATTTATCCATTTATCTACG
The DNA here is from genome assembly GCA_003671415.1 of Megathymus violae. Lineage (NCBI taxonomy): Eukaryota > Metazoa > Arthropoda > Insecta > Lepidoptera > Hesperiidae > Megathymus > Megathymus violae. Next base: position 1,252,307 of record PDGT01000051.1, read on the forward strand.
GTTAGCTCGGCTAGTGTCACAAAGTTATTTAAAGTTATCGCCCAGAAGCGATCACGTCACTCATTGCCTAATGGATTTGCGCATAATGATATTTCTCTAGGTATTTCAGTAGTTCAAATCCATAATGATAAAAAAGGGAAATAAAATAAATATCAGGAACGCGGTAATTATTTATTGGAAACATATTATATGTAATTATAATACGTTTTGTTACAAACATCATAAGAATGATAATTTTTTTTAATAAACTTGTTTGGAATTCCAACGGATTTGAACTGCTGTTTTGAAATTGCCATTACATCGCGTAATTTAAATTCACACCTATATTAATATGTGCACGTTACATTATAATAATTCAATTATACTACCATAGATACGGTCAGCAAATTTTGTAACAATATACATTTGGTAATATAATTCAATAGATAAAACTAAACTTTGAATAATAAATAGCAGCATTTAAAATAAAAATGTTATTGTAAATTAATACTTCAATTTCGCTAGAATACAGTAAGTATTTAATTCTGCCATATTTCCTTATATATTACTCTTTTTTCTTGAATATTTTTTATTACTCAATTAATAAATTATTTTTATCTGCTGACAGTACCTACATTAAAACGTTGTAAAGGGAAATATAATTTAATAATAATTTATTATGGACTTAGGTATATTTTAATAAAATTAACGTACCGGATATTTTTATGCTCAGAAACATGTTCATATTCTTTAGCGGAATAAAACATGGTAGATATATTTTTATTGTGATCTATATCATATAATATTATTTCAAATAAAATGAATAAATAGAATAATTTTCAACAAAATATAAACATTATTACTATCAAATCACTGTCAATCATTTTAACATTTTAAAAATATAAAATACTTTTCGTAAAGGTCAATTTATAAATTTAATATTATTCGAAATATATAAAATAACTCAAAGCATTTATTTACTTACACAATTTAATGCCTAATGCGTTATGATTTAATTCATAATTTCCACGTATAATTGAATATATAAAAATCTTAAATTCATGAAAAGCTTTTTAATGAACGGTGTTAAAAATAAAACTTGTTATTATAACTCACACTGAAATAATTTTAAGTTTACTCTTGAGTTAGTTCTGACAACAGACATCTTACTTATAAAATTCAATAATTATTTTTGACACAAAAGTGGCTTATAAAGAAATATGCAATTATACACTGGATATTTTACATATTTTTATATATTTTTTTATAATTTTAATGTCAACTCTATTCAAAAAAAATTAAATACCGCAATTAAAACAAAGAAGAGACTCAAGGGTAAACTTATTTTATACACATACTCAACTATAATAATACAATTCTAACTTACGATACACTTAAAAGTTTATAAAAGGAGTGTATAGCAATAAGGAAGACATCGATAGCCTGCATGAATTTCTTGACAATTAGAAAATACAGTATGTAATAAATTTTTAAAACATTCAGTGTATGAGTTATCGAATGTTGACATTTCGACGACATTCGACTTCCAAACAAGGTTTACATATACTAATAAAAAACGGAGTCTAATCTGTACGTGAAATATTTTTTAGTAATTTTATATAGATAAAATTCTCGATATAGACGCCAAAATATATTTTTTTATCTGTCTGTCTATCTGACAATGGATTACTCTGAAACCACTGAACAGACTTGGATGATCTTGGCATTTTAGTAGCTCTTACTATAGTTCATAATCTAGAATACATTTTATCCCCAGAAAGTGATCAGTCCCCCGAGATGGGAAATAAAAGTTAAAATAGACATTCTATAAAAAGGTAGTTGAAAATCTCGCTGCAGCTCTTTAATAAATTAATTTGCTTCTAATTCACAGAACTAGAATAAAGCATTTCTAAACGATGCGGGTGCTATTTATAAAGTTCTGTTTAACGTTTAATAAATGATTTAGTGTTTTCTGTAAGTGTTGAAATAAATAATATTATCCTCTTGTTACTCGAAGAAGAAAAAACGAACCCTTTAAGGATATAATATTAACAAAAAAAAGTCAGTTTAAAAAACGGTTACAAATATAACTTTTAATTAATGCCATTTCATTATTTAAAATTGAAAAGAAAATCACAGAGAACTGAAAATAAAACTCACACGAATTTCCGAATAAATGGTACCTATTTGCAACTCCATATAAAATTCCATTGTCGCCAATATCGCCACAGGCGACACGTTTCGCAAAATAATTTGTAAGGTTTGCATTCAGAATGGCTATTTTCAGATATGGGCTTTACAAGGAATGTTGCACAGATAGTTTATCAACAAATGATACATACATTAAATGCTCCGTCGCCGAAATGTCAAAAGCCCATTAATAATCGTATGATTATCACCTTATATCTAAAATAGTCCTAAGTTATTACAACATCAATAACATATAAAATGCAACAATTGCATTGATAAATTCATGTCTACTTATATGCATAATATGCAACGACTCTGACAAAAAATTTCCTCTTGTGGTTAAGATTAATGATTTCATATAAATGAATATATAAAAATTGCAAAATACTGATGAAACTTATCAGCAGCTGATTCAGCTTCTAATTTAGTATAGTGGTAATTGTCACACATATTGTGAGAAATGGTAGAAAAGGGCCTGGCAGCCCGTCACTAACCTAACCAAACTCGAGGCGTGATGTGTAACGTGCTCTTCCGAAACTTCCAGTTAGCGGTGGGGAGAATTACAGACATTTCCACTATGGATATGCAAATTGCACATCGCATGTATAATTCATGCTAAACAAATGCTATGCATGTTCAAGTATACAACATAAACGTAAGTCAACCCTGGAGCAATTGAACAATTGTTTATGTCTCAATTGCTCGAGTACCAACATATAATAAACACAGGATAAGTAATATTTTCCTTACATTACATCGTATCGATTGGCTTTGAGCTAATAAATCACATTACGTCAAGATACTATATTTATGGTTGTATGATTCAGAATTATATTATTTAATACTATTCATAATTCCTCTAATTTTGTTTTTGTTATTTTGACACGACTGTGCATGTTTGGTAGTAATGTTACAACTTGAAACGCGTATATAGCTATGTTAAAAGGTAATGGATTAGTATTTTTAATCGTAATATATGTTTATGCGTACAAGGCGGCATTAGTATCACCAAAGCATTTCATAGACAGTTTAACATATATAAATATTCTTGTTCGCCATACTACAGCTATTGAGATATAATTTACTAGATAAGCCAATACACTAAGAAATTTTTACGCAAACTATTCGCTTACTTATAGAATACTGCACTTTCTGCCAAGAGTTGTGGGCACAGGACCTTAACTTTTTACGTAAACATTCATCCAGTATGTTTTACTTATCATAATGACTAGAACATGCAGGTAATGAGTTTAGGTATGCATTAGAGTATGAGTTTTTCATATATTTTTACTTTGAAACTTGGAATTCGCGTTCATAAATTTCGTTTAAGTCTAACCAAGAAATGTTATTATTTTTTTGTTACTAATTAATTGTAGAGGATTAATAATTGTATCGTAGAAATAAGACTTTTTTTAGATTATTTGATATGTATAATTCTACATTTACGTAATTGATGTATGTACTTACAACAATTATAATTATGACTAGTAAATAAATAAAATTGCAATATTACAGCCATATTCGTAGCCAAAATTGTTCATCTTTGCAAAATACCCTAAATAATATAGTATAAGAGCCATAAGTGATATACGGTAATTACTATTTCTGGAGTATTCCAAAATATAGTTGTATAGAAAAAAATTCAATAGTAAATTCTTCCAAAAACATATCATTACTAAAATGATGGGGAAAAAACCAAGCTCAATTATTAATTGTTATTGACATAATTTACATAATTTGTGAATAGCGTAATAAAAATGAATTAGTTATTAACCAATGATTTAAATAGAAAACGACAAATCACTACAAAATTTTACATGACTTGACATCATAATACGATAAAATTATGTATTATTTTATTATAGTCCGTAATACGTACTTAAATAAATGTTAGTCACGCCTGTAATTGGCATACATACCTGCCTATTATATATGATGTAGAACCTAAGTATAAATATTTGTATGTATTGCTGTTGGTGTGTTATTACGAATAAATAAAATAAAAATAAAATTACACTGACTCTCCAGACGAATCACACGAAAATACTTTTTATGTATTGAGTAGTTACAACCAGGAATTTACATATTCACAACGCAGCTTTCCTGTTATTTAACTTTCGAGGACTTCTGGCTATATGCCTTTATTTTATCGCTGTCCAACAGCAGCTTATGGGAAAAATATAGCTATTAAACAGGCTGGGCGTTGCTTAAACAAACTAACAATATATTCTACAGCAGGTTATTGTAAGCTTTGAAAATATTTACAATCGGTGGCTACCTCAATATTTCAATGTAATGGCCGCATTATAGTATTGGGATTTTTAGGGAAAATCTTACATAACTAATGTCATCAGATTTTACACTTTTAGTTGTTTTTAATCGTTAGTTATATTTATATAAATAAATTTAAATGTAAATTATTACAACAAGAAAGTACTGAGCTTAAAAATAAAACGATATATTGATATTAAATGATTGATATTTGTGGTAAAACGTATACGAAAATCGTAAATTGTTAATTTTAAACTGAAAGTTATTGTAATATACATTTACCGTACAGAATATGGTTCTGCGATCCTTGTGATTTCGATTGGAACAGTTACAGCTTCGATAATGTCTCGATAGCGTAGTTCGTGTTAGTGTTGCCATAAAGAAATAAAATATTAACACAAGTTGCTCATGAAATTTCCCCAAATTCACTTTTGTACAGTATAAGAACTATAATTAATGATAGATGTAGTTTTTTCGTTTGTACTGAGCGGTCACGAACGTCACGCATGGATTAATGTAAAATTGATTTCGGAAACACCTAGGAATATAATAAAAATTTATTTAAGTATGACTTATTTATCTACTATTAAGTGGTTTTAACTGAGTTAAGGTATTCTACGTACCTATTATTTTATACGCTTTATATTAGCTTGACTTGTACATATGTATCTATCTATGTATGTATGAATGTAACGGAATTTTTAATTACATTTTTATCAATTTCAAAACGTCCAAATCGTTTAAAATTTTGCATACATATAGAGAACCGATAACAATACAATAATTTCATTCTTAAAATATGATTTTCTCATTAATCCATCACAAAACACATCTAAATTGTCGTCGTAAGTTATAATAGATTAAATGACGGCTGAAAAGTGACACATTGTAAACATTGTCGGGTATTCTTCAGTAATAAGTTTTTTGTGAAGAACATAGTTTTTACACGCTTTATATTATCTTGATTTATATTATATTATATATCATGCAGTTATTTACATGGGATCATGTCTCTTTGCTGCTGGACACAAGTTTCGTATGACAGGTTTGTCCGCTTTATCTGGTCTATAACTATAATACATAAATGTATTAGGTTACTTCATAGTCATTCTATATTATAAAATTCTTAAATTGTCATCAGTTTTCAATATGTCTGCAAGTATTCAAATCAATCGAACGTTATTCGTGAAGACTTCGTTTGAAGATTTGCATTCAATTGTTACTCGTATATCTACCAAGGCCTTTGAATATACGTAAATAGACACTGTGGACATTACACTCTAAGAATATTAAAATATGTATATTAAACCAAATGAAACAAGTATTTAGTAAGTAACAGGTTCGTCGTGTCATCAAGGACCTTATACCTTTAGGCTATGAAATGATTACAATTATAAACGGGTCAACAAATTTAAGTTACTTAAGTTTAATGTGAAACCTTAAAGTTAATAAGATAATTGGGATAAGTAAAGGTCTATAGAAATGTTTCATACATTAAGATAAGCATAGAAGAACATAGATCATATTATTACTCAGTTAGTAATCAAATTATCTTCAAGATAATAAAAGAGACTCCATGTAATTTCTTGAACCCAAGCACAGACAACCGCCCACAGATAAGAAACCAGATCCTAGTATCGCATTATAATTCTTCCCACGGTGCATTTAACCACAAAATTAGATGGTTTTATTATACTGTGATTTAGTCTGGGAACGAGCGAGATAGCAAATTATTTGTCGATTTGAAATGTCAAGTGACTGAGATTATTTTACGAGAGAGAAAAGGACCATACAGCACATCGTGATTTGATGTCCCGACACCAAAAGAACTAATTCACGGACACCACCGAAGATGTTTAGAAAGGTCTTTCGTGCGAGATATATACAATTAAACATGTTCATGAAACTCTTAACGAATTTGGGGAGGAATTTGAAGAGAGAAAATCAATATAATTATATTTTTTTCTTAGATTATTTTTATTAAGTAATAAACCTGCCGAGATGACGCAACGTCTACAGGTGATTGTTTTAACTTTTGACACCAAAAGTATATTTGTAGATTTGTTGAGATACTCGTAGTAGACGAGGCACTAAGGTACGAGATCACGAACGCATAATACACGTTGAAATCCTTGCGAGTTTGTTCAGCTTAATCCATCAATTCACAAACTTAAAGAAACTGTTTTAATACACGTTTTAAGCACATACAAAGCATGACACTGAACTGACGTTATAATAAGTAATTATAATAACACACACACATTGCATGACGACTGTCTATTTATGAGCAGCCCGAATTTTCATTTATTTCCGCCCTCGATAGACAGCATATTATAATAATATAGACTTTTAACTCTTATCCACATTCTTATTTATGATATGTTCAGTTACATAATTGATCCTACTACTTGTTAACCCAATTAAAAAAATGTTATATATATATACACAAATTACACAGTAGTCTGCGAAAAAAAGCTTTGTGCCTCTTTTTCTCCTCTGTTGACAAACAAAAAAGAGAGACAGAAAAAAACTGTTTATCTTTTCTTTTTCTTTCGTTTGGTAACTATTGACGAGCTTTAGGGGGTTGTCAATAAAAAAAATTGAAAACAGAGCATTAAAATGATTATGGTCGAATTTCGACCACTAGGCGTGCATTAGTACACGTGTACATACTACTATTGAGTTCAAATTCTACTAGTTATTTAAAAATAACCAGTTGCGTTCTGTATGGACAGAGACATTTAAAACAGCTGTCTCGCATAATACTTCGTTCGAAACTGCATAGATAACTGAATCCCTACTTGTATAGTATAACTTAACGGGTACATTACTTCGCAGCGGAGATACAGATTCAGTCCCCACAGATGCCAAAATAATATACTCAAATTTCATACAGAACAAATAAACTACAACATCAATCGACACTGAAGCAGCGAGGTGGGAAAAGCAAAAGCTTCGCTTTTGCTGCGGCTGCAAAAGAATTCAAGCCAGCCTATTTTCCAATATTTATTGGCCTACTCCTATTTTATTTCAAAAAGTGCTCCTTATCCCTACATCCTTGGGCGTTGTTGCGGCATAACAGATATAACTGATATTTATAAAATGATACCCACTGCATAAATCGTAACTGCAAAATATTTATAAAACTCTTAAATATTTTTTCTGCTTTACATTAGGTCACAATACCTAAGGTTGCGAAATAGTTTGCGAATCCACTGCATCCGTTATGAACTTTGTAATTAAACGCAGGGAAACTAAAAATTGAAAGCCTATATTTACAAACTTCCTCCATTTCCGCATTTGAAAAAGTTGGAAATGTTTCCGACGGTCTACATAATGTTTTAGATGGTAGAGTACCTACTTATTATGTGAGTGCTATCAAATTACATTGACACGTTTTTATAATTTGAACAATATCTTTAAGAATACTTAATTACAGTCTAAGTCAAAAGTAAGTTGATCTTATAATTATGTTTTCATCATTTTTGATTCAAGAATGCTTGTTTCGATCAACATTTGAATTGCTTTGCCTTTGGATATTTCTTGAAAGACAAGATTAATTTTAACCCCCCGTTAAACATTCAAATTTAGATAGTCGCAACAGAAACGCATGCTTTATGGTAGCATCTTAAAGTATATTTTATAATAGAGCTAAGACAAGAGAATAGTGACGTTATTTTCTCATTTCACTTCTTGACAGTCGTGCGATGACGCCATAAAAACTTCGCGTCAAAATTTAATATCAACGAATGAAAACTTGGCTTCAACTCATTAGCGGGCCTATGTGCGGCATAAATCATTTCTTGTGACTGAAGTATTCTTGAGTGTAAGGACAATCAAGTAGTTATGGAACTACACTACTTCAGGGGATAAGCGGAGAAGATATAGGTAAAATTATAGTTCGTAAAATAGTTGTGAATTTAAGAAAATTATTGTCTATATCCACCTCGATCCTCGTCCAATTAGTTCATAATGTTTTCATTGATCAGAGTTATAGTAATTAGTAAGTATGTATGTATACCTAAAATTGATATATTATTTGCCATGTATTATTATTCAGACTAAGGAGAAAACGAGTGTTTTATTAATCCATTATCTCAAACTTTGTTCGAAAAAAACAACAGTAATAAAAATAACCTCCACAAATAAACTTCATATCGTAGGTAAGTTTATCAATTTCAGCTTATTTTCAAATAATTACAATTGTGACTTATAGAATTAGCCAAAATCTTCAAATTCTTTTTGCGTGACAAGATATATCCTAGTGTTAAGTGACGTGAAATTTACACTGTACAACCAAAGTAAACAAAATAAACGAATTGTAGTTAGTGATTGTAAATAAAATTATGCAATATAAAAATAATAATTCATGAGTTTGTATAATTTGTATTATTACTTGAAAACGTTTTAACTTTATATTAATTTATCGAAAATATGTCATGTTTTCATTAACCTGTTTACATTTTATATAGCACGTGGTTCAAAACGAGTATTTTTTTACATTTTGTCTTAATAAATGTATTGTAAGAAATGTGAACGGAAATAGATTCAATATCACCGGTAAGCTAACGTCAAATTGATGACTACTGAGTTCGTTACATCTCAAGATAGTAAGATGTTTCTCTATTTCTTCATGATGTTATGCCTCCCAAGTTCCAAACATATGTACGTACGTCTACGAGATGCAGTGCAATGGCCGATAGCTTAATGTCAAATAGACTGCGTGCCCGTTTGGTTCGTTTCCTCATTTTCTACTTACATTTTGAACCAATTCCATTATATACCAACTAATAATTACACGTTTATATCTTCACCAATTACGTGTTCATTACTATAACGATCAATTCTTTTTCAGTTATCTTCGCCACTCGCGTTGCATTAATAAATAAAAATATAATGTTTCATAGAAAAAAAAAAAAAATTAATTGGATCATCAAGACGTCAAACCTACCAGATGTCGGTTCTTCGAAACGGAAGTTCGAAGTCATAAAAAATTGTTAAGCTTAATTTATTTTACTCTCGTCACGGTAATTTTTTATTAGGGGCTATTTTTACGATAAAATTTTACTGCATATTGCTTCCATTTTCTTCGACCTCGACTTGTTATATTTATTATGTTCAAATTAGTCTTGAGAAGTCTGTCAAATTCATATTTGATCAGTTTTATTAGTATTGTAATGCTCAGATTCAAAATTAAAAATATTATACTCGAAATAATTTATGTAAAATTCTCTTATTCAAAAGCTATCAAACAAATCGACACCGAGAATCCGTTTACAACTTGGTAGTTAATTTAAGTGTTTAGTAACATGGATATGAAAAGGAAATGATTGTCATTTACAATTTAGGAGACTTGAAAAAGCGTAAGATGTCGTGTTCATAAATGTGTGAGGTTAATATTTAAATCATGTAAGTTTGAGGAATTAGCAGAAAGAAAAAAAAATAGTATATGATTATAGTATGGTAAACAAACTCAATAGACATGACCGAATAACTGGAATAACCGAAATGTAATTATCGATAACAAATCGAAACGGAAACAAAAGATGAAAAGTCCTTTTTTAAGTTAAAACATTTTTTTTACAAAATTGGAACTCTTCGACTTTTTGTAGATTTTTCAGTGTTATTATTATGTTGTCTATGATAAATATAAAGACAGCGAAAGAAAAAAATCGATTCTTAACATTCTTAGTTTTTTTTTGATAAAAGTATAAAACTAATAAAAAGCCATTTTTAAACAGTTATTACTTTGACCGTCATAAAAATCTTTCATAATATTTGCTAATGCAAATATAAATACTTTTATTAATAAAAATTGGCAAACTGGAAATTGAATGCATGAGCCAAGTGAATATAAACATCATTGTGTGAATACTTTTGTTATAATAGAAGTTATTATTATTTTAAAGAGTGTATTAACTACACGAAGAAAAAAATTAATAAAATCTGACCTTAGAGTCATATACCATACGAGTATACCATACTAGGCTAAAGAAATTGACTGTTACACCTGTTATATAAATACCTAATTTTCTAATTCAGTCTCATAATTGCGCATACTTAAGTATGAAGGGTTCATTTACATAGGATATCAAAGCACGTGTATTTCTGGTGGATAACATGTCGGACAAGGATGTAAATATCTAAAGAGGTCATACTTACAAGGAAAAAAATAAAGTAATTCAGTTCGCTTTTTTCCTGATTTTTTTAATATCAGTGCAATATTTTAGGTCGATATTAATTACAATATTTGGACGAGTTTGTTAAAAGCACGATTAAAAGTGCTTCATGACTGATTGATTGATGATTATCGAACTCAACCTACTTCAATTCATAGTATATTACCACATTCAGAAAGCGACTAGGTCAAAAAATATCAAAAGCATTTGTCCAGGTTTGGAGCTGTGCCAATTTCATTAAGACAGCTGTGTTAAGACATTACAATCTGTCACGTCTCGTCGCCTTCAGTTTCTGTTCATGAATGAAATCTTGTTTAAAAATATTATAAAAATGTATGATTCCCAGGGGCCTAAAATTATGAAGCATGAAGCTTGTACAGAAAATATTATTATCCTAAATTAAATAAATATCGAATAAAAATTTACATCAGACAAATATCGATCTAATTATCAATTAGATTGTAGATAAAATTATAGCATGGATAAAAATCTATAATTGATTACTGAAAACAGAAAAAAATATCTGAAATATTTACATAAAAGTGAATGTAGCACTAAAATTCGATTATGTTTTTACAAATTTTCAATAGATTTTTATTTTCAGCTTACACTAACATTTAGTAACATCTAAAAGGTTTCGAATGTAATGCGTATATGTGGCATAATTATAGCACTACGAGCTACAACATACAAGGACTCGAAAGACTTTTTAAAGAATCGAATTAACACAAATAGGTATCTTTTCACAAACAAGAAATGGTGCGTACAAATTTATCCGATAAAAATATATCTTCAATAATAATCCAAGAATTCTTGATCGCTAGATATTAGCATTCGGCAAATATCGTATTGTGTTAAAGACAATGTTTTCCTACTGTAATTTTTATATAATTATTATATAACGAAGTCAACATATATGATTTACGTCTTTGAAAAGGCTTTATCGAATAAACTACTAGTTCGATTCGATCATAACAGGTGTGTCGAAACACTAATACAACTAACACGATAGCTAATAGATACTGATTCGCCCTTGCGTTGTGAATTTCGATTATAATTTAATAAATTTGTAGGCACCTTCATAAATATTCGGTTAAAGGGCTCTCATGCTGTAAACTTTAGTAAGTATAGGTTAGTAATTTAATACCATTATTTTAATAATTATATATATAACGGATCCAATAATAACAAAGTTGGGACTGACGCGATTTGTGACATTTTCAAGGCTGATGATTTTGACCGGGAGTTGCGTAGGCGCAGGTTCGTGGCGAACTACGTTTACTGAAAACAAATATAATTTAAAGATCTTTCCTTATGTGCTATTACTATGCCTTATACTATTTTTTTATAATTTAATTTTTTTTTTCTTTAATATTGCTAACTTGTGTTATTTTCATATGCTCAATACGACGCAAAAAAAAAGAACTCTGCCGTGAATTCGGTAATTTCATAAAACCTTGTATTTGATAGTACATTACACCTTACTCCATCTGCCTTACTCAGTCTGCAGATTGATTTCTGATTTGTATAAGTTGCAATTATCATTTAAAATTAGTTCAACCACATGCCCGTCTGCTTGCTAAATAATTGCTGGGCTCGTTATAAATACGGTGGTTTTGCATAGTTTTAGGGTTTTTCCCTGCCTGGCTAGCGACGACCATCTTAAAGTCAACCGGAAATGTCGATAACGTGTTTCGGTTACAGTGTCAAAAACCCATTAACAAACGTATCCCTCATTTCTTTCTTGGCCGGTATTGCGTCAATGATCCTTTTTTAGTTATGGATATACATAAACAACATTGATAATTTACCATCTGATAGGTCTGCTCATTTGTTTATGATTGACATAAACAAAATGCTATATCAATGTATAGAAATTCTAATATGTTTCAGTACAACAAATACTCACCAGTAACAGTATGATTCATGATATCCGCAAAGTCTTCAGTGACGGTCGCGTAGCTGGGTATGGTACTCAAGCAGGTGATGTCCACAGTCTGGTTGGGGAAAAGCTGCATATTTGACAAAGGAAAGTGGAGAGAGGAGTTGGTGAGAGAGAGTGGCATGCCGTGGTGATAGCGATGGACGTTCACGGTGCCGTGGGGTGTGGTCAGACTTTCATCAACCTGAAAGTGAAGGAACTGTCAAAAATAATACAGATAAGGAGCGATGAGAAACACTTAAAGTCACCGATAAAGTATTTTTAACAACGAAATAAGTAAATACCAATTCTAAATAGTTATCTAAATATGTAAAATAAAACGGAGTGAAAGAAGAATATGTGTCAAATACACAATTTAAGGAGTAGCATTTTTCAAAAACTCATATTCTCCAAATAATCGTCGTAGAACGTAATCCACTGCCCTGCTTAAGTGGTCAAGTGTCAGAAGTTCTTATGCCTCCCAAATGCCTTTGAAATATCTAAATGACTGCTATATGATGATAACCATTGGAACCGATAGCTTAACATTCTGCCCGCAGCACGAAACCGACCAAGAATTTTTTGCCACTAGCGGTCACCCCTCAAGACACCGATCACGCCCGCAATTGTTAACTTGGTTACGGTCGCCTTAAGATTGATGCAAATTGTAATGTTTTAAATTCTACGTGTGTCCTTGCTTCACCTGCATCTAATTGCTTCAAACCTTAGTTTGGAATAAGAGATATCTTAGTGATATTATGACGACCTATTCTTTACTTCTTCTTAATATGTTTCTTTTCATGCACTACCTATAAGTTTATATAAAGCATCTGATAGTTTTCAACATTGTTATTGTACGTATTGTCCATACTAATTATAATAAAGGTAAAATGATAATTATGTGAGTCTGTGTGTAAACTCCGGAACCACGGTACTTATTTGAAATAATATTTTACCATTTGTAAGGTGCATTATTTTAGATCGACACTTAATATGTATGTTTATAATTATATCATTCGAACGAAGTCGGGGTGCACCGCTAGTATTGAGCGATTTTAATTAAAAATTTTGCAGCATTAAAACAACCGATACACGATTTATTTTTTAACCTGTTGCATGAGCAAGCTTCGAACGAGGTGTGGTAATTTAATATCATACAGATTAATTCACTAACTTTTTACTATAAAATAACTGTGTACATTTTTTTTATGTTAAACCGGATAAGGTTATAATCAGAATTATATTACAATAATAATAATATATTTATTTGGAACAAAAACATAAAAGTACAAATATACATGGGAGAAACGATGATCCTGCATAATATGTAAGGATTGTGACGTTTAAAATAAAAGAGTTAAAAAGTATATTATAATTTACATACAGTACAATGCATCGTTTGATTATAATATGCACTCGAATTCAGCATATTTTGAAGTCAAAAGTACGTTTCCCGTTCCATCTTGGCCGGCGATGTTCATGGGTGTTAATGAGGACTTATCGTAGGTTGGATATTTGTATAAAAAAATAAATAAATATCGTAATATACAAATATAAAATGATATATAATAAATAATTATATGGCTAGTAAATACAAATTCCAATCCTAAGTAACTTCAAAGTTGCTTGATGTATTCAAATAAAACATTTACATCACATCTTATGTCATTATGTTATTATTACACTTACATCTTACATTACTGATAGAAATAAAATTAATTTAAGCTCAAATATCAGTATAAATATAAATTATTTTCGTTCATTTTATATTTCTCCTTCAGTCAAGAGCAAACATCGAACAGTTCGTTATTGCCGCTAGTTGCTGCTGTCATCAGTGCAAATAAACTACGAAACGTTCAAACACAGCCATAAACAGGCGGTAAAAATAAAACACGTACTAGCGAATTAAAAAGCTATAAACGAATAGCAATATCAACTTTAAAATTGTTTAAACCGGTATAAACGCCGAGTAAAACGTATCGTTTAAATCGCAAAGGCACTTAAGAACCAATAAACTGTTTTACGAGGTTTTCACCAATTTGGCGGCGTGCCGTCAGTAAACTTTTTGCTTTATGCAAGAGCGTTATGAAAAACGTAGCCGGAGATTGACATGCCACTGTGGCACCGATAAAACGGTTTTGATACGCTACGATGTTTCGTTTGTGTTGTTGTTCGGTATTTGCTTTTACATACAATTTTTTGTAAATTATTTATACGTCGGCACCGCCATCTTGTGTTTGTAAGCAGCACGTGGAACTGGTATACCCCCCTCCACTGACATCCTAGACAGCCTATATAAGGCGACACACTACAAGTCAACGGTCAAGTTAATGGCATTCTTAAGATGACACACAATCTCCCCATCCGACGACACCTTCAGTGTTAACTTCTAAGCGGACGCTCCCGAGGGAGCGCCGTTAGCACCCTTCTTTCCCTAAAGAAGCATCGCATCCGATGAAAACTTAGAGGCCGCATGGCTAAAGCCACTTCAGGTTGGTGTTTAGTGGGTAAGAGTCCCACATAACCAACGTAGTCGGCTGCGCTGGTATACATGTAGTATTCACCATCCTCCTCCCATAAGAGGGAAAAAAAAAGTCAACGGGTCTTTCGATCGTTGGCGGTTGCCTGGTGCACACGCTGTGTCGTGGTAACATTGAGTCTTATGTTAATTCAGTGAAATTCATTATTAGTCAAAATAATATAAATAGAATTAGAAAAATGACTTGGTATTACTATGAAGATATCATCCCCTATATATATATATATAATATATACAATCGATATATACATATCGCGAATTTATAGTAATCGATCGTGACGCTCATCTGAAAAACAACTTATTTTTCCTTTTTTGATGCAGTTGTATAAGTATAATTTTGTTCGTTCTTTAAAATATGTTGTACAGTATTTTTTATACAGTAGCTGTCCGATATTTGGTTGTACAGCCCTTGAATATTATCGTCCATGAGTCCAAAGGACCCATTTAAAGGATAGGCTTCATCTAGGTGTCCGATAGATTAATAATGGTTGTAATAACATCGATCTCCAGTAGAAAGAGCCTAGTTCCATCACATGCTCATTACTTGTTTAGCAGGGAGCATCACGAAGCAATGGAGGTTTGCTCGGACTGAACGATTGCAGATCAAAGTGAACTAAAATAGTTAATATGTATTCATATGATATTACGTATTTGTATGAGTTATGATAAAGTGGATACAGCTGTTTCTTAAAAAACTAAAACGTAAATTGACAAAGTTAATTAGAAAATATCTCTTCGAAGATGTTTTATCGCAAAAATTTTTAGGTTTATGCAATAAAGTAGTATTTATCTCAGGAGAACATAAAAGGGCAACTTGTGTATTAAGAGGTAAAGGTGAGATGGCTTAGAACTATTTTGGAAAACTTTTTTAACAAAATAAAAATTGTGCGATTTTTTTTCCTGGAGTTTATTATTTAACTGGATCAACCTAAAGTTTAAAAACTTTAAGGTTTTTTACATTCTATTAAAAAGTCTGTCTATCTACCTGTTCAGCTGTTACATTTAAGAAAAAAGATCACACACACGCTATCGCACTAGGATTTTGTGTATTGCCGGTGGTATAAATGTGTCATCACATACAACCATGACACGAGAACAAAACCTTATCTGCCACATAAACGTTTGAACCAGCCGAGATTCGAACCGGGGACCTCTCAATCGACATCCGAGGTCACTACCAAACTGGGTTACGAGGTCGTCATAAAGTTTAGAAATTAAATTTTTAAGACAATAATGAAATCTCAGTCTTATTTTAGAATCTGTTGTTAAAAAAGGACTGAATATAACCTGACAACTTTAGTTTACAGATAACCTCATATGAAAATCCTACGTTTACAAATTTCTTATATACATAGGACATATTTCTTGATATATTTATATTATGGGACAACAAAATATATTTCAACACAAGTCCGATTCGGACTTATTTGGTTATATGTAAGCGTAATACTAACTCGCCGAACACGCGAAAGAAGTTAGCCATTACGTGGTACTCACCGACTTGAACTAACTCGACTCGGCATTTGATGTGAAAATTATATGAGCAATTTAACACCAAGTAGGGTTATTAGACGAGGTTGTTCCTTCCGGTTTTCTAATTTTCTTAACGAGCATGTTTTCACGCAATTAAAAGTTGCCTTGAATTCGAGTATTTTTTAACACGTTTCATATTAGGTTCATCTGTTTGTATGGATGTCTGTACTCGTAGATATTTTCGTCGCATGCATAAAACAAAGCCATGGGTTTCCATGCGGATTTTACCAAACAGAGAATGTTTCACGAGAATGGCTTAGATATATCATAATAGGTAATAAAATCGACTAACAATTGTTAGTAATTCAATGGTTCCACTAAGAGGTTATAAGCTCTTATAACTTTACACAGTAATTATTGTGCAAATGGTTATTACATAAACTTAAACGTAGTACAATGGCTAAACCTTACACAATTGATTAGAGATTAGGAACTGGAAAGCGATTTGTGTGCGTCACGGGTCATGGGTGTTTGTGATGTGATAATTGTGTATGTCCATGCCACCCGCAACACAGGGAATCCTAGTGCGGGGGTGTGAGTGTGTAAACGTTTATTATTATTATTATTTATATCAGTTCAATAGTGCAATACTAATGTTTTGACCGTCATTCCCTGGTATAGAGCCCCGGTAGTCTTCGAGAAACTGATTTTGGTGAAGATAAAAGGTTAGAATGCGACTTGTACATGCCACAGAGATCCATAATCTTCTTAAAGGCAAACAGTTAAACAAAACTAAAAATATTAGTGCTTTAAGATCGACAGTATATATAACACATGGGTGATTCTTCACAATAAGATAGGTGGAGATTAATATAGCATGTTGCTTCAAGCCCTGTTTTAGTTTGATGGGAGTTTGTTGAAGTTGACTATACTAACATATTACGAGGCATCTCAAAATCTACTCAGTGTTATACATATTCGCAGAACCATGTTCGGAAGCGAACATAATTATCATTTGACTTTGTTTGTTACTTATAGAATATCTTGTTTCATGCTCTACGATAATTGTTGTGATTATTGTAATTGTATTATGACATTCATAATGATATCCGACAACGTCGAAATAAACAATTATAATAACAGTAAAACGACAGAGAAATAAACAAATTTTAAACGATTGTAATTAATTTCTAAACACTTATTAAACAAAGTTATCGTTTTAGGTAATCCATATTACAAGCAAAAAGAAGCAAGAAGAAGAACAAGCGGCTGGAAAGTCCCCAGTAGCATTTTTTTCTAATCACGGTTACTATATACGTAAAAATACTTTATAACTGTATATAACTTATAACTTGGTAGTCATATACTACCGACCGCATATTGACACAAGACGTTGGGTTAAGAGCGCGTAACTTATACCTTAATATTATTTATGAGCCAAGTGAGGTGTGGCGCTGGATGCGCGGGCGCACTCTGACACGTCGCTTCCAGCACTTCAGTAGACGACAGCTTTTTGTGTTTGATCTTTATCTTTGGACGGTGTTTTTGGCGCACTGCAAAAAAGTAATATTGAATAGCAAATTTTAACACCCTAGGTGCTAAGTTGGTAAAATAAAATAAAGACAAGAATTAGTGAAGTGAGTGAGATGAGCCAGTGAGTTGGACTGTGATTTTATTCCACTGGTAGACGCATCCTCAAACAGTTGTAGCAAAGTTAGAGCATAATTTATAGTTGATTAATCACCTTTAATTTCCAAGACAACCCGACGTCATCTAGGTATAATTTTATTTTGGCAGGTTATTCCACTATACAAAATATTATTACAGTGAATTAAGGTGCAGATGTTTATTTTACATAATAAGATATTCGTACATTTTATGTAACTAATTTTAAAGTGTTTAATTTTACGATTTGCTTACACACAGTGCTCTTGCAAAACGCTATTAAAATTTTGAGAACACGTCTTTCCCTACGCACCACTGCACAACTGACTTTTCTACACCTCTCTTTTCCCAACATACAATTAATAACATTTTATTACATAAAAAAACCAAAAAAAACGACACCTCAATGGAAAAAGTCGATAGAAACCACTCTTTATGTCACGTTATTAACTCAATTCTATGGAAGTACATAGCTACCTAATCTGTCCTAATGATAATCTGCACATGGAATATGTTTTGGGAATTTAAATGTAGGTAACTTTTATATCGATATAGACGTCAAAACAAACTTTTTTCGATAGAATTGAATTTTTGTTTGTCTGTTGGACCAAGTATCAGAACTAAAATCTTTAATCAGATTTGGATGATACTGGTCATTTTAGTAAGTACTAGTAAACCGCCCTCGCTTCGCTTACGAAAAACTTCGCCTTACACTAAGAAATACCTACATTATTTTATTTATGGACGAATTGATATAAAACAATTAAGAAATATTAAGTGAAGCTTATTACAATACATTAGTGAAAACCAAAACGAAATCGGTTAAGCCGTTTCTGAGATTAGCGCGAACAAACGCACAGACAAACAAACGAAAATTAATTTAGGATAAAGGCCCCTAATAATGTTTTTTCTTATATATCGTTCGTGTACAGAAAGTTATGGATTATTATGTAGGATACTTTTAATCCAAGGGTAGATAGATCCCTTGGATTTCCGCGGGATGAGAAATAAAAATCTATTGAGAGGACAGTGAATAAAATTTTTACTACGTTGCTGCAGCTACTAAAATCAATTAATGTTTTGAATCATGTAACTAAAACAACCCATTCCTAAAACAATGCGGGTGTCATTTGTAAACCGCGAGGTGTAGTTTTTCTGAAGTGAAGCGAGGGCGGGTATTGTAAGTACCTAAAACTAAAACATCAATGAAACTCACGAACGTACGTACGTGGATAAGGTTTTTGATGCTGAGCGTAGAGCCTTAACAGTTTAGAATAGTTTTGTTTGATCGAAGTATCATCGTTTCGTCATGTAAATACATGACACATACACACACGCGTGTGTGTGTGTGTATAAACATATCTATCAAAATTATAACAGGCCTTGATGAAACCTTTTCTTTCCATCTGTCTGTAAATTTATAAGACTTATCACTGTTTAATGACTGTGTTCAATTAAGAAGATTTTTGGTATATTTGGAACCTATCCACGGGGACCCTGGGATATATTTTATCCCGGGAAATGGAAGAGTTCCCGCAGATATATTAAAGCGAGGCCAGGGCAGGTTACTGTTACTTTTAGATAAAAGTATTTCTACGTGATTCACACGCGTTACAAAATCACATCAATTTCATCTTGTGGCTGTCTCAATGAAGAAAAAAATAATAAAATTAACAAGCATCGCCTTTATTAGTATAAAAATTAGGAAGATCCAGCTAATATCTTGCCGTTGTAGATTCATTTACCCACATTTAATTTAAAAGGGATGATCTATATCTAATCGAGCATCTAAAAACGCTGAATATTTTCAATGAGGTAGTTTAATTTTCAATGTTATATTTTCTGGGAGACGTTTCAAATTATCTTCAATACTTAACGTTTGGTGCCATAAGGCGTACACTAGTTAAGTTGTGTGTGACCAAAAATGTATACCAAAAAGAAGACAAGAATACAGAATATTTCCTTGGTTTAATAATTATGTATACCAGAATCGCCATCTAAAAGAGAGTTACAACACAGTAACAAAATCAGTGTTAAATAAACCAGCAAACAGGTCACCTGATACTAAGTGATTAAAGACATTCATAATATTTAAATAAGTGTTTACGTACCGATTACGTTCAGTTCATGTATCTTCGACACCTTCGAGTACAATGGAGTCTCTAGAGCGATCTCGCAGGCGTAAGGACCCGACGCCATAAAATCCATCTTCTCCAACGTTATCGAAGTCGGCGACAATTTTATTAACTGGAATGAAAAAAAAATTTTTATACTCTAGATAAAAATATATATTTCACGAAGTGATATTTAAGTTTTGGCTTTTTATGTATGTAATATCTGAATTTATTGTAAATACAATAATACTTCATACTGCAGCAACTATATACGTACTATATAATTATATTCGAAAATTGTATAAATATAAATGAGAGCGTTTGTTTTTTTTTGGCGAACGATGTTTTTGGATTATATTAGCTGAAGAAAAATATTCTCAAAATACCCAAGTCCTATTGGAAATTCTGCAGCATGTCAAATTATATTTATTACATTTACATTATATTATTAAAACTAAAACTATGAAATGAGTTTGTAAAATTGCTGTCCATTTTAAATAAATTGTGATTGATTTCTTCAAAGTCTCCTTGAACTCCCACTTTGACAGCTTGCAACGTCTCTAGGTAACGACCTCAGACAAATGTGTCTGAGCACTAAAAAAATTTATTGGTTAAGGAAGGATATATTACTATGTATATTAAAAACAACTCCATGTTCCTAAACAAGTGTTTAGTAAAATTATAATTAAATAAAGTAAACGTATGAAATTCCATTAACAATCCACTACAGGACACTATTCTCTGGAACCCACATTACTTCGAGCTTGGATCACATTGCCCCAGGCGTTTTCCATCACGCTACTCCGGTGGGGATTGATGGACCGGTTCAACTAAATTTAATTTAATTTTTTAACGTATTGAAGAGCGAAAGACATTATTTATTATCGTATTTCAGTAGTTCAAAAACCCAGCAACTGTTTCTTACTCTATTTTGAAACTCGAGGTTATAGTATAACAATCACTAGTTTATATTTCACTTTATTTATGATTTAAATTAAGTGCCTCAAATTAATGCCTCCGAATAATTTAAAATAATACATAATTAGAACTCTACACTCGAGCTTATATCTTTAAAGCGTAACCTTCACAATTATTAAAAATTCTGAAACGGAACGCTGAGGGTCTGTGAATACACTATTTGAAGTCACAGTGAAATGAAAACCAGAGAGCTTTTACTCTGACTATACTTTTATATTTCATATGAATTGATTTATATAATATATTGCTATTTAAAAATATGACAGCTAAATTGATATTTTAGCTGAATAACATATTTGTGGGTAAAAGGGACCCATGCTCAACAAGATGATTAAAATTAAATTACATTTTGTCATTGTTCACTGTTTATAATAATTATTTATTTGTGTTTAATGCTGAAATTTCTGTTCTTATCTTACATATTTCTTACATATTCCTTCGCAACATTCGTTTTATTTATCGTCGCCTATTTGCATTAACAAATACTACTTTTCCTATACTTTGCCATTAATATAACAATGTAATTTCCTTCAAACCTTGTTTTTTTCATAACTTGTTCCCGCGATAAAGAATATTAAATAACGCTCTAATTTATTAAATAAGCCCCAAACTACTACAAAGAACATTGGCGATGCACAAAGGGGCACTTAATGGGAATTTTCCTTTACAAAGAAAATATACCTTTTTGTGATATTAACCGGTCTATTGAGAGTTTAAAATGGAATTACTTTCAGCTTCATCATAATCATTGCAACTCATCCCGACTCAAAGCTACATTTTGGTTCTAATTCATGTTGGAAGGAATGACAATGAGCGATTTTAAATTTGTCTAGTAGTATCAATCCTCATAAAGATCTTGTTGAATATATGTACACCTTTATACTCAATAACACTATATTGACACTGATTCCTCAACAAAACATGCATAGCATAGAATGATGGTAATGTCTCGTACAAAACATATATAGAATAGAAGTATGTATATAAAATTAATGAAAAAAAAAATACAATGCTCTCTATTTGTTTTGGTCAGTTCTCGCTTCCTCTCATCTATCTCCTCTCTTCCTTCGTCTCTACTATATTCTGTTCTTCTGTCTTTTTTCCTCTCCCATTGCCATCTATTGCAACTCTCTGCATATTTTGTAACTAACTTATACTTCTATTTTCTACTCTATATCTACTACTTTGATAAATACATTCCGTTTAGCGTTATTTTTATCTACAAGGCTTTCTTTTTACTGTTACTATAAAATATTTTTTTAACAACAGTTGTAATTATTTATATAACCTCATTTGAATAACTTTTTAATTAACTTCTTGATACCTTTATTGTTCATTATCCTAATTGATTATCAGTAAAAACTATACGATAAAATGTAAATTTTTAACATCATTATTTTTGGAATTAAGTTGTTTCTAAAATTATAAACATAATTTAATGATCTGAATCTGAGTTTGTTAAAGAATTTAATCATATCTCATTACCTTAGTACATCTTGATGTAAATTGCTGTAGAAGAACGTGTTCTCAATGATGGAAATTCGATCTTTTGATCCCACGGCGGTTATTGGCTTAATTATAATACTTCGCCGCTTTAAATAGTAATAACGGATTTTATCGCGAAATTATGTATGTCTACGCGGAATATGTGTCTGTATTATTAGAAGTAGTTTTTTACAATCGTTTTTACACACATAAATCAATATTAATTATTTGATTGAGACTTACGAAATATAATAACATTAGGGGATTATTGAGTATCTTTCAACAATAGCAATGATTTACGAAAAAATTGTAAAAGTATCCATGCTTTGTGTTATTTATTAAGCCTCAGTAGTAAGTTGCATGCCAAGTTTCAAGAAGTTAAAACTATTTATACTGAAATTTTATAAACAATTTATCTTAAAACCCCTCTACGTTATTTTACAATAAACGGTATATTAATTCTAGCAACCCTCGACTACCAACACATAAACTATAATGCGTATGAGAAATTGCAATCATATATAACACAACCTAAGTATGTATAGAAGTTGGCATTCAGAACATTTAGCGGCGGTAGTAGCCTTATGGTTTGAACATCGGTGAGACTCCAGTTACAATCCTGCACGCGCCTCTAATTTTTCAAATTGTCTGTTTTACAAATTAATTATCTCTTGCGTCGGTGAACAGAAATTTCGTGAGCAAATCTGCACACCTGAGAGTTTTCTATAATGTTCTCATAGGTGTGCTATTCCGCCAACCCGCATTTGGTCAGCGTGGTAGACTGCGGCGTTAGACCCTCTCATTATAAGAGGAAATCCCAGCCTTGCAGTGGGACAGTCATGGGCGTAATGATAATAATGAAAAAACATTTAAATAAGTGGCATATCAGTTATTTAAGCAATAATTTGAATAGTTCAGTTTTGACATTACAATATTTGAAAGAACAAAGAAAAACGTTGATTCCACATAAAGCAGCGAATAACAAAAATAATACTTTTAAAAACAATAACAATAAAAGATGCTGCATTATGCGAAAAACGAATGCACTCAGTTTTGCTGCGGTGGTGCTAAAGCCGCAACGCTGGTTTTCAGTACGTCCGTCTGTGGCGCACCACCCGAGGTGATAAAATTGGACTATAATGTTAATAATTAATCAAAAGTTTTGACATGTAAATATTATCATTCTTCATTCAATGGTGAATATAGCTAGTCTTTATTAATATTATAAAGAGAGCGCGAATAGTGTGAGTTTGTGTATTTCAGGAAGGTAATCTTCGGAACCACTGCATCTACTTAAAAATGTTTTCCATTTGAAAGATAGCTTATTTCGGATGGACATAGGCTATATATTACATTGTTATTACGTGTATATAAATGAGCATAATTGTTGAGCACAAGCGAACTCAGGGCGGGCCGCTAATATATGTATTACGAGTATTTAAGTGATTTGCATCCTGTCACGAATCTGTCTCTGAAAGGAAGTTGCATATTTGTGTAACTGTGAAATCTTGCCAAGTTTTACATTTAAGTCAGTAAAAAGAGTGAGTTGGATCGCGTCATTTGTTAACGTCACTAGCAACCACGGCTAGCATGAAACAAAATTGTTAGATTGACGGCGTACTTGGCTGTATCTGTTTAACGAGCCTTTTAATTTGATACACTATACATATAACTTTCATAATTATTATTTTCTATACTTCCCAAAATCAACTTGAAATCAATTTCAGTGTCTTATAATATTGATCTAACGAGCCGTATATTTTGATATATTAATCGTCAGCTCTGGACATGGATATCAGGAGGAATCACTGACTCCTTAGACGCTAAACAGGAAACGATGGATCCGCTTGTTTCTGGCTCCTTAACACAAAAAGTTTATATGTTGAGTCTAGAAGTAGGGGGGTAGCTGACCAGTCATGCAAAAAACTCCACAACATTGTATGAGCACTGTCGGGAGTTAATTGGGTTTCAGAGCCCATTTACAGCAGACAAAAGGGACCGGGTAAAATTACCTCATTTGTTGTTCAGTAGAGTGTACCATGAGGAAGAGAGGTTGACTTGGATTCAATGATGGACGAAGCCCTTACGACTTAAACTTACTCAGAAGCCCCGGGGAGACCGACCATGAACGATGAATTAACTTGTTTTCGGAAGCATGAAAGAATAAAAAAACTTAAGCCACTAATTGTTTGTTACGCCCACCTAATATTACTTGGTCGATGATTTACGATTTCTTCAAGCCATCGGAAGAAAATAACCGAATACCAGCTAATACATTTATAAAATATTTTTGTTCTTATTCATTGATTTGTCTAAAGATAGAAATTTTAAACTCTGACAGCAGCTACCTTTTGTGACGCAGTCATTATCAAAGAAAATAATATTGGATTTTTTTCTGTACTATAACCCTTTGCATGTCAATTCTCATTATTCACTTTCAGAGGGTGGCAAAAAGGGTTACATTTTTTTTTAATCTCATTTTAACATTTTGCATTCGATGTGTAATTTTATTGTGAATTTATTTCACCATCAAAGTAGGTAATTATCACTTAATGATATACTTAATCTAATATATTTAAAATGAAAGTGAATCTGGTATTTCTCATGAAATATATGAAACATTGTGCTTTAGGGGTTATTACGTCCAATTTTCCAGCCGCCAAA
This sequence comes from Megathymus violae, assembly GCA_003671415.1. Classification (NCBI taxonomy): domain Eukaryota; kingdom Metazoa; phylum Arthropoda; class Insecta; order Lepidoptera; family Hesperiidae; genus Megathymus; species Megathymus violae. The sequence goes on from PDGT01000051.1 coordinate 1,277,765, forward strand.
AAGACTGTAAAGTGTGCATGAAGATCAAATGCTTCTATGTATACTGTGCCACAGGAGAACCACACTTTATTCAGTACGTAGTTGATCCAAGATGCCATATAAAATATCCGTGGCTTTAAGATAGTGACTTGATCGTATAACGGATATTGCTTGGGGATTATGTGATAGCTGTGTACTGCAGATTGAATGTATATTTAGGTGTGTTTGAATTCAGGTTATTTAAAGTACATATGTATTTTTATAGCAAAAAGGAGTAATAATAAATCCAACGGGCTATCGTATGGTAACCTGGTGGTGGTCACAGTCACCTTTTGCAACATCAGAGGAATCGTCAATCAAACGCCAAACCTGGATAAGAGGTATTTTGTTAAGAATTCTCTTTTATTATGACTAAATTATCTTTTTTGAGGAACCCCATATTAGTGTTCTTCAAGGATATCTTAAAAGGACGCTCGTTTACATGTGCGCTACATAAAAGATCGTAAAAATCAAACTATGGGGGATTACCACGAATCCACTCAACGCGGAAGGAATTTTTTTTCTATATATTTTCTTTTTCTATATACTTTTTTCCTACAAACAACGCGTAAAGTTGAAATAATATCTTTTCATTATATTTCAGGTTTGATTTATCTAGAGAGTGTTAATTTCTATAAAATCGATTATGCCTTTGGTAATGATAGTAAACTTCTAAACGATTAGTTTTCTCAAGTCATATTCACGTAATGTATTTGTTTAATGGAGATTATGATTCATGATGATGACAATATTCGGTAACATTAAAGTAATAAGCAAATTCTATATCTTCCAGTAGATCATTACTTATAAAAAATTTTGTTCCATTTTACTTGTAAGTAATATTTTATATAAAGTTCAAGTAGTCTCGGGTGTTGACGTAATTTCGCCAATTACATCGATAAAGCCACGAAATTGAGCTCCATTCACATAATTATAATACATTAGTATATATAATAAAATTATGAAAATAATGATAAAATTTTGTCAAAAAGTCAAGGTCAAAAATTGTTTATGATTATATATTACAAATTATAGTTAATAAGTCTTTGACGATATAAAGACTATTTTCTATCATCAATATTTAGATACTTATGCACTATGTTTCAAAAATCTACTTACTCAATAACAATGGGCGTACTTAATGCCTGATAGGTTCTCCACCAATCAACCATGGGCGATGGTTAGATTGTGATTGCTACAAAAAAAGTACATAAAAAAAATCACAATCATTAAAACCGCCGTGACCACCCCACTCGCACACAGGCACACCACGAAATGAATGACTACATTTCTGGACAGGGTTGATGAAATTTTAGAAGGTAAGGCACACTAATAAATATAAATAATAATTTTATTCGACGTTAGTTTTTATAAACACTTTCCGATACTGAAACTACGTCACCTTCAATAAATCCATACCGTGAGTGGTCCCGGAAGAAACGGTAAGAAACTCCCAAGAGTTTTTTTTTCCTACTCACAGGAAGAAGACGAAGAGGCAGAAACTTACAGAAAGCATTCACTACTATTTACGACTGTATATGAAACTCATGTCCAAGCAGTCTTGTCTTTAAAGTAATCATATATATGCTTTTGATGTGAGTTTTTAACTTACAGTAAGCCATTACCGTAAATTCTAACGGAATTTTATTATAATTTTTGTTTACACATCTACATTTAAAGAAATCTCTAAGCGAGTGCTTAGGCATGAGATTGTAAATAGCGCGTGCTGTTCTTTTCTACAATATAAAAATGTATTCAATATCAGTAGTTGAACCTCACAACAATATAACAGAGGACATTACACTGAAAGGTAGCCAGAATGAACTAATCTTGCTGTTTTTACGTCAATTAAAAGCCTTACTGTCATCACAGCATAAGTAGCGGAACTGTCTCTGTGACAATCTTTCAATGTAAGGACTCCATTTTAATCGAGACGTTAATTAACAACTTTGAAAAATTCTATACAGGCTTCAATTAAAACATTCTTATCATAACCGAGCGGGAATATTATATAATTAATTGTGACTAAAAGTAAATTGTAAACAGGGGTTATTCTTTTAATTGTCCCCCTGCTGGGCCCGGATATCCTCGCGTATGGAGGGTTTAAGGCCAAGCTTGGTCATGATTTAAGTCAACGCTTAATTTTTTTTGTATTCAATTTACAAATGATTCACATTAGAATATGCAGGACAGAATGAAAGTGGTACGAGCTATGAGAAAAAGAGAAATAAAAATACATAAAAGTTTCCACTCTCATATGCGATCAATCAAATTATCACATACAACCATGACTTAAAAGCAAAAATTCATCAGTCACATAAATGCAACTTCGCTCTGCAGATAGGGTCAGCACCAAAAGGGTTACCAAGTAAGAATCGAATCGAATATAAAATATTTGCCATAGCATATTAATGTTTAAAACAAAAATAATTAATACTTATATGATAGATCTAAGATACTAATAAAAACGATCTCAATCCAAAAGGAGCGCAAAGATTTTTTTTTCTCAAAACTATATTGGGAGCACAATTTTCAAAGTACACTAGATAAAGCATTCTAGAGTCGAATAAACTAAACCGTGAAATATAATAGAATGACAAATTGGAAAAATTAAATAAGAGAATCGACAAAATGTTCACGAGGTGATTAAATTAATGTTTCAGATAATCTGAGAGAGTGGATTGAAGGGAATCGAGAAGAGAGACTTGAGTAAACAAAGCTATCTGCGCTCACGAATCCGAAGGCCGGATGACTTAGCCTTAGTACTGGTTAAAATAATATATTACGAGAGGTTGTTACTATATTTTTGCGTTTCTTAATATCTTAGTTTACTATTAAGATGTATATAATTTCTAGCCCTGATTATCCTACACTCTTAAAGATACTATAGGATAAATATTGAGAATTAGATAAGATGAGTGCGGATAAGTAAGTGGATACAAAAAAGAAAGGGACCGTTTACCGGCAGTTAATAAATAGATACATTGTAACAAATGGCCGTTAGTTAGTGATGCGCGATAGAAATAAAAAAATGTGTTTATATTTGGGCAGACAGAATGTGAAGGTATAGAGTAACTAATAACCTGCCTGCTTCGCTTCAGTAAACTTACAACCGCATCCGAAACAGTGGTTATTTATTTTTATCAGGTATTTAATACATTTCATGTGATAAACTTAAAACTTATCGTTATAGGTGTCGAATTCCCTATGGATTATGGATTATAATTGCAATAGTAAAACAACGTTTTATCTACTACCCTCTTATCGAGCCTCCTTCCAAATTTTAATGTAATTTTTCGCGGGGAAAACCATTTTCCGGGATGAAAAATACCCTACTTTATCCATAATGTAAGCTATACATGTGCCAGTATTATATTTTATTTGTGATGTATTGTGTGATATTTTGGTCTGTTTGTTGTCAAAAGAGCCTACCTGTAATAATAATTTCAAATAATATTTAATGCGCAGATTCGTTTTTGTTTAAGTTTGATTAATTGTATAAATTCATGAGATGTAGCTTATTCAGACAATCAATTTAACGTCTAAACACACATCAGCATAATTGTTCATGTGGTAAACAAAGAAACTTATTAGTCTTTCTACTCTCAATGACTAGTCACCTTGCGTGCCTACATCCCCATGATTTTATGTTTCCGAACACCTGCGGCTTTCATAAAGGTGCGGATGAGATATGGTAAGGGTCCGTATAAATAAAGCCGATATTTACATTATATATTTATGTATTTTATTTGTTCATGTAACCCTTGTAGCGACACTTTAAGTTAAAAAGAATCTTAAGACTTTAAGACTACTTAATTGCGCTTCTGAATTATAAAATACTACATGGAAAGCTCATTTGTATCTTGCTCCCACTTGAATTGATTAAATTATGTGCGTATTAAAATCACTTGGTTAGTAAAAGAAAACATGTTGAGGAAAGCTGCAGACCTAAGAGATACATATTTCTTTCAACCTTTAAGTACGAAGAATCGAAGTGAATCTAACGATAAGCTTCACTTTGATTGACGTAATTACAGTGCGCAGAAGTGACAGACAGCTAGTGTAAATCTTATGTGATCTGAAGAATTGCGCCACTTCGGGCGTAGTCGGCCGTTCGGATCGAGATGGACGACCGCTAATAGTAAAGCTTCTTTCTTTATGTTAACAGCCGACAAACGAGCAGACGAGCCACCTGACGGTAAGCGGTCACCGTCGCTCATGGACATTAGCAACACCAAAGGCATTACTGATGCGTTGTCGGCCAGGAAATTAGAAAGAAAGAAAGAAAGAAAGTAAGTAAAGTATTGGCTCTGAAGCCGCCAGCCGGAACACGACGAGTCGTTTGGTGGCTGACTGAAGCAGGAGGGTGGTAACCAGCCAGGCAGGCTTCACGGAAAGATAATAATACCAGTATAATATTAATGACATAATAAAAATACTGATAATATAATCCTTACGAGAAGCCCTACCACCAAGCAGGCTGGCTTCTATTACCTCTTACGACATCCTGTTCTGTCAACATGGGATTGGGGACAGCATTCTAGGCCACCTCAAAACGACTTTCTTGAGTTCTTCCGTGGTTCAGAGGTCACATTAGCCGTCGGTCTCCGTTATTATTATCAAATAGTAGCCTATTATGCCTCCATCAAGCTTCACTGAAGCTCCTTATTGACAAGACAGTACCCTGCATAGAGCTACTAAGGGGTTGAAGCCTTCGTAATACAGTGAACTAAACAACAATATTCGTTCAAGAAATAGATCTAAATATTCAAATGAAGTCGTCGTTTTTATAGCTATCACAATAAATAAGTATTCTAATTCGTAGAAATAGCAAAAGTTATTTCAAACAGAATCAAATGTGACAAAAATGAATTTTATAGAAAGTCGTATAATAATGATTTTAACAAAATTTCAACCATCTGAAAATATAAAGAATTAATTTAGGGTGGGTTACTGGTTAAAATGTTAAAAACTAGTTACAAATTGGTCGTTTGCCATAGCTATACTTAGCAATATCTGACAAAACCTTTGTACATTTACCTTTACATTTTTACCTTGGGGCAAAGTTACCATTATGTTAATTGCGCCGTGAAGACATACAACATTCATTCACACAGTCATTTGAACCAACTTTATCTTTTGCTTTTGTGGTCGACATTGAGGTCAGAGATTTACCTTCTGCCTGTGGTTTTTAGAAGTTCCATAAAATTAGCTCTGTTTCTGCATTACACACACATGACATGACACACATAAATTATATGAGAACCATTTACATAAATCAATTGATATTACTGTAGCAATCGAAAACGGAATCGCTCGTTCAGCAAGTCACTACTATAGGGACAGAAGATCTTCTAATAGATAACAAGACTATGCAGACCTGGTTGTCAGTTTGTATAATAGCAACGGATAATATTATTATTGAAACAAGTCGTTTGATAGACATGACTAAAACTTTTGTTCCCCCTTTTCGCCTTTGTTTGTCAATCTACATGGTTTTGTTTCGTTTGATAGCTTTTGCAGAGGTTTAATGATATCGATATAAAAATGGAAACCAAATATAATTTGATGATTGAAGCTGAGTTTTCACCAATATGCGAACACTTATTTAGTCGTATTTTTCGACGGTAGTCTTTTTAGGGTTTCGCTCATCGGATGATAAAAGAGAAAGCTTACGGGATCACTCGCATATCCCGTCTGTCTCACGTGATTTTATTTAAATCTACTGACAGGAAAAATTTGCCCGGAAAGGTTGAATTGTGACATATAAAGGGTTTGGTGACCTAAAAACGGATTTATACTGTAAATTAAAAAAAAAAAAAACTTATTTTGGTAGGTAGCTTTAGGTGTAAATTATTAAAGTTAAGCCCGGGACCAGAATAGTGCTACGGTATACCCTGCCTGTCGTAAGAGGCGACTAAAAGGGGGCTTCCGGGATCGTGAGCGGCTAGGGTGGGAGCCCGAACCGTCCAGCCAACGACCCCGGGAAGGACGTCGGTATGCATGTCCACATACCGGACACCGTAACACCAGAAAGCAAGGGGTGCAGTTCGTCATCCCGAGCAGAGCCCGGCGGGGCACGCGCTCATAGGACTCCGGTTGTGTTCCGTTGGAGATCCCGGAGTCCTATCATAGCGCCGAAGAAGGCCACCGGGGGGTTTTAGTGCGATAAAAATCCCACATAACTCGGCGTCGCTCCCACGGCACCGGGTACCTTATAAAGGTTTCCCCCTCGTCAACAAAAAAAAAAGGTGTAAATTATTAAAAAACAAGATTGTAGTCAAATAAATCGCGTAATGTATCAAATAGAAACGCTCATTTTAGGGATACAAATATATAATTTTTAATTGTAAAATTAATAGGCATTCAACAATACTCAAAGATTGTTGACAACCAACAACGTTAATATCGTGGTGCCCTCCAATAGTTTGTATAAAATCACATTTTGACCCCACCAATAAATGCGCACTTAATAAAAGCGCATTGTGGCTACGCTCTAATCATTTTTATTGTGTAGTGATCTAAGAAATTTGAATTAGAACATATTGTTTTGAAATTCTACTAACAGGTGTTAATGCAGGTAGCTATTAACAATCTTACCCCTATTTTGTTACTTCCAACACCCTCAAAGAATTTTGCAAAACTTTTTGAAAATCCCGACGCTCGCAAGTATAAGTATATCTTGTAAGTATAAGCAGTGGATAAATGTAACATTACTCACGTTTATAGTAGCGCCGCTTATGTTAAAGAGCTCCACGGGAGGATCTCTACCTCGTACGTACTTCATGATACGTTGCCCGTTCTTGAAGAACACCACCTGGAAAATGTTTACGTTTTTATACACCTTACAAAGACTATTGCGAGTTTATGTATAATACTTTGATGGCTTGTATTGCGCGTGTTGGACAAAATTAAGACAATTTAATGTCAAATTTGGATGGAAATATCAGTGAAGATAAGTCATTATTAAAATCTATTATTTTTGGCCGTATTAAGGCAGCCTAGAACACAGATCCCAATCCAATGTTGGTAGAACAGGGACAGGTAAGAGGCGACAGAAGCCGGCTTGCTTGATGGTAGGGTTTCGCGTCTAGTTAAGTCATCAATATCTGTAAGCCTGTCTGGCTAGCTGCCACCCTCCTGGCTGGGGCTTGAGAATCAATACTTTCTTTCTTCTTCTTACTTGGTCGACCAAGTATCATTTATGTTACTAATGTTCGTGAGCGACAGTGACCACTTATCATCAGGTGGCTCGTCTACTACTTTGTCGGCTATTTAAATAACTAAAAACAGTATTCATTAATTTAGTATGTACAAAAAGGTACCACTTTACGAAAGATTTATGCAACTAATTACGTTATAGTATTGTTATATATTTCGTAACAAATTCTGTAGCCCAGTTCTGAAGATATACACAACATAGATGAATGTTCGTTCTCAAGTCTAGGATGTGGTTTAAGCATGTTACCGTACCACCTGCGACACTGGGGATCCTAATGCAGAATGGGTCCATTTTTATTTTGTACCAGTAACCCAACCTTATTTCACATATTCTTTATGTTCACAAATACTCGTTATACTCAAAACTAATCTTATACGTATCAGTCATTTTACAAAGATACAAGTTTAATCTCTCTCGTGTCTCGTGAAACAAAAGATCCGTTTAGTAGTTTGTTAGTGTGTAAGATTGTTGCATTCAAATACACTTTGTTTAATACTTTGTAATAATTATTATATGCAAGTAATATAGTAATTATTATATTCACTACGATAAAGTGCTAAAAATATTATATTGATTTTGATTTTATATTTGACGTTTTAATGGCAGCACATAAATAAAGGAAAGCCACTGATTCAATCAGAGGCTGGGTAAGAGGTAGGTAAAACTGAATCACTACATAAACCCAATGAACATTCGATAGTAGTCCTGTTTGAATCTAATTTCATACTAAAATAGAGTTTAGTTCATACTAAAATAAGTCATTGGTATTCACTCCGACGAATGTGTTACTTTATGCATTATTAATTTGTATTCCTAACTACAGTTCCGGGAACCCTAACTTTGGCAGTAGGATATACTATCCTTTGATGTATTTTCATAGGATCGTTCGCTCCCCGTGAGGATTTCATTACAATATGGTTTAGTATGTGGGTAGACTAAAAATATAGTGTGTGCCAGACGGTCGCACGCAGCATTGTGTTTAATCTTGTGTTTAATTTATAAGTCACAAATAAAAAAGACGTACAAATATGTTATCAGAATTACTAGGTTTTAAAATATTTGCACAGTTCGCTTGCTAATTTTGCCGTAAATAAAAATTTCTTTAAACAAACTTAGGACTTAGTAAGCGTGGGCCAGAGATGGTAACAAAAGAGGAGATTCATTTGCAGGAACACATTTAGGACTCAGCAAGGAGGACCAGAGATACAAGCAAAAGAGTAGATTCATCTGCAGGAGTAATATTATCCCAAATAAAACTTTAATTTGTCACAGTTGCATAATATGTTCGTAAATTAAGATCAAGCAAAATATTTGAGCAGGTCTCTCAAAACTATAGTATTATTGGTTATCATTAAAGGGGGAATGAAAAAGCAGAGATGGGAGAAAAAGGAAAAATATACAATAATATCCGTGGAATAAAATGTCTTTGTTCTCTGGCGCTTCATGGGACCGTGGGAGCGGGCCGCTTCGTCTGGACGACGTAGAGGCGTGTGACCTCAAGGTAGTGACGATCGAGGAACATGTGGTTCGGTTGGCGCGAATGATGTTCGACCGCACCGATAACGGGCCACATGAATCCTTGAGGGGGATCGCGCCCCTACACACTCGCCTTCCGAAAGGCAATCCGTTTCTGCGGGAGCTCGTAGAGTCAGGATAGTTTCCCGCGTACCTGGAGAATGACTGCCTGCAACCCCTAGTTTGCCTTGTGGACTGGATCTCTTCCGCGGTTAAAAAGGATGATCCTTGAAACCCTCTGAACCCTGCACATTACATGCCAGAGAGGGCAGTTGCGTAGGAAGACCCGATGTGTGTTTCTTTGTTCTCTGAACATTGTTTACTTGAATTGACTATAATATTAATTTTAAACGATTAATTGCTGTCTATGTTTATATTATTACTTGATTCATTTTCATACCACATGTTTTGAAATGAACTAACTTCTACTAAACTGCAACGCCTCACAGTAGTGTGAAACTTAATCGACAAATCTATTTTAAAACGTTTATTTATATTGAAATTATATATATAAATAAATAATTAATCATTCACAAGAATGAATTATAGTATATGATGGTACAGCATTAAAATCAAAATTTACATTTCGTTTTATTTCACATTCGAATCTCCAACACCGAAAGCTATCTCGTTGCACTCTAATTGTGATCGATGTTCGTAGTATAGACATTGACTGATGAATCTCGAAACGAAAAACAAAATCTAGCATCTTAATAAAAGGCAACCTCACCGATCGTATTGTCAGCTTTGACGCTGTTCCTTAATCTTCGACGCTCAAAGTATTTTTGTTTTTCTTCTACTACAGCATATATATTTTAATGAAACAGGGGCTGAGTTTGTCACCTTATCGATAGACTCCGGGTCGACGTTGTGCTCACAACGCAGAACGGCGCTGTGCCCGTGAACTACGAACCGTGGTGCGCGTAGTTCGACAGTCACTTCCTTCATACTAGTAACTGCAACAATTAAAAGCTTAACTTAGTATTGGCACAAGCCAAGCAATCGAGTGACATTAATCTATTTTGCAACAATCCTTAGCACAATGAATGATTTTGTTGTACTCATACATTGAACGTAGTCAGTGAGTTAACGAACAAATGTTTATTAATTATACCTTTTAGTTGCTTTCGCATATAAAAAATGAAAAGCTTGTTTTATTTTATGTAAAGAAACAAGTGGTCGTGCGAAAGCAGTTTCGAGATACTCTAGTCCTTGGCGTACCAACAGTTCTGTTGAATGATATGCATATGAGGTACGCGTATCATCTCCCACCCACAAAGGAAACATGCATTTATGGTAAATAAAAATATATACCAACATAAGTTAACTATTTTTCTAGCTTCTACAAATAACCATGAGATGTTTTTAAGGGTTTTTCTCGGTCGCAGTTCTGAGATGGCTCTTGGAACTACGGAAATCGGAATATACGGGTCCTCCACTTTCATTCGGCCGACGACGTATCTGTCATTTATGAAGTAGTCAGCAGATTCATGGGCTATAGTGACTGTTCGTAATTAGGTTCGATGGTCTATCTGCTTGTTTAATCGGCTATATACGTAAAGATACACATCTATATCGCAACACAAAGGAAATATTAATATTAGCCAATGACCCTTGCGAATTATTCCAAAATAGATTAATCCTAGTTTAAAGACTGTGACATTTCAGCAAAATAACAATAATAATGACATTTTTTCAGGTTAAACTAAGATCTCTCAGTTTTAAACCAGTTGAAGCGTGTAGCGCATAGAGCTCGTTTTCTAAATGAAGAGGTTCATAAGACTCCACTCCACCGCACTGCTCCAGAATGAACTGATGAGTGTTTTTAAATTTTTGTTTTTAAATCCCTCCAAGTACCTGTTGTACTAGCATTGTTGAGAGCACTCTAGATGGCCTAACCGCTGATGTCTAAAGAGCACTGTCATAATGTGTGTGAGCAAAACGCTTGTAAATTTATTCGGTCAACAAATCAACTCTCGACGGCAGCCATGTTAATTCACTCAGTGATTCCGTGCATCAAGTGAATCACTAGAAATACATCAGTAAGTACATCAATCATATCGACTACCACTAGCAAACTACCACTACTAATAATTTAGTAGTAAATACTAGTGCAGTAACAAAGCGCGTAACAAGTGGTACGAAGGTAGGTGCGCATTAGATAGTCGAGTTTTGATCCTTCACGGGACGTCTAATTTTTCAAATTATGTATGTATAATACAAAGTTACAGTGACACATTAACCTCATGGAAACTTGGATACCCACTAATCCGCACTCAGCCAGCATGACTGCTTATGGCCTTAAGTCTGGTCCCACTGCAACAAGTGGGACATGGTTTGTGATAGTATTGATGATGATAAAGTACTTAATAGTGGTAATTGAGCTTTATCCATTAAGCATTTAAGCATACCAAAACCAACCTTCGAATATCGCTGTCTCTTCAACTTTTTTCTCTGAACGAGGCATAACAGAATCTTATTTATGAAAACCTCTCAAAGGAAAAAGCTGATAAAAATTTTCTTTCACTTTACCGTACTCAAGGGTTTTGCTACGGGCTTTGAATCTCAATGAACCAGAGTTCGTTTCCAGTCATGGCCTGCGAAAGTAATACTAACTAATCCACAGGCCATTCGCGTTTCTTAATTAAACGTCCTAAGAATTCGTTTAAATTTCAAAGCCAGTTTGTTTATTGTGAAAGTTGTCCCAGGGTTCATTTTATTTATGAAATCATTTTGAACAAGAGATTACATATAGTTGATTGTACCAGGCGTTACTTTGCGGAAAGACATTGTTATTAAATTACTATTAATTTACTTTGCAACAATTCGCAAGCACAATGTATGATGGTATATATACCCTATTTTTTCGAACCTGGAATGAAAAAATATTTCTGATACTTAAAAGCTACGTACACCGTAAATAAACGTTTTTGAATATGGGGGGACAGTATACAATTTCACGGGCGTTTGACTCGGATTATATCGAGTTTAATTTGTGAATACGATATAGATTACTACTCTGTACCCGTATGGACATTGACCACATTATGTTATGTGACAAAGCTGGCTTATCGACAGAAAAATTAAAACTTGACTGTTCTTCGATTTGATCTTGCTTTTTAATTCGTACTTAATTGTGTAACTGTATCCCAGAATCAATCCAAATCAAAAAACAACATCTTATTACATTCGAGAACCAACTGCGAAAAGTTTATTGTTTAATGATTTTCAGTAATATAACTTTTGATTAGTCTAGTGATCATTGTGTAACAGATATTAAGTAAGTCAAATGTCTAAGTAAAACGGATATATGTCTCAGTAACTCAATTGACTCTTTCCGTTGACAACCTAACGTTCTTAAATCGAGTCTTGAACCAAGCTGGTGACGGGAACACAGAAATGGGCCATTCGTTTGCTAGCTCTCGAGAAAGCAAGACGTGTTCAAAATAAAGTGTAACGCAGTGACAACAAGGAGTATTATTTGCAAGCCTCAGCAAGCCTCAAGTTACTAGTGTGAATCTCTAAAGATTTAAATTGTCGTTGAAGTGTATTGTGCCGAATATTAAGGTAAAAGCGTTAATAATTGTATAAAAAATATTATAGTATTAGTTATTTATGCTTCAAAATCTGTTCTCGATAACTTACTACCCATTTTCGGTACCACTCGATCGTCCGCTGGTTTCCCTTTCAAAACTATCAATAGAAGAGAGCATGTATAAAAGTTAATTCAATTCAAAACTAGATCTCGCTGAGGCCACACATAAGTCTTGAAAAATAAATCACCGTTGATTTTAAGTTAAAATGTTGTAGTCAGGCAAATAAAAAAATTATAGGGTACCTACCACTTTGACTGCTCTTAACATATTTGAAATTCAGAACTAAACTTTATTTGAGTCTGACGTCATTGCGTCGTTCGTTAACAAATATATTTTTTTATGCAAATCGAAAAACTCAAAGGCGTTCTAATCGATGGTTGTTAGTGGGCAACGCCACTCGAATGACGTTCATAACACCAAAGTCATTACCGACGCGGCATTGCGGGGCAAGGTGGAAGTGGGTAATTCGCTTTTTAACTGGCTGTTCAACATTGAAAGTATGTTTCAGTTTCACAGTTGATTCAAAGGAGAGTGATCAATAAACCATAATACTCTTCTATTGTTAATGTACTTTACCGCGACGTATTGATGGGATTAACATATTGTAAGGAAACTGAAATCTTACATTACAATATTAATTAGTACCAGAACACGGATTATCTCGTCTTTGACACGAATAAATACAGATATCTATCACTCACTCACACATATACACACACACAGGCACACACACACACACACATGTAATACACAGACACCGGCACACTATACACACACATTTTCTTGTCGTATAACCAAAGTATTGAACGTTGTTTTCCTTGACGCCGGGAATGGGTGTGGGAGCTGGTGTACTAAATTTATGTATTCGATGTAATTTTTATTTTTGAAGTAAATTATATTTCAATCACTTTTTATTTTCAATCTGTGTGTAACAAAAAAAATACCAATGATTTCCAACAGAAGGGCTCTCGTTCCATTGCCTCATCCGTCGTTCAGCAAGGTGCACCACAGGCAGATGCGATAAGTTTGGAGTCCACGGTTCTACAGCCACGGAAACCAGACTGCTTAAACTGAGACTTTGTTATAACTATAACCACAAATTGAAACGACCAACGATAGTCAATATTCTTTCCTTTATTTTCTGAAGAATATTAAGATTGAACAAAAATATTCCTTGTGGATTCTCCTAATATGATTTCATTCGATGTTTGATCTATACGAAGGCCGTAGACTGAACTACCCAAGCCATCGATTGATACGCCATTGCTCTGAGATTTCGCCGGTAAAGCCAAATTACTTCTATGCAATCTATTGTAGGTGAACAGTGCGATACCTAAGCCTATTGTGACCTCTTTCTAATGGCATGAAGTAGCAATCGTGGTAGCTCGGATCGTGATTCTCATACTCGTACAGCTCAGTCACGAAAACATTTTAGAATTGTAAATTTTATTCACAGATGTACACATTGTGTGTGTGAAACAGACAGCTACACAGAAAGGTAAATTCAGAAATTGCAGCTTTCATCTATAGCTACAATTAAATTTAACTCCGTTACAGTTTTCAAGAAATATTTAATTAAGAGAGACGTTATTCCTTTTTTATTTCTGTTAAAATTTTCAGTCAAAACTTTTTCACTCAATAGTTCTTTTAACTGCTAATATCTTAGTATTTTTGACAAAAGTAATTTTAACATCTAAAATTTCGAAGACTTTTGTTTTCAACAAGGAAAAACGCGCACGCTTCGCTTAAAACCTACGCCTTACGTTAAAAATAGCAGCCGCATTGTGCTAGGAATGGTTTATTCTAATTCTGTGAATCAGACACGTATTATTTTATTATAATAGCCAAGTAGTAGAAATTTATTTTACTGGCTTGTTAATAGAATGTCCATATTAACTTTTAATACATATCCTCTGGGAACAGACCATTTCCCGAGATAAAATGTATCCTTGATTATGACCCATAATATAAGCTACTAATATGTCAAACATCATTCAAATCTTTACCGTGGTTTTGTTGTGAGAAATAATCAGACAGACAATGATTCCAAAAAATATATGTTGTGACTTCTATATTCACAACAAAGTCTACTCAAAATAAAATTTCCATGAAAGAAATTGTTATTAGTCGAAATAAACGTTTTCTTTCTTTTTCTTTCTATCAAATTATTGTATGAATAAAACAGTTAATCTAAAACAAGCAAAGAGAGTAGGTGATGATAGGTATTAGTAGTAGATGTACAATGTATTTGTCTTGGTGGTGAGCTTAACTGCCGAGCAACCGTGGGACTTTGGCCCCCCTATTTCACCCCTTTTTCAACTCAAAATATACTTATTCATGAGATAATCAGCAAAATATTATATACCTAAAGAGTTAGATCTAAAAGACCGCTTTCAAATTGCTTTTAAGCCACTGGAAAACAGTTCTCAGTCTATACTTCTATTGATGTCCTCGTATTTCCATATATGTATGTATACCATCACAACAGACAAAACAACAAGATCCCAAAACACAAAAATTGCCGAGAGCCATTAATAAAACAGACATAATAAAGGCAAATGTTCGCCTGAGCCGTTGTACATGCTATTCTCAGAAACTATAAGTCATTAAGATTTTAAAATTTTCATGCATTGCAGTGGACATATACTCCAACATAACATATTAGTACGCAATATCTCAAAGAGTAAAAGGTTATGAAGTTTGAACTGGACTTATATTATATAAATGTTAATAAACTTTTAATACTTCCCTTATAAAAGCTAAAAATAATATAAAAAGCTAAAAGAAAAACAAAGTGAATGTTGCTTTGGACCTAATACAGCGAAATATAATTTCACGGAAGTTCGAGCCGGCTTACGGGCAGGTGTCATGACGGGAACCGTTGTGATTGCGCGTGGACTTCGTTATCCGCAATTATATCCTAATTATTTTATGCAGTGGTTACATGCTACTGAATGAATACTTTAAATTAAATTTGACATTTTATGAATACAATATTATAAAAAGCTGAGAAAATATTATACTCTTAAAATAGTTGTACCAATCGCAAGAGACTAACAAAATTAAGTGCAGTAGCAGTGCTGCAGTAGCAGAGCTGGTGGAATATATTCTAAGCCTCCTTAGAACGCATGTTTCCAGTCGGCTACTTAGTCGGGGGTTTAATATATGACCACTATTGGTAGAAATTTCATCCGTGCTACCCGAGTTTCGAACGACTATCGATATTTACTTTGGCCACTATTCTCTAAACAAAGTTCACATTTCAAGCACAGTGATAATAACGGCCCAGGAGAAGATATCTAATCGCTTTAATGGGAGCTATTTATTAAATTAAAACTATTCATTTCAAAGGCAGAATATGTTTTTTAACAAAACTTAGATATAATGAAATTATTTTTACCTGGATAGTAATGAAACTCAATTACTATCGAGGTGTTAACTCGCAAATAGCGTCGTCAGAGCGGCGTTGTAATCAGCAACGTGCTCCGCATGCAAGAAGGTCGACTTAGATCTAGATAGGAGGTAACAAAACCAGGAATTTAGTGTAGTAATATCAGCGAGAGACTTAGCGATGTTCTTAAAAGGTTAACGGGCAAAATGTTCCAGCATTATCTCACTTAAACTAAATCAATTAATTTTAAATACCATAGTTTTGATACGGCAATGACTAAGGCATCTTTACCCAAATCCAAAATACCCGATTTCAGCCAAGAAGTAAGCGGGGAATTCTTTTTTAACCTGCTCTCCGATGCGATAATCGTTAACATTTCATGGTTGATTCTAAAAGGAAAATGGTGGACAGGTGAAGAACTCTAGTACCATTGGGCTTGACGACTATACCTCCTTACATCTACTATTTATACAATCAGTTCCGACAGGTCATGAAATTACCCGCTGATTTAAATCCACAAAAAAATTCCTTATTCAAGATATATTGACAATGTGAAGATTATTCATGAAATACGATTTACGAAGTTCGAATTTGCCCACAAATTTCCGGAACTTCCATCTACCTTGATTGAATTGTACACAGTCCAAATAAATCATTCCATGTTGCACTTCGCACTTAAGGATCGCGTGTTGAAGGAGTAAACTCGCAGCGTGAGTGTGATGGATCATCAACCTTGTATGAACTATAGTCGCTATAGAGGACGCCGGATTCACAGTACCCTTTATTTTTCTTGTTTACCTTCCGATAGGAGTAATGCTATTGGAATATCAACTCAACAACATTATTTAATATTGATAAAAAGAGTAAGTAATGCATCAGTTTCAAACACGTTAATGAATTGGATTTAGGTTTTGCAAAGATTATTTTAATACTGGTTTACAAATTATTCCATTAATCAGTGCTTTAAGTATTCTTCTGTATGTATCAACTACACTCCATTCATTAATAAAACCAGTCGCTTCTTTCTTGGCTATATCATTTTTCATACACCACCATATAATTAATAATAGTAACTTAATAATAATAACTTAAACATAGCCGTAACATAGACGCATCCATGATATTATCACCAAACAACATCCACCCATTGTTAACTCGAATAACACATCGAATAACAACTCATAACATGAAACAGTATTTCAATACTCCGTAATGCTTCACATATTGACAGTAAGGTTACGCCGAGAAGATTCTGTATACATACGTAACTGAACTCGACCGTTCCATTTTAAATTCCTCGCTAAAGGATCGCTCGTTGAATGAGCAAATTCCAAGCGTGATAGTGATAGATTGTAAACTTAGTGTGAACAGTGAACCTTGGAGAGTGCACTCAATTCTCACCAAAACTTTGCGAACGACACCTCTAATAACAGAAATAGACGTATCACGTGTCCTTAGAATGTACTTATGTTAGACTAGCTGTGCGCGCGACTTCGTCCGCGTGGAATTTAACAAAAAAGTTATTTAGTAGAAATAAAAGTAGCTTATGTTACTCCTTCTTTCATCAGCTACCTGTCAGTGAAAGTCCTGTCAAAATCAGTCCAGCCATTTCAAAGATTAGCCGGAACAAACAGACAGACAGACAAAAATTGTAAAAAATGTTATTTTGGTATATGTACCGTATATACATTCATATGCATGTAGTAAAAAGCGGTTATTTTAATATTACAAACAGACACTCCAATCTTATTTATTAGTATAGATTAATAACAGAACTGTGTTAAATTTGGAACTTTAGCTTTGGAAATTGTTAAAAGTTTTTAATTTTAAAATACAAGTAACAAGGTTGGTGATATACATTTTACGGCCAATTTGGCATTTTTTATGTCAATAATCGAGAAATAAGCTGATGAACTACCTGAGTGGTCATGGTCCAGCTGAATACGATGTCGATCAAGAAAGAAACGAGGAACTCGTTTGTTAACCGGCTCTTTGACACTGCAGACAAATCAGAATAAAACACTTCACGGTTGGTTTTAGAAGGAGGGTAGCAGCTAGCCAGATAAGTAAGGAATTCGACCATACTACACGGTTACCCTTTCGATTTCAAGTGGGTTGTTACACAGCTCAGGGATCTCCAGGAAGACCTAGCGTCTTTTCCGCGTTCACTCTTCAGCATGGTGCACTATGAACACAGAATATCTTAAACTCAATGGATTAATGGACTACGAGTAATAATAACATAATGGAATCCTTAATCGCGTAGCCAAATCTATGCAACTCGATCGAAATTGATGTATAAACATAAATTGTACTCATCGTTTGTATCTTGCTACGAAGTATACTAAACATATCCTAATGCCACACTGAACTTCATTAGTAATTTTATTATTTTTTTTGTTTCGAATCAAAGCAAAAAACGAACGCGAAAAATATTTGGTATTAAGTGGTTACTGAACAGGTATCTGTAGTAATCTTTTTGTAGCTTTTTGGGCATACAAAACATGTTTATTATTATGAAACAGTTATTAAATTATAACATGTCTCCATCTTTTTTTAAAACTGAGGAAATCGAATTGTGATGATACCCATTACATAGTACGATACTATCTAAAATATATGACGGGTATAAATCTATCAGGCATGATCACATTTAATTAGTTACAGCTTTAATGAGTTTTGCTATATAATTTATAGATGCCGCTGGTATGTTTGTGTTTGAAATTTTTACGTATTCAAATTAGTTATCAAGCAATAGATAAAAAATCTCTCAAAAATTTTAAATTTAATTTCTATTTACACTTTAAAGTTTGAACAATAATATAGTATCCTATGTTGCGTGACAGCTTCTGTACCAGCACAAAGTCATCTTGCGTGCAAAACCTACCCCTTGTAGGAAGTTTTCATTTTGAAAATACATAGACAGGATGCACAAAGGACTAGCTACGTTTTATTTTTCTTTATTTTAGACGCTGTATTTTACAAAGAGAACTTTATTAAAAATGCCTTATGATTCATTCATGTTAGAAAACGTTAAAAGACTATACTACAATAGCTTTGAAAGTAACATATTAAAGATATTACCGTCACATGATTGAGGTTCTACAATATTTTAGAGGGTTTAAAGAATTTTGTTTCGGCCGATGGTACACGAGCAACGTAAGCCAAACATGTTTTAATACCGTTTGTCGTTGTGCGTTTGATACTGATTATATGTATAGTTAATTTTTGAACGACTTACGATTTTAAGCTTTTATCATCGCGGACGTTAACAGACTGTCATAATTCTTATGATTTTTGTGTTTTTTACCAATATTTTGATCAAATTACGTAGATAATGGTCACGCCAAGAGGTAGACTCTTGACAGTTGACGTTTGACAGACACTAACGCCAGATGAGTCTGTCAATTTTACGTCTAGTTCATTTTATGTTCTCAGATACCGTATTATGACACGGTAAAAAATTTGAACACTGACATTTAAGCATAGAAATAATTCACAACTTGGTGCAATATCTAGACGACGGGGTTGGAATGAAATAGAATGAAAGTACAAAAGTGGGATGATTTTATCAAATAGAAATACTCTTTATTGTATACCATAACAGCTTTGGGTACCGGGCACAGTGAAAACAAGAAAGCGTGGAGGGGTATAGTTATGTGCAGGAAAGAAAATGAAAAATACCTAAATGTAAAAAAAAAATCTATACTCTCATAAGCCAACCTCGAGTAGTAGTGAATGGTACTTGAATTCATGTATTGCCAACATATTTATACCCTTTGTCCATTAGTTGATTAAGAATTGTTCATCATTGGTGGTGGTAGAACAACATATGTATCTGTCATTTACTAAACTAATTAAGGGATAAAAGACAATTTATTTTTCAGTGAAGTTGACTGCTGACTTTTTTAATTGAAAAAAAAAACTATTAGTTAAACTTTATTCTATATTTTTTCACATAATAACATTTTATATATTTAAAAAATCTGATAATTTGACATGATTTTCTTTTAAATGTTCTTTAAAATTGTGCACTACCGGTCCTTTATCACTTTAATATATTGAGATAAGACAAGTATCTTACATCGAAAATAATATTGTGTATATCTGGGAATACATCATTAGGATTCTGCTACATTAAACCAGTGAATTATTTGCGCTTCTAAATAATAAATCGTTGCCACAATACGATTCCATCGGTAACAAGAGATTCGAAACCATAGATTTTGCGCCAGTAACTGAGTAGTACGTGTAAATCCATGCTCGAACCTATTTACGCGGATTAGTCTATACTAAATTAATCCCGCCGTATTGGGGCGGCGTAGAATACCCCCTTCATCCCATGCTGGCAGTACAGGGTGTCGTAAGAGGCGACAGAAGCCGGCCTACTTGGTGGCAGGGCTTCGTATAAAGATTATATTATCAGTATTATTATTAAATCATTAATATGATTACTGGTATTATTATATTTCCACGAAGCCTGCCTGGCTAGCTATCACCCTCCTGCTTGAATCAGCCGCCAAACGACTTGAGAGCCAGTACTTTCTTTCTTGCTGATGTCCATGGGCGACGGTGACCACTTACCGTCAGGTGGCTCCTTTGCTCGTTCGTCGGCTATTAACATAAAAAAAATTTTTTATACTAAGTTAATAAAAAACTAATAACTTGAAAAGGAATCTATATAGATAGATACCTTTTCAATTATGTTAAACTATTGGAAACAGAGCATGTAACTAAATATTTACTTACAAAAGCGTTATTTGTATATATATACAAGCGTGAGTGCGCGCTTTATACACAATATACATATAATAAAATTTTAACTTACCGCTTTCTGTACATGAGGGATATACAAGAAAATCTATTATTAGGGGCCTTTATTAACGCAATAGAACTAAAACAACGGTTGTTAGAATTTCTGTCTGTTTGTCTGTCCGTTTGTGCGCGCTAATCTTAATAACGGCATAACCGGTTTAGTTAAGGTTTTCACTAATGTATATTGGTAAACATCGTTTAATATTAAAAGTTTATTTAATTTCAAGTTGCCCGTAAAAAATGTTATAAATAAATATATTTCTAAATCACAAAACGAGAAGGACCCAATCTTAAAACAATGCAGGTGTTATTTCTAAGCGTAAAGTGTTGTTTTTCTGGAGCGAAACGAGGGCGGTTTACTGGTCCGTAATAAATAATTTATTATCCGCGTAAGGTAGCCGTTAATATACCGTTTAAGGAGGGCCTTTGGTAACGTGCACAATGTAAACTTAGCCCTTGATGTAGGTATATTTACAATCAGAAGGTGAGGGATGAACGTAAGCTCATCCCGAGCAGAGCCCTGCGGGGCACGCGCTCATAGGACTCCGGTTGTGTTCCGTTGGAGATTCCGGAGTGCTATCATAGCGCCGAGGAAGGCCACTGGGGGGTTTTAGTGCGGTAAGAATCCGACATAACCCGGCGTCACTCCCACGGCACCGAATGCCTTTTGAAGGTTTCCCCCTCGCAAAAAAAAAGGTATATTTACAATAGATGACAACATAATTCAGCATCTTTATGTTTTTACTTCACGACTTTCCACCGGCAGTCAAAAGTAAAGCGCATCGGACTAATATCATACACGATGGTACGAACTGCTTTTATCATATATCCTATTCCATTTGCTCTATGTTTATGATTCTTAGTTTACAGAACTATTAAATTTCACTTAATCATATTTTCAAAAATCTCTCTGTTATCTTTACACTCAAAATATAATGTTTGAAAAGATCACAGGTATGTAAGGACTGTTTTAGAAATTCTAACTCTAGGAGTGAGTTTGTAGTCATAATGTGACAAAGCTACATATCGGATTGAATTCAGACTTTGGCTTGTTTTGTGTTAAAATAGCATAATATTTGCGTTACAATGCATACACCAGTTTAAGTAATCTATTTAAGGTATTGTGCTCTTTACGATTTTACGACACTAACTAATTATAAAACTTATCTATTTATACTAATCATTAAACGAATATATGTATACTATGCAACTGTAACGGGGTCGCGTCTGCACAATTAAAATTTTTTGGATATTTCAAATGTAGGTAGTTTGTTATCGATATAGAAGTCAATACGTATATTTTTGGGATTCTTGTCTTTTTATCTATCTGATCACGTATCACACTAAAACCACTGAATAGACTCGGATAATGCTTAGTATTTTAGTAACTTATATGGGTCATAATCTAGGACTATTCGTCCCGGGAAGTGGATCTCAGCCGGCGGGATATGAA
This sequence comes from Megathymus violae, assembly GCA_003671415.1. Taxonomy (NCBI): domain Eukaryota; kingdom Metazoa; phylum Arthropoda; class Insecta; order Lepidoptera; family Hesperiidae; genus Megathymus; species Megathymus violae. The sequence goes on from PDGT01000051.1 coordinate 1,299,775, forward strand.
ATGAAAAGTTAATATGGACATCCTATTAGGCCTTTTTTAATAAATTCATATTAACGAGCCCATAGCCCAGTTGGTATTGACCTTGTCTGCCGAGCGAGGGGTCCGGGTTCGGTTACCGGCCTGGGCATGGGTGTTTGTAACGCCATATTTGTATATGTCCATGCAATCGCAACACAGGGAACCCTAGTGCGGGGGTGTGAGTGTATAAACGTTAATTATTGTTATTTATTATTATATGTTTTTAATTAAAAGAACTAGATAAACCCATTACTAAGCAATACGGGTGCTATTTCAAAACTTAAATCGTAGACTTTCTGATGCGAAAAGAGTGTAGGTTATTAGTGTGTAAATAAGTAATGAAAACATAAGTAAGAAGAAGTAAGGAGAAATAAAATAAAAAATAATGTCCAATTAACTTACGAAAATTAACCGTAAAATTGCTACTCTTCGTAGAAGATTTCATTCTAAATAATCTTCATCTTATTCGCTTAAATTTAACGGTATCTGAACTACGAGTAGATATAACGCATGCGATGCGATCGCGATTGCCTGTCATTTGCAATTTCAGTATTAAAGGAACAAAATTGTTATCGTCCTATTTCCTATCAGCTCTAAAGTAAAAATAATCTTTTAACCTTTCTAGTTCGTGAAGATTAGTACTTTAAAATTCTAAGACTAGATTTTGATTATGCAGTGCAGAATAATAGCTTTGAATTTAAAAAACTGCAGATTGTTAATTCTGATGGAAAATGTAGCGCGTGGAGGTACGAAATAAAAGTACCTGGTGATGGTATGCGATGTGTAAAAATAGTCATAATGCTACCGGTGCTTTTAATTTGTTTACACCGGTTTTTGATATTCAACCCCTGCTTTCCCGACTGCAATACTTATTTTAAAATTACTAAGCTATCTCCCTACACCTATTTCCGTACGAAAATTTCAAACACACAACACAAAAATCGTGAGTACCAGTAACAGTTAAAATTTATGATGTCCGCGATAACATAAGTTTAAAAACAAAAATATATAACATAAACTGGTAAAAGTTAAATGAATTCGATATGCTAACAAGCATATCATCAACCACAGTATGAATTTAATCTCGAACAACTGAGTGACGATTTTGGAATCATACAAACCTACAATATGCTAATATGATAATGGGAGAATGTTAAATTTGTGTCTATGCAAAGCTTAATCTACTGAAACATGGCATTCCTATCATTATCCTATGAATTTTTATCGGGAATTGTTTAAATGTAATTTTAAATCATTGTATCTCTTTACCATGTGGAGATCTTAGATTCACAAATTAGAATAAGACAAATTTTATTATAATATCGGCAAAAAGTACATGCATATAAACAGAATTTCCGTATCCATTTCAATTCCTATTCCTCACGAAGGATCCATTTCTCAGAATAAAGATGATTCTACGAATACATGTTGACCCATATTATAGGATATGTCAAATAAAATTATAATCTGTTCAGTGGTTTTTCCGTGATGTTGTAACAGACAGGCCGATTGACATTAATATAATCAATATATTAAAAAAATATTGGCCTCAAGAAACTAGGTACAAATCTCTGCTAGAAAAAAAAACTTATAATCAAAGTTAGGCATAAGGGGGTGACTCAACTCTAGCCGGCTTAGGCTATCCTGGTCCTGATGCCGTGCAGCGCTGTCTTTCAGCAGATCCTTTCTCCCCGAGCGGTTATGCGGGCGCTGAGAGACCTGAGTTCCGCAATTACTTGTTCAAATCCAGATGTTTAAGATAGGTATGTTTTAAATTTTCTGCGACTTTGAAATATTCAATAGATATTTGTTTTCAGTTGCAGTTTCATGCTGCAGCAACTTTAAAACATCCCCTAAACCAAGTTGTCTTGTGTGCAAGTGTCTGTAAAAGCGAACTTGAGTGCTTTGATGCATGCATGCTTCAATGAGAAATATCCTTAACCTAGGTGAGCTTTTTTACTTGCTTTTTATTAATACGCTTTTATTAGCTCGGGTTGTATCTATGTATGTATGTATGTAACGGAATCTTTGAGCTTAATTTTCACTGGTTTCTAAAAGTCTGATCAACTTGAAACTTTGCACACATATCAAGGGCCGATGACAATGCAATAATTTGATAACAGTTTCCCATTATCCTTATTAGGACGGCCAGGATTCATAAATTCTTTTTTAGATCCTCTGTAGGAGAGTGAGAAAGATAGAGCTAGCGCGCGATCTGCGCATGCCTGCACTTCCAGTCAGAGTTACTCTTACTGATTTCTGGAGTCTACGACTTACTCTTTCGAACTTGCTCGGGGACGCGGTATTGCTCAACGGGGACCAAAATGTCTTTAGGATAGTTGGATTCTAACCTTGTTTATTCCTTACACATGCGTGGGTACTAATAAGTCTCATAAACGCAAGTTACTCTACTTAATATTCATATAAGATGTTATATAATAACCGTGATTTATAAAAGCTTTTTATTAATTGCAATAAAATAATCAGAACATAAATTTTGAAATTATTTTACAGAACAAAATTCGACAAGTAAATAAGATATTTATCGTGATCAAAATCTTTTAATTAATAATTTTATTGATTAAAGTACAATCAACGAAAATGAATTAAAATAAAAAATAGTTTAAAAAACTAAAAAAACACGCTTTTATTGCTAATTGAACTAAAAACTGGAAAATAAATAATAGTTTAAAATAACTAAAAAACACGCTTTTATTGCTAATTGAACTAAAAAGTAGAAAATAATTTTTAATTACAAAGTGTCTTTATTACAGTAGTAGAAGGTCGGACAATCAATCATAATTAATTACCTCAAATAAACATTATAATAAAATTTAAGTTATTAACAAAATAATTCAAATCAAAGTAAAAAGCGTGGGGTGCTCGATATATTAAATATGACACAATCATTCTATTGGCAACTATCTATGAGAGAAAAGTTATAAAAATGAAGTAAAATGCACCCCATTTTACTTACTCTACTTAATATACTCTACTCTACTTAATACTTAATACTCTACTTAATAAGTAAAATGCACCCCATTTTACTTCATTTTTATAACTTTTCTCTCATAGATAGTTGCCAATAGAATGATTGTGTCATATTTAATATATCGAGCACCCCACGCTTTTTACTTTGATTTGAATTATTTTGTTAATAACTTAAATTTTATTATAATGTTTATTTGAGGTAATTAATTATGATTGATTGTCCGACCTTCTACTACTGTAATAAAGACTCTTTGTAATTAAAAATTATTTTCTACTTTTTAGTTCAATTAGCAATAAAAGCGTGTTTTTTTAGTTTTTTTAAACTATTATTTATTTTCCAGTTTTTTTCACATTACTTTTTGAGCTTTCGAAGAAAAATTGCAACTCTCTTCTGGCGCTCATATTAAGTATTCTTATCTTATTTAAGTCTGTGTGTCGTTTGCATTTAAGTGTTGCTTACATGTTTTAATTTGCTTAACGAATCTGCAGTTTACAACAAAAACAGAACAAGATTAAGTAGTGAACCCTGTAACAAACCTCGTTCAATTCTCCGGAGAGAGGAGAATCTCTTGCTACCATCCCTACCATCTGTTACACTATTTGCTCTATATTGGTTAAGAATGACTTAATCCAACTTCAGGCATTTTCTTAAATTCACATTGTTCTAATTTGGTTAAGAGTATTGCTGAATGTAAACAATTAAATGCCCGGGTGTAATCTAGTGTCACCATAGCTGCTCAACCACATATCCAAGGCCTTTGTTAAGTTGTCAGTAACACTTAGGAGGGCAGTTTCTGTACTATGTCCTCTTCTAAAGCCAGATTGAAATTTTAGTAGTGGATTATTAGTTTCTAATTGTGTCTCCACTTGAGTGAGTATTACCTTTTCTTTTACTTTTGACAGTACTTACTGGTTAGATTGAGATAGGGTGTAGATCGTTTGGTCATTCACAGCGCTATGTTTAGGACTACATTTGGGATTATTTTAGCAATATATGGTCCTTGTCTTTTTAATATTTAGAACAATTTCTTACCAGGTTACCATTATATTATCAGTATATTTGGCTAAATAGGGTAAGAACACTAATAAACGTCACCTCGAAGAGCCCCGGTTGGATACACATCGAAAACCCCTTACCCTCCCGTGGGTCATTCATTACATTAACTAAATACGTAGGTTCAAAATGAATCAGTATAATTTAATAGTAACATAACCCGGCAATTGCGTAGCATATTAATTGCAATAAATACATGTTTTATATTTCTTGTGTTTGGTGGGACATGGATAATTATAAAATTTTGTTTTTTTTATATGTGACAGACATCTCAATTTATTCATATTAATCAACAAGAATTGTTCGAGTACTAGGCACCAAGCAGATACTAAATAGTGTAAAATCTGTTGTCGAACGGGATGTTAATAATATTAATTATAATATTTAGGTGACATTGAAAATGATAAAGGAGTTAAGATACTATAAATATTAGTATCATACAAATTTCCAGGTATGACACTTAAAGTAAATTGACTTCAACTCACTAAAAACCTTTGAAATAGACAGACTTTTTATTTTTTACAGTAACCATTGCCACGTCACTGCTCGTGATCCCTTGTGTGCGCGCGTGTATGATATACACTTCGTTGCTTCTCTATGTGAACTGCATACTGTTTGTATTCTACTAGTATTAATTGAATAAATATATATATTCTGTAATTATGATTATAATTAAAAAATCACAAAATATCATATTATTCATTTTATTTGCGAAATTCTATTTTTTTCTTCTACACTACATTTCTTTAGCATTTTTTTTTCCTTTTCACGCATTAGATGCCCACTTTGAATAATCTAAATAAAGGAAGGAGATATAAGAACGACCCATCACATACATATTCAAGTACTTAGAATTAACGTCAGTACTTTGCGCACGTAGTGTATTATGTAATCCTGGGCAAACGTCTCACTTCCATCGTAAAGTTACTCAAAGGGAGCTATTAGAAGGGTTGACAGGGTAATATTTATCTACAACCTCTTGGAGTAACAATAGTTATTAAACGAAGTAATTCCCTTGTATCTGTCGACGCTCGTGTGTAACTGAGATATAAAGCAACTTATCTTATTAAGTCTTGATGTTGATCATAGCTTTTATGGCGATAGCTCGTTTGTATCTATAGTAGGAATGTTATGGATATGAAATTTCGGATCTGGATATGGATTCGGATATATTAGTAATATTTAACCGTTTTCGGTCACGGATATGAAATTATTTCGGATTATCCGATTCTTTCGGATAATATCGGGTACGGATATTACATGATTTACGACTGGGAAAAATATATAATATTTGACTTTATTTCTAGATATTATGTTCAGAAAAAACCACTAGCCTTAAAAATTTAATAATAAAAATTGTCTAAAGATAGAGCGACGCGGCCAGTGTATGGGCTCGGCCGGCAAAAACCGGCCATAACGTGTTTTATTTAAATTTTACCCGAAACCGAAATTATCCGAAAGTTTTTTTATCGGATTCGGTTACAGTTTCGGATATATTTTTATTTCGGATATCCGATAGTTTCGGTTACGGTTACGGAGCTCCATAACATCCCAGATAGCATCAGCCAAATGAAGGCCACTGGGACTGAAACTAATCAAACATTTTGATTAACTTTAGTTTAGATATTGAGAAAAATACAAAACTTAGAGCGCGTCATGATTAAATAAAGTAATTTGAGTAATTGTATTTAAAAATACGACTACTTTTTTTAATGATTTATCTATGTTACTTTTATTTCTGTTATCATTTTAAGATTTTATTTTTTGTTATAGTTTCTATCATTATATACATACATTTTTTTTAAACAAAACGTTATAAACGCAGCTATTTTGCAAATGAAAGTGTTGCACGTAGAAAAATATACATATGCCAATGAAATTTCATTACACCAGTACTTTGGTTTTAGTTATAATGTGTCGGCGTGGCCCTAAATTCTACGACAGATATTGTAAAATTAACCTTCATAAGTAAACAAAATTCCAAGTTTTATTTTAAATCTGCTTTTTAATTATATGCAATAATTTATTTCATCAGACAACATTCCGATAAGTTTAACGTATTTGTTTCCGAGGATATTAATTACATACATGCAGCGTGGAAACAAATTTCCACAGAGATTATTTTAATGGCGCTTTTTGTAACATCTTATCGACATAATTGCTGCGCTTACCAATTCAAGCCTTACATACAAGGTCTCGTGTGTAAATCAGTAGTTTAATTGAGTACAAAATACTTCTACGGCAAATTGGATTAATTAATCAATAAAACCGTGAAATATCTTCAATATTAGAAGAAGTGAAATCCGTTGAAGTTGTTCTTTACATATGAAGGTGAAAAAATTAAATGCAGTTTATAATACCGTACTGTTTAACGTTGAAATACATGTACGTCGTTAAGGCACGCTGAAGTCATTTGAGAGCGTTTGATTTTCAGAGACTTGTATCGACTTAGTGGTATTTGTAGATGCCCCTTATTAGGATTAAGTCTTGATCTGTGGTTCCGTATGAAGAAAAACAAACTTGACATAGAACAATATATTTATGTCAGTCTCTGACAACGGGTTCCCGAACGACGTTAAAAGATGTTTTCTTAGACCCAAGTAGACGCTTGCATAAGCGGCTAGAATTTAAATTGAGTTCTCGCTTCATTCGCTTAAAGGGGGTCCTGTTCCGTCTTCGAAGCAGGCAATAACTCGAGCAGCCAACCAGTTCCAGATGAGTTTAATCTTAATTTCTCTATTTATAAATCATGATATAATTAATTATAATCTTGACATTTGTTATTATTATTTTATTGATATTACCTACAACTACGTTTGATGTGGAAGTCTTCTAGAGGAGGGTAAATTGATTTTTATCAGTTAATGCGGTCAACTTCGTCGTGTTCATTACCACTTACCGTCCGATGGGATTGTTGTCAAGCATTAACTTATTTTATATAAAAAAAAAAAAAAACTTTATTTTTCTTTTATTACGCAGCTAATTGATTATTATATTGGATTGACGCAAAATATAACTGTGCAACTACACTAATGAATTCCGATAATATTATAATATTAGATGTAACATGTTATGTTCTTATATAAATTAATAAATTTCAGTATGTTATAATCATACTTAACCACATCTATGACAATAAAAATGTATAACATTTTAATGTCTAAAACATAGCTTATATCTATTAACGATTATTTACGAAAGAGGATTCGAATAAACAGTCGATGTTTAAATGAAGAATTATTTGAATCGCTTTTCTTTCTTCTGTTATATTAACAAGTACGTATTATGTTATTAATCCGTCTCAATAATCTTCCTCGGGCTCCCCAGATCATCTGTCTGTGAGACCACTCTTAGGTTATACACCTATTCCGAAACGTGCAAGCCGAAATCTGAACCCCACACTTAACAACGGGGCAAGAAACCAAGGGGCTTGACTCGCTTTTGTAGCTGCCTGGATATGAAGGTTTACCTCGAGTCCCCAATTCGTCACGTATAGAGCGTGGCGAAAAGCTGTTACCGCGGAAGATATCATACCGAAATAAGTCATTCAGGACTGGATGTGAGTGAAAATATTACCTTGAAATACAATTGATATTTTCCTTATTACCAACACTCGAGAAATCAAGTTCTTTTAAGAATTATAGTTATTTTTATTCTTAATTCGGTACTTGAATTTAATAACAGAGCCAATGTATAGTCATTGCTATGCAGTTCACGCTCTTTTGTCTATGTTACTGGACGCGAGAGCATTGCGGATCTTAATTACTCTGCTGCTTTATTAAGTGAATGTGTTAATTTATAGACTGAGGTAATTAAAACATGTTTTCTTTTCCTTTAATAAAATTTTGTGTCATCTTTAAATAAGGTATTTATTTGTATTACGTTTATATTATCTCACTAATCAATAAAACTGGATTATCTATTAGTAACTTCGAAATAAATGTCGATAAATAAATAAACGGAGTATGTTATTTATGTGATATCTAAAAATAATCGTGATTTTGTATTATTAACTGTCTGTTTGTGGTTTTGTGCCCTCGTTGCATTGCGATGGTTTTGTGAGAACTCTTAGAAACAGTAGTGGTTTTTTATTGTAGCAAATAGATTAACATTTATCTCGATAAATCAAAGAATTTGAAATGTTCGACCTCAACGTGATTGACTGGCCGGTGTTATTAAAAAAAATACTATCCATTGAACTAAGCCAAATATATAGTATTATTTTGGATGACATAAATCGACTTTTGTGCATACGAGATTCAGGGTCTGTTGTTATCAAATGACCAGCCAATTTTCAAAAGATTTCTGCCAACCAGATTTTTAAATATTTAATATTATTATTCAATAATAATATAATATATCCACAATCCATACATTTGATGATCATGATTGTCACCGTCGCTAAATAGTATTATGCCGTATAATGAAGTTAATGATTTAATTGTATTTTTTTTATTAAAAGAAATGAAGTTTGATTTTGTTATTCACACACACTCCTAACTTTTGGTTAACTAACGTTTGGTCTAAAGCACAATGATTACAAACTCATAAGAAGGAAAATGCCCATGAATGTATAGACAACCGTCCATAGTTGCGTCAGACTCAAATTTGTATTGAAAGTTTTATTAATAGATACGAGACTACTACCCCGTACGTTATTATTTTTTAAACCAGCACCTGAGTTTAAAAGATAACTGAAAAATATAAGTACACATATAATATGGTCAGTGAGCAGAAAACACGTGATGGTTGTAGATACTGTAATAAGTATAATTATCACTGTTTATTTTCGTGTAAAGTAAAACTCAATTAAGACAACAAAACGAGCAATGGTATTATTGATTTTGTGCAAGAGATGGGCCGCAGAGATGGACGATGTTACTCGATTTGTTCGTTGATCGATTAAAATATATATGACATATCGGTTTCTTGGATTGATTTGTTACAATTCCATCTTTAATTGATGCAATTTAAGAGTAAAAAGTATCGATTTTGACAACAGATCCATAAACACAAGTCAATAATAATATACCAGGTAACATTTATGTAACATTCAGTAGTGGTATGTTATCATCCTTTACATGACCTCAAAAGACATTATGATTTTCAGCACTAGGCGAATAGGCGAATAATACGAATAAAATACTATATCAGAATATTTAAGTGGGCAGCAATAAATTTATTTAGTGTAGTAATAAACTTCTATTGAAAATGTGCAAGCATTATGATCATTATGAATTGCAATCCAGAAAAAAACAATTTTGAAACAAAGAATTCCCTAATTGACGTTCATAGTAGTATTATTTGTTTTGTTGGAGCACTAGTTCCATTGTTTTTAAATAACGGTATAATAATCAGAATCTTTTATTTAGCAGGTTTATGCCCGTACTGGCTTTAGCTTAGCTTACTATTTATACATCTCAAATTTCAACTATTTTGTTCATATATTCGAAAAAAGTTGCATGTGACAATCCTTTGGAAAAACAAAATACGCAAATCCCTAAGATCACGCAAATTCGATCATCATCACATGAACGAAAAATAATTTTTTAGGATAAAAAAATTAATTTGTTGATCTTAGAATGAAAAAGTTAAGTATTTAATTGATAAAAGATCACTTTTCGAGGCTTGCTGGATCAAACACCGCAGTTCTTATAATGCTTACAGTCAAAGTACCAAGTTTTAACGAGGTTCAACTTTTCTAATTAACGTCAAAGCTATGTTTATATCTTCCTAAGAAGAGTTTTTTTTGGCACTTATATTTCTTTAAGTATTAATGTTGTTTTTAAACCACATAATAAATAAAACCTTTAATGTATACATTCTTATACTATAAATCGTATAAGCCGTGACCAATATATCTGTGAACATTTCCTACTTCCCGTAGTGATTTAACGATAGCTTTTTGTGTAAATTTTGCTATAAAGTATTATTATTATGATAAAATATATTTATTATTTTAAGCTTACTGTGTTTATTTAAAAAGAGGGAGTGGAACGGTACAGCAATACCTACATACATACTATATCTTTGGAAAGGACGATAAATTTTGGTTCCATCCAGTTGGTAGTAACCCGGCCTATTGCGTGAACTGCTTCTGGTTTGATTCTTGGCTCCGGAACTATATTGTAGTAGTGTATCTACTATAATGTCTCAAGTAATCTTCAATCTTTACTAATAAATAAAATTGGAGTGTCTTTTTGTAATATTAAAATAACTGCTTTTTACTACATGTATGCATGTATATACGGTACATATACCAAATTAACATTTTTTACAATTTGTGTCTGTCTGTTTGTACCGGGTAATCTCTGAAACGGCTGGACCGATTTTAACGGGACCTTCAATGGCAGGTAGCTGATGAAATAAGGAGAAACTTGGGCTTCTTTTATTTCTACTAAATTATTTGTTCGTCAAATTCCACGCTGGCGAAATCGCGGGCACAGTTAGTTAATTATAAGAGTCAAAACACAAAACAAAAGTCAAAACACGAAAAAAAAAGTCTGCCAAGCTATTAATAATGTATTTCACAACATGACTGCTTATTCTCGACTCTTGGTTGTTCGTAATTCATGATTTTTTAATATATCCTCCCCAGCTGCGACTTTACATACTTTGAACTCCTGTGTATCATGCGATGTTAAATTTGTGTGGCTGCGGGTATTATACATTTTAACTGTAGCGATGCATTCACGATTTTTATATTTTACACACATGTTTTGACCCAATTAAGTAAATGGATTATGGTCCAGCGATGCTGTTGTGGCTAGGAGAACTTCTTGACTGCTGTAACTTGATAAGCACTAATTATTGAATAGCTCAACTATATAATAAAATTAACAATCAAATTAATATTTATAAAATGATGTACTATGAGTGTAAACTTGCACTGAAGAGATACACCCAGCACAAAACATTTACCCAAACATAAGTAAGTTAAGGTAAAGTAAAACTTAACTAAAAATTAAGTTACATTTTTTTAATGTATTTTATTAATAGTTTTATTTAGCTGCTAATTCTTCGTCACCCACCGTACCCACTGTCCAGCCTATAGTCCAATCAATTTCTCCTTTTTTCAGAATTTAAGCAGACTTATCCGGTCAAGTCATAAAGGAGTTACACGGAACCAGCGTGCACGAACGATAGTATGTGTTTACTGGGAAATATAGTTGGAATTTATCTACGCGAATAGCCGACAAGCAAGCAGACGTTAAAAACAACCCGCAAATTATTTTAGAACGATAAAGGTAACTAGACAGGTGGGTAAAAAGTTCTGCCATATCCGAATATCGTCGGGGCTAAGCTGGGTGGTATAGAAAGCCCGGCGGCATTCAATAAACATCCTTGTGCATGGACGCACATCCAATCGACCTCGAATAAAAATACTTTAATTTTCTTATGTCGACAAACGAGCAGACGACCACCTAATGACAACTGATCGCCGCCCATGTCAATTAATAATATTTGTTAATAACAATAAGTATTACTACATTACAGTACAGTAATATTCTTTTCAATATTTTTATAAGAATGTAAATTTTACTTGAATTCAATGCATAAACCACACGTCATGATATCCAAGGATTTGAAATACGCGTTTGCGGCGAGCCTGTCCGGCCAGGCAATTTCCCTTTCCGCCAAAGGAAACGGAATCTATCTCTCTCCTAACGTGAACTGAATTTACATCCCATCAGAATTCGCGACCAAGGCGGTTGCACCCGCTCGTCTAGAATCTAATAGAGATTTCCTGTCTACTATGTCAACATACAAATATAACAGCCTAGTCGTGCAAGGAACTTCAATTGGTAGTGAAATTTTGTTCAATAATTTTGGTGACACGCAGTATTTTGCTTAAGTTCACTATCTTATATTTTTATGGATCAATTTGAAGACTTCTATGAATTCATATTTATATATTATACATACATTTAACATTGCATTTAAGTATGGCATCGTCGTATAATTAAATACTGTTATCTATATTTCGTAGTAGAAATTTGAGATTCAAATTGAAATAACTGGTTTGTTATGAAAATACCTTTGTAGTTATGGATGACCCCGATCGACCAGTCACGTCTAGCGAACGGTGCGTAGAAGATAAGCTTGTATTTGGTCACTTGCTGTGTCGTGAAGAGCGTATTAATACTGTTACGTACCGGGGTCGATACTTCTATTTATTTACGATGACAGTTATTATTTTTATGTACATAAATTACGCTGTCTTGCGCTGAATGAAGAAATCGTTTATGATAACCGAGGGTTGATTGTAAGTAAATGCAGTTCTAGGCCACGAATTGTCAGATTTTTTTTATTAGTTTTACCAATAGCTATAATTGAAAATAGTGATATAAATGGATTAGACGATTAGGTGGAGTAGAGCGTTCCAGTAGGTTACAAAATATAAATTAGTTATGCATTTAGTTTGTAAACAATTTTATGTGACGTTTTTTCCTAGAGGTATAAGAGATTTTGGATATCTATTCATTTTTGAGTCGAAGCCAAACAAAATACGTTCAAGGCACAGCTGCCCAAACTCCCTCCTTTTAAGGGTCGCTGGCAACAATTAGAACAATCTCCATCGCTACGCACGTACCTCAAGTTTTTCAAGTTATGTGTATGTATATTATTATTACAGTTATATATTATTAAAATATATAACCGTAGGCGCACTAAAGATTGTTGCCGACTCCCCAGCTGAAGTGGCAGTGGGCAGGACACATAGGAGAACCGATGGCCGTTGGGGCGGAAAGGTTCTCGAACGGCGACCACGCACTGGACGACGTTCAGTGGGTAGACCCTCAACGAAATGGACCGATGATCTGGTGAAGGTCGCGGGTAGCCACTGGCTGAGGGCAGCGCAGGGCCGATCGTCGTGGAGATCCTGGGGGGAGGCCTATGCCCAGCAGTGGGTGTTCTCCAGCTGAGATGAAGATGATGATTATTTATTTATTTATTTTATTTTATTTTATTTTATTTTATTTTATTTTATTTTATTTTATTTTATTTTATTTTAGCCTGCGTTCTCTATATAGATTATAATTCATCCAAGTTTGTCGTTTCATCACACTGCGAATTTTCTCACGCAACACGCAATCCTATAGCGCTGGATTCAAAATGGAATGGTCTATTTGAGCTGCGTATTAGTATAAAACCAGAAGTGTATAAAAGATATGGGCCAATTTAATCTATTTTAGTTGTTTTACGAAAAATACTGTTTTACGAAAAATTTTCACTCAAGTATTAATTAAAATGATTATGAACAGTCAATGGTCCTTTTTCGGAACAAATCATGGTATGTGGTCACCTTGGCCTTCATTTTAATGAAAATTAAATTGTTTTTGTACTTAAATGGTTTACTTCCTGATTCTGTTTAGTAAATTAATCTTTAGTAATTAATTGTACCTACTAAAGGTCGAACTGTGTATTTCTCCATTTATCTTACAACTACAATGGAAATTCAATTTTATTTATTGGAAACGTTCCAATTAAGGGACCACCTTTAACCAATTGTAATTTTCCAGAGGCCTTTTTAACAAGCTAGGGATTGAGCCTACAATCTTTTAGGAAATTTCACTAAAACTAAATTTATTCGAAAAGTTCTAAATTCCAGTGTGCTCCAAATTACGTAAATGTACGTGATCGATGAGGGAGCACATTCTGCGTGCTTACTTTATTATTCAGTGGTTGAGCTGAACTAAATTTTTATAGATTCATTTTTACAAATTCTTTACTTACAGTATTCATTTATAGTTTTTGTATATATTTCGTAGATTACGGGTTATAAAAGTCAACAAGTCATAGTTCAGAGACCACCATTAATTGAAAGTATATTTTAATCGTCTACTTTCATAGGCCTTACAACTATTTTAAAACTGTTTTTGATTTTTTACTGAAGCCAGATGCAGTCAGAAAATAAAAATTATAACATGATCCCTCAATGGAATCGCACACGGGTGAATTTTTTTTTAATGTTAATACAAACGAGCAGACGAGCCACCTGATGGTAAGTGGTCACCGTCGCCCATAGACATTAACAAGACCACAGGTATCACTGATGCGTTATCGGCCAGGAAATGAGAAGAAGGTTAGAAAGAATATATGTATATAACACTTTCAGCATAATGTACCAAGATCCACTGTTGATGATGTCGCGCGTGCCCTAGATACTTAAACTAGTTTAGGAATTAAGAATATGTTAAAAATTTTAGAAATGTTACAATTAAAAATAATTAAGTTTCCTGATTAGGTATTACTTAACAACCGTTAACAACCTCTCCAAATCCCGTCTATTTCCGAGCTGCATTAATTTTCGTGCTAGTACATCAAAGTTCAAATATACAAAATAGGAGCACATTTACGAATACGAACGGAGCAAATGTGACGACGTCGATGTTACCAGTGGAAGACATTGTGATTTTCTAATTAAATTTTACAATATTGAAACACAATTTTCTTAATTTTACAAATGCTGAGAGCCGCGTCTAGTAACGCTGTGCATATCGGTCTTAATTTTAGTAAGAAAATTCAATAAATACTTCATAATAGCATGTTGCAGCTGATGTACATTTATGTATTTGTATTCATCGTAATTTTTGATCATTCAAGGATGTGATTATAGCGTTAACAAAGACGAAGGAATCATTGAACAGAGGAAAAATTATCGCGTAAGAAGTTATACAAAGTGATAGCTCGGAATCTCCGAAGACGACTTCTACTAATTATAAATTCTGGAGCATCTTCATATAAAGTTTTGCCACAATTAGGCCTCAGTGTTTTTTTACATAAAATAAGTTAATGATGTTGAATGCACTAACTTACAATAGTCTATTCACTCTCCTCTTGAAGACTTAGTAACATATTAAATGTTAAACAGCAATGAAATGCGACTCATAATCACAGTGAGTGTAACTTTAAGGGAATACTTAGTAATATAATTTATGTTTCAGATAGGCTGAAGGACTTTTATTCGTATGAAAGTAAAAAAAAACATTAAGTGGTATGAAATAGATTTTTTTGTGACGGCTAGTTGCTTTTGTAATCAACATGAAAAATAACTTATGATTTCTTAACTCTTGCCTCTCCTTGACATTATACAGGTTCGTATTTCTTATTCATTCTCTTTTACGTTCCATTCTGTTTAACTTTCGAATATTCTTTCCAAGAATATCGGAAATGTCTTAATTTCCTCTTTTCTATTTCTTATATACTCTTGTTAAATTTTTCAGTACCTTTACTCATTTTGTACCAATATTTAAATTTATACTTTACTTTCATCGCACTTATTCTCTTCTTTGATGTAAGTCAACGGAAAACATGGGAGCCTTTATTATTCTCAGCTTATCTTTAAGATGCAAGTACAAAATGCTCCTTAAAATAAATTTGCCTATTGTGTTGCTATTCTATGACTAATAAAGGTAAAATAAATAAATTAGTCCAAGCTATACGATAACAAATGTACATTAAAAATCTCTCATTATGACCGACGTAAAATGAGCTTAAGCCGATTAGAAAATTTTATATCTATCACATTTTAAGTTAAAAATTCTTCACTATTACTGCTATTATAAGTGTCTCTGACCACAACGTGCTTAGTATAGAAATACCAGGTTCGTCGACCAAATTTTCCTTAAGTCTAGCTTCCAAATCAATAAAACCTAACTGTTCTTTTTTCTTTTCCTAATTGTCGTTTTAATGATTGTTCTAACTAACAGTAAACATACAAATTTCGGTAGTAGCTACCGGGATGTGTTTACAAAATTAATTAGGTGGAAACTCGCGTTGTATCAGCTTTACTGAACCATAATAGGACAAAAGTTTCCCTAACAATGTGTGTTTATAGTATAAGATAGACTACCCAATTCGTGTATTCAATTTATGTTTGGGAATTTTGCTTTTGTTTAAAGTAAACATTAAACCTTGGACTTACCTCATTAATTTTTGATAGACTAGCTGGTCTGATAAGCGTTGTGATTCAATGTTTATGTAGGAATCTTTAGCTTTATGTCAGCATCACCCATAACATACAACATATATATATAATTAGTGAATAATGACTTCAATCGGTGGGAATTTTAGGCGTATGTAAAAAGGGTGTAAGTAGCCTTTTACAAAGTTGAGGAAACATCGTCATTAGATCCGAATGAATTAAGTCATTAACTTATATTGAGAACAAAGCTACGCGTTCACAAACAGACGACGTCGATGAGAAGGAAAAATAAAATTCGGTTTAATAGTGGAGCTATTAAATTAAATGTCACGGTATTGTGTGTGAATCGACATGGAAGGCCATCGTTCATAACATTAACACAATGAAAAAGACAACTATTAAAAATATTACCCACTAAAAAAATTGTGATCCATACATATTACAGTGGAGAATCCTAATAAGTAATCACCGTCCATGAAAAATGGAAAATGGAAGTAAGGAACCCTAATACCCTAACGGGGGAGCTTCATCAGATTTTTTAAGCTAGATCTGAGTATAATTTACTTCATAATTAGCAAATTGAAGCTTAAAGCATTTGAAGAATAAAATACATATTACGGTAATGTGTACCGAAACAATTGTGATGGCGATGCAAAAACGCAGCACAAAAAGGAAAATATTTCAAAGAATAGCGACTACGTATAGCTGAGTTCTTCTTATATTTTAGAAACTCCCATTTGGCGTGAAATGCCATTATGAAATACACAAGTAAAATTGTCTAAATAAGCCAACTGAGACGAGATTTTCAGTATCAATAAGAATATGTTTGTTATCACTGTGATTATAACGTTTCGTGAACGACATTTATACCTACTTTTCTCTTATCTCGCGGGAATGGATTCCAATTCCAGGAATCCGAAGTATCCTAGATATTGGCCCATAATGAATTAATATAGTATATACAATTAAATATATCGACAGACAAAAAATTAAGAAATGATTCGTATAAATTTTGGCAAATTCCAATTCTATTATTATTCTTTACTAGCAAACTGCCCTCGCTTCGCTTCGCAAAAACTAAGCGTTACGCTAAGAATAGTACCCGCATTATTTTAAATTAATTTATAACATTTTTATTTATGGACGGATTGCAATGAAACAAACTTTAAATATTAAAAGATGCTTACTGGCAATACATTAGTGAAAATTAACACAAAATCGGTTAAGCCGTTTATGAGATTAGCGCGAACAAACGCACAGACAAACAGACAAAAATTCTAACAACTATTGTTTTGGGGACTATTGCGTTAATAAAGACCGCTAATAATATTTTTTCTCTTACATCGTTCATGTACAAAAAGCGATCAGATATAATTTTATTATATGTATAGATAAAATCTAATCTAATCGCTGAAAGATTCCATATCATTCTTAAATGGAAGACAATGACAGCAACAACCACAAATAACTAGTGTTGGAAGAAGACGGAGGGACCAAACTGGCATTAGGTGTACCATAGACAAAAGAAAATGTCTTGAACTTTGGGATGGACGGAGCCCTTTAGACGATAGTAACTGCAATTACAACGAATACAATAATCGTCAATCCAACTTCTGATCGAATTTGAAATACTGTTGCAATAATGTTGATAACAGCAATCTAGCCGTAACTATTACTGCGGAAAATAAACTACGAACTATTGGCGAAGTCAGAGTTCCTCAATTTTCAGAGACGCGCAGCTGTTAAACTTCACTCTGTAACTTGATAGCGAATTGGTGTAGCACGAAGTCCGTATCAGGGTAACGTGTGAAGAAGCGAAGCTTGAAGTTACCCGTAGAATAATCCTGTTACGGTACATAAACTTCGTGCACATCTATATTATTGACAATGTAAACTCAGCTAGTCTTTTTAAAAAATGCAATATATGGATCTGGCTTAGAACGTTTTAAATTAAAAGAACGATGTTTTTTTCACATAAAATAATGCTTTACAACAATCCCACCTGACTTAATGTTTTATGGTCAAATTGAATATTGTGTAGTGTTTATTTATACATTTGTATATACGTATATGATATCCTTACCAAATATACCCACGTAATTAAAAGCACGTTAACGTGGAAAACAAGGTAGATTGAATTACTCTATTATTTCAACGAAATATACATATATGACATTGTTTATTCATGTAAATAATGTTTTCTGTTTTCAGTGCATGTAATTATAAGAAAACTTGATTTTAACTACTCGAATTTTGTACGTGTGGTTTATACCTGTTTTGATAGAACTTTTTAGGGTTTCAAACATCCAACGACAATTCCTCATACATCTCTTCTATTTATGTCTCTTATTCGTCTGTCACCTATCATTAAACTACTTAGACTAAAAATTAATTCTTAAAACTTTGTACAAGAAATAGTAATCACAACTTGGATATATTTACGGCACGGAACCTATTCCATGCGAGTTCGGATCAGAATTTCGATTGATACTTTTAATAGTTTCGGATATGTTTCATTTATTCGAAACAAAACAGTTAAAAAAATGAATAGATAAAATTTTAACTGAACACATAGCACGTAGGCATATCTGTATTCGCACAATTTTCCTTATTATTTTTATGTATTCCATTTATTGCATATTTTAAAATTTATAATTTAAAAAACAAAAAAATACATATGTAAAATACTCATTCCATCCATCGCTTTTATATTAAAAGTACTAAACTAACAACGAATATATAAAACCAATATAACAATCTCGTAAATATATTTCCATCGGAAATATAATTTTGGTAGAATACTTATTTATTTATTTATTTAATTTATTTATTATTCATTGTGCACCTTAAAACTAAGTTACAATGGGCGGACTAATTGCCTGATGGCATTCTCCACCAGTCAACCCTTGGTGAAGGTTAAAAGTCGCGGTAGGTGATAAATAAAAAATAGTAATAATAGTAAACTAGTGATACATTACTACATA
>PDGT01000051.1:1318912-1400935 GCA_003671415.1 Megathymus violae
CCATTATTAAACAAATAAATATTGGATGAGTTTATAAACTCTTTAATGTACATCAATGTCGCAAAGTAAAGAATGGAGAAACCTGGTAAAAATCTTTGTTTTATGTTCTATCGTAAAAATAAGTACTTATATTACAAAATAAAAGGATCTTAATGATTCGTGAAAGTATTCTTAAAATGCTTTTACTCAAACGATGACATTAACGATATAAAATAAAAATAATAATAATATTCTGTATTACAGTTAGACTGACATCGTAGGTTCATGAAATATTAAGAAGATAAAGGTTTTTGGTATAAAATTCATCGTAAGCTGTGTTTTTATCATATTGGTTATCATTTTATCATATTGGCCATATTGGGGCGGCCTAGAATACTCCCCCAATCCCATACTGACAAAACAGGGTGTCGTAAGAGGCGACAGAAGTTAGCCTGCTTGGTGGTAGGGCTTCGCGTATAGATTATATTATCAGTATTATTATTAAGTCATTAATATTATTATCTTTCCGTGAAGCCTGCCTGGCTAGCTACCACCCTCCTGCTTGAGTCAGCTGCTAAACGACTCGTCGTGTTCCGGCTGGGAGCTTGAGAGCCAGTTCTTTCTTTCTTTTTTACTTTGTTCCAATTTCCTGGCCGACAACGCATCAGTGATACCTTTGGTCTTGCTGATGTCCATGGCCGACGGTGACCACTTACCATCAGGTGGCTCGTCTGCTCGTTTGTCGGCTATTAACATAAAGAAAAATTGGTTACTTTACTTAACGATATGAGAGTGAATGCTTTACCACTTTGGACCTTAGGGTCAAGCGTGTTGTAGTAAATAAAAATACCAAAGAAAAATTATCCAGTTTTCTTATATAATAAATATTAGTACACTACATATTTATAAAAGAACCCAACAGTCAATCTTGATATAAGAAGTTATAGTATCCAGATATTTTTTTTATCATAAGCTGTACTAACTATTAATGAAGATATATAGATATATTATGTACAGTCACACGTACAATAATGTACTCATTATTTGTTGGTATTTAATAGAATGGGCTATACTGAAAATCAGCAGCCATTGTTTTACACTTGGACAAAGTTCCGTGTCGGTACTGTAATTAAAGTTGCATAATCTTTTATATTTCAATATAAAGTGGTAGTTCTTTCTTACGTTAAATGAATAACAATTAGGGGAGAAGAAAATAATGAAAAAAATACATTAACCAACCAGGTACAAGGTTTGAGAATATTACTTGAATTATTTAAATGATGTATTTTAAGATTGAATAATTCGTCAGTGTCTGAATATATAATTCATGGCATATAACGGCTTACGCACCTTGTTATCTAGTCGGATTCGCCCGAGTAGTTTCGGACCTATCCAAAGTCCTTTTTCAAGAGCCGTCCGACACGAAAGTGCGAATGCGATGCGACTCGTATCTCAGTCTCTTCGACAAATCCCTATCGTAATTGTTCCAGGAAGAAGTAAATTCATGTACAAGCGGTCTTGCCTTTAAAGTAATTATCCAGTTTGTAATAAGTATCTCTATTGTTAATTGACCGTTATTAATCGTTCGGGTTTAACAATTCATTATTATACATATACACTTAACATATAAACTATGTCCATCCGGAATAATGTATCTTTTAAATGGTAAAATATTTTTTTAAAATAAAGGCCGTGGTTCCGGACATTACGGTATTCCTTGATTTCTAAGTAAGAGAGCTGATAGAGATCAAGAAACACCCGAGGAACTTCAACAGGGGAAATGGTTTTACGTTAGCACAAACGTGGAATCCAGTGGTTAGTTTATATAAAACACATAAAGTGCAAAGTTTAGTGCGTGAAGATACAGTACGTGTCGTGTGTCGTGATACGGTGACTAAAAAAGAAAAACGAACCAGACGTAGAGTAGATAGATTAATGTACCACTAGCTTGTCGACGGTTTTTCCCCGCCACCGCAGTTTTGCCGTGACCACGATCCGTGCAACTAGGTCGAAATATTGGCAACAAATAAAAACGTATCGTCAGTACCCGCTACATAATAAAATAGCATTACTGAAATCTTTGAAATTGTTATCGTTTTTCAAGCCACTGGACCCAACATTCTTTACGACTTTTGTAATTAAATCTGTAGATTAATTCTCTGAGTATTATCTTGCTCTACAAAAAAGTCAATTGAAAGGGTCTGACAAAAAGTTTCGCACCCTTCATTACCGAAACTCGTTGAATAAATAACATGAAAATGACGAAGTTTTACTTTTTACTACTCAAAATTTTGATGAATCTGCATTTTAAAAACAATACATTACCTAAAAACCATACTTTTTTGCTAACCAGGTATGAGTTCTATAGATTGTGTTAGGGGGTGCATCAGCAGGTCACATGAAATTCCATAGCATCCCCATATGCTTCGGATGACTACCGAGCATGTTGTAGTGGATAAGAATTTAACATAACGGAACCTTGCCCTACCGGACTGGGTATTTTTTGAAGATTTCCTCCTAGACGCAAAAAATATGAAAAATCATAATTGCTGTTTTTTTGAGTTTAAGGTAACATCCAAATTATTTATATTAAATACAATTTGTACCTAATATCAAATAATGTATTGAATTGTTATAGAGCTGAAAATTTACCGTGAAATAGCTTGATTAAACGACCTTCGCTTCAGTTTGAAGTATCTTGAGGTCAGTTGTTCATGAGAATGAGCTGTTCTATTTTATTTTACAAGAGTGTGTTTCCGTAGCTGTGAGCAGAAAATATTCTCCTCGGCAGTTTCGTGCTGCTTCTTCACTCAAGACTCCTCTTGGTAGGGACTTCTCCAAGCGACGACGTAGTTTGAGACTTAAAGTGTTTATCAAATGCTTATTAGATTAAAAAAAAAACAAATTTTGACTAAACTGAAACACCTTTGTGATAAACTTCAAATAACATTTTAGTTTTTTTTAAGATGTTTATAGATGTCCATGAATATGAGTGAGCATTTAATACCATGTTGACTACATACCCATTTGCTAATTTGCTTCCATGTCAATAAAGAAAAATTTGCGAAGGTAGATACAAAAAATAGCAAAACAATTATAATATGCATTTCTATTATATTAAATTAAATATATATGACAACTCGACGTACGGCAGGTACCCACCCTTATGTAGTGAACGTACCACCTGCACGGACGACGCGGTTTGTGTCTTCATTCATTATGCGCACTGCAAAGGAGTGGAATAACTTGCCGGCGTCGGTGTTCCCGGCTGCTTACGATGTGGGAATTTTTAAGAGGAGGGTGAATAGGTTATTTATAAGTTAGTGCGTTCAACACCTTAAACTTTATCAACACTTACCATCAGGTGGAATTGTTGTCAAGCATTAAGTTATTTTATGTAAAAAAATAATAATTTATTAATGTAATAAAAGCACCTTAAAAATTAAATTTATTTACGTAGAAGAATGTCGGAGTACATAGGTGCAGTTTACTAATGATATAGTGGTAGGACTTATATCTGTTTACTGTTTATAATCTTATTCTGTGTCTCAGGATTACGATTATATACCTTATCACCATCAGTATCAATAGATTTATTTAAATTCTTTGGAAATGGATTAACTATCTGGCACTCAAACATTTATAGTAACAATATGTATAAAGTTTCATTTAAAGACATGTTAAAGGCATTTATAAAGGCGTCTGCAAGAAAAATCTCAAACATAAATAAACTTAAAGGGAGTGCGGAAAATAAACGGGAAATAAAGCAGTCGTCCACCAAGGCCCTGTATCTCGGCTTCGTTCAAATCTAAATCTAACTGAAATATCGTGCACAAATTAACAATTACCTGCTGGGGAATAACCTATTACAACGAAAGTTTTAGGTAGCATTTCGTGACATGCGTACGTAAATGTAGTGGGACTCACAAGAATTCTGCTGGAATTATATAATTCTAAACATTTATAAAGCTTAACAAAATGTAAATGAAATTAACGTGACTGTAAATTACAATTTCATAGAGTATTAAACTATGTACTCAATAATAATATCCGTTTATAACAATAAATAACCAACAAAATGTTCATTCAATTGTAATTCTAAATATGGCTTGTGTGCTCGAAGTTTTATCAAATTGAAATTTTTACGAAGTATTGTATGCAATTACAATTAAATAATTATAATCACAACAGGATCATAGTCCAATATAATAGACTTTGATCTACATCGTTTGATAAGCTTTCAATCAATTTTCCACCTTTATAGCGAAAAACGGTAAAAATAAAGATAAATGTTAAGATCTAAAACTACCAAGCCATTCAGCAAGACCATTGCTAGCAACAGGGAAAACTCCTTCAAGAAAGTAGTTCTATATCCGATACTGCAAACAACTTACCTCGTCACACCCGAACGTATTTCTGGGAACATTTGATAAAATGAGTTTTAGCTGTGAAAACTTCGATTAGGCTGACTGTATTTTTTTCCAGGATGACGTGTCATTGAACTTCCAATGTATTAATTAAATCCCAAAATTCCCAATACATAAGAGATAGGAAACATTTGAGGTTATCCAACAATATCTAAAGTAACTTCAGGTTTAAAATAAAACTTTCGTATGTACATTTTGCTTTTTGAACGTGAACGTCACCAGTATACTTCTTAACAAGCAGTTGTACAATTTTAAATATACATATAATACGCAATATAAATTTAACGGCTTGCAATAGCTTTGTCTCATGTAAGAAGTGATCACGGAGGCTAAAATTATCTTGCATCTTACTGCTGCGTTTAATGGTGGATTGACGCCACAGCGGTACACGGGGCAGTTGTTAGTTAAATTAAATTAGTTTTACGATCAAACGTAGCCACGAAATAATTGCTTAGGTTCACCGTAAACTTATTTCAAACACCCTATTCTATAATTTGGTTTATATCCCTGTGTAATAGTTTGCATTCAAAGTTGCGCAATTTGCATGGATAGCTTTAGATTGCCTGCAAAATAACTACAGACATCACCTTACATGTAATAGATCAACCACGACAAGACGTGCGAATGATACCAAAATGATAAAACTCATTTCAAATACATAAATACCTCGTTATTTACGTACCCACAGGGCTAACTAAAACGCTTTGTGGATGCATATCACTTATAAAGTTATACCATAATTTGGTGTCTTTTATGTCAACAGACAAGAAATGAACACACAGACCACTTGATATTAAGTTGTTACCACTTGCCTTGCTCATCCGTAACGGTAGTGGTTGATTCTAGGATGGTGGTAGCAATCCAAGCATTTTAAAAACATACCACATAACAAGGTTACTGCCGTTATTAAACTGGGTGGTACAGACCCCACCAACTTCTAATTCGAGAATGTCAGTAAATGACAAGGTGGTGACACTTTTGGGGTTTGATTTTACATGAGACTGTGTAATGGATAGTACTTAACTAAAACCACGACTTGTCGCTGAACTAATAAGTAAATTGAAGCCTATGTCAGTGTCATTTACTTCGCCTTATTTTAGAACCGTTTCAATCGTATAGATCGAGAAACTGTGAAAACAACTTCGCCTAACACAGAATTTTCGTATATTTGGAAGTATTTTTCAATTAAAAGTTAATTTAATTAATTTCTATTAGAAATATATGATGATTACATCGAATTTGTGAATTTAAATGTCTGAAACAATTCCACTGTTCAATGATAAAATGGTTCAATAACAATAATATAGGACTGACTTTACTTCGCTTAAATTGATTCTAGAGCACGGCAGCGTTCATGAAACTTTGTCATCGGACCGTTCCTCTTGACTGTGCCCAACCTTATTTAACTCGTCGATCGCATACAACAAACAAGCTGACGGGCTATCGGCACAATAGATAATCTCGCACAGTTTAAATTAAACTGGGTATAATTGAATTCAGCATCCAATCACCCGAATATCTGAGATCAGAACAAGTTATATGCAAATTTTGTTGCACTGTTTATATGAATTGGAACATTAGATTAGATGATAAAAATTGAAAGGTAACTCAAATGAATAGTAACTTCTTCCCATACTTAAATAACTGTTCTTGGCTTAATATCTTTTGTACATCTCTAACACGTAGATTCTTTGCAGGTTATTTAATTTTGCTTCAACCTTTTAGAAACCCATAGGGCAAGATATAATTGAGAAGGCCTAGAGTGCACTCCATCGCTCTACTCAATTACAGTTTGATGGAGGGGTTTTGTAGCACACACAATTGTCGAAAATTCTTATGCCACTTATAATGGCAAAAAATGGTTTAATAACCTCTATCTGATCTAAACACATAGCTCACACACACGCACGCACAGCACACTCATAGAATTTTGCCAGTAACGGTCATTCATCCAGCTGTTAAACTTTAAAACTCTGTGGTACACATGAAAAAAATTATAATCGTAGACAATCATGAGAACTGCCGACAGAAGTAAAACCTTAAAACTGTATTTTCAAACTAATTGTAATATTAAAAATTAAAATTTCATAATTTCTTAATTAAATTTATTAACAGTAATATGATTTTCATCATCCAACTAAATAATCATAAAACTAATCTTGATATGAATACTGAAAATATTTTGAAATAAATGCTTAGTTATTGCGGATCAATGATTTATTCATGATGTTAATGAATGCAGTGTTGATCGATGAGAGAAAACTTAATTATATGTCTAACTGGGTATTGATTCGAATACATTTATAAATGTCGACTAAACTGAATGTTTGGGTTACGATAACGACATCAAACATATAGTAGGCCAACGTAAGGCATGGGTCTTTTATCATAATTAAGAAGCATGGAGCGTATTCCATCTCGCTACTCGCTACTTTAGTGAAGATTAGTGACTAATGATAAATAATAGTATTCAATTTGTAATAACAGAAAATATAAGCGCTCTCTGGACAGAATTAC
Organism: Megathymus violae; assembly: GCA_003671415.1. Classification (NCBI taxonomy): domain Eukaryota; kingdom Metazoa; phylum Arthropoda; class Insecta; order Lepidoptera; family Hesperiidae; genus Megathymus; species Megathymus violae. The sequence continues at coordinate 1,325,836 of PDGT01000051.1, forward strand.
GCCAGGTATTTTCCTGTGGAAAAGGATTAGTTTTTGAGAAAACCATAAAAGAACAAATGTTACCAATGTAACGTAAACTGAATGGTATAGCAATTAGTAGGACATATCTTCGAAGGGTTGAATAATTTATGAAAAAACTCTTGGAATGACATCCATATACTTGGTACTTCTAAAACTATCCATATGTATATAATTTGAATTGCAAAGATTAAGGATACTGCAGAGTGCATTTTATTTGCGTATGTATATGTTTTTACTTTCATCCCTTATAATACGATACTGTCAAGCACAAATAGATACTCACACATTCCCACGCCCACATAATTTCCAATGCTGCGGTTTGCATGGCAATACAAACAGCCATAAATGGGACTCAAACCCTGTGAAATTTAATAAGACTAACACAAATAATTAAACAATTTATAGCATTTTTCGAGCGAACTTCTTACGCGCAGTTGTGATTTGAAGCTCAACGAAACGAAAACGTAACTTATATTTACGAGTATCTTTTCTTAATGCGGTATTTTATAGCCTTTCACTCATGTTCCAAGCGTCGTGTACATTTGTGCTTGTATGCACTAATCCGCCAACGTATTGTCGAACTGTATCGAGGGAAAATGCGTGTTAATAAGCTCCTTCTTCTTTTCGATACCTTTTGTGAGTTACTACTCACTCGTGATTTTGCAGTGTGGATAGCTGTCAATAACTGGACTGACCAGGCGGTCAGGTCTGACGAGTGGGTCAGTTTGCGGATAGGTTTCCAAGAATTTGCATTCCTGAATTGGATTACGATGCGTCAGTGACCCGACCAGATAATATAACAATATTTCATTCAAAATCAAACTGCAGGAATGGTAAAATAATTATATTAGTACTTAATTACATAACTACTGGGGAATTCGGTGTTTCCATCTACTAATTGAATAAGCTTTTATAAGTAATGAGTGTAACGCACTTATTACATCTTAGACTTCATTATCACTTACCATCAGGTGGGATTGTTTAAGCATTAATCTATTTCATGTAAAAAAACTATTAAACGGTCTTAATATTTTATTTAACTAGCTGTTGTATATCTATTTCCTTAAATTACATAGAGGGCAGCACTAAACGAAGTATAGAAAATTGTTTAAAGGCTATCATGTTGCTACGCTCAACACATACTGCTATTATTTTATTTTGTCATCATTATTTTCTATTGTCATTGTTTAACTAATGTTCAATCTAATAAGCGCACAATTTTAATACAAAAATACTTTAATAAGTGAAAATTAAATTGATTTTCATAGAAATTAACTTTTGTAATTACTAAAGTCTAATCACAAAAATATATGTTTTACATTCAATGGAGCCTCATGAATATAAGTAAATGGTATATTGTGTCCAGTGGAACACAAAGATACACTTATCTTTTACCTGCTATGGTACTCCATTATTGTCACTTGAACCTAATATTTTTTTCATAATAATTTTTCCACTGCTCGGCTGTGATTAGTTCATAACGTAAGAGCTAAACTTCATAGTCTACCTGCTGAGTGCGGGTTGATCAACTTTATAAATTCTTTTACAACATTGTCAAGTACGTAGATTTCTTCTATATGTTATCTTTCACCAAAGCAACTGATTCATTTGCAATACGCGCATATTTTGAAGATTACATTTGCGATCAAGGTTTGAACCCGGGTTCAACATGCAAGGGACCAACATTCAACCTATTACGCCATCACTGTTGTGAACAGGCATACCTGTTCACAAACTGACAAATTCAGCGAGTGCGGGTGTAGCAAACGACCAGCCTGGAAAATAAATTGAGCGTAATTTTATCACCGCTCCCTTTGCTAAGAAACTTTCAGACTCATGGTCTTGTTTTGAAGAGTTCCACAGATTTATTGCAAACTGAATTGTTGGTGATATTGCATTTATTGTTTCTTAAGGTTACAGATCGTGTAATTAATAAATGATTTTCAGTCTACTTTTTGGTGATTCTGGTAAAGATAATATTAATATTAAACATAAACATATATTTCGATAAAGTTCTTAATGTTTGTAATGTTTTTTTACAGTGAACCATTTAACTTCCAATCGCCCCTGTGTTTCTTAAGCACGGCTGCACAATACAAGAAATTTGCTTGCCCAGACAAGTCTTTGTCTGAATGTGTGTTATGTATTCTACACAATAATATTGAACAGATCTGCGGTAAATTTTGAACAAGTCTTAGTAAGATGGTGTAAGTGTAATTATGACAAACCCAATAAATTGGAATTTAACTACGGAATAAAAATGTATCTAAGGTAAATAAAATATACCTATGGTATTATTAGCGGTATGCATTATAATTTAAGGTTAACTATAGAATTCAAGAATTATGTATTTAGAGAGTTGACTGGCACTCCTCAGTTTTATCCTATTTCATAGATCTTCTTTTTATAAAAACAATTGTGTTTTCAATTAATAAGTAATATACAGGCAATATAAAGCTTTAACAATTTCTAAGATACTTTAAACACGATTGCATTATAATCCCTTGTCAGGAATTTGTCGCCTTGCTTGGAGAATTAAGGAGATTAGTGCCTCCTTACAGAAAGTTTGTAATGCCGAAACGACGAAATGAAATTTCGTTAGATCTTTGCAGTGAAGTTTTGGAAATGTACGTGAGTGATGAGTTTACTGATCGCGACCTGTGTTTTATTCATCGAATTTCAATAGTTATTTTGGGCACAATGTTAGTTGGATTATTATTTAATTATAATTTTAATAACTATATTTACTTTCCACCCTAATTCTTTGTTATAGTTCTTAGTATTATTATCGAATCACATAATTTAACTGACAGACCCCAAGAGGGCTTAACAAACCCCTGGTTGGTTTACCTAAAAATAAAAAAAATGCATACTTTTTTCTATCCAATGAAGTCTACAGTATAAGCCCTCAAATCTAATCCACTTGTGGTTTTTTCGTACAATTAAATCAAAATGAATTTTGGAAATAAATAGCTTGTACCACGACAGACATGACAAGAACATACTGGATATCAAAAATGCGAGTTGTGAGTAAAGACAGGTCATTCGAATAGTTGTGTTTGATACTGATGGATCGCCGAGTCAATACAATCGATAAGATAATAAAAATTGTATCGTATTGCAACTGCTCATTGTGATAGCCACAGGCAATTATACACTTATAGTTGTTACATATACTGCCTACCACCCTCCTGAGTGAGTCAGCAGCCAATCATCGTGGAGGACAATGAGTCACTTGTGAATTTAAATTGAAATTTTACAGATACGGTAGTATACCCGTCCCTGTATGATTACATTTTAGAAATGAACAGAGAATCAGCCAATTTATCGCGGGAACTTAAAGAAATACCGATTGTCCAGGTAGGAACTTCTAGCGTAGTTAGAAATAGTCATCAGCACGACTGTACCTACCTCCTAACATTTTCATTTTGAGTTCTCAGTTTAGGATGTTTAATGATTTTCCGACTCATTAATAAAATAATTTTCAGCTAAAGTATAGAAATTTACTAAGTAATAAACTCGTAATGCAACAAAATAAAGTCAATTTAAGTGACATGCCAACTATTTTCGTGCTTTTATGAGTTTGAATAATGGGACGAACAAGGAAAGGTAAACAAAAAAATATTCAATATTAGATAAACAAGAAAATAAAAAAAACAAGTGTAATGGGATTCAGGGATTGAAACAGAATCTCGAGTTTCACAATAGAAATATTTTTGTGGAAATATCAAGAAATCAAGAAAGAATGTTCAAGGAATTCTTTTTTAAGAATATTCCAAATTTCAACAATACATTATATCAAATTAAAAATTCAAGCATAACATGGTTTGATTTAACGTAAAACACGTGCATCGGAAGCATGAATGTAATTTTGTAAATTTTCATTTTTCTCTTAGAATCCATAGCCCCGAACATTTACATTATTAATATATTTTCCCACGAATGTCACGTAACCTACAACTGCAGCGCAAGAAATTGGCTTCAAGTTCAGTGCGAGCTTTGCACAACTATTTTGCACGCTAAATGTCTCGTTTCGATAGGGTTTTAAACTACTGTTTTAGCACAAGTAAACCTACTGTACTGTTTAAGTATAAGTAAATAAGTATAATTATAATCTATTAATAAACAACTGTATAGTTTGTTGTCAAAGGTCGGTGTCAATCGTATGCAATCGACCAAATGATGTAATATGAGCTTGGGAAAATTTAAGTCCGTTCCAGGCTACAAAATTCCTCTATATCAATACTAATTGTTATCATTCGATAGCAGTCCATAAAACGAACTTTTGGAATACTTTTTCCAGTAAACACAACAAAACTATAACATGATAGGTAGGTTCCAATAACTTTGTACGTCTTTAAGCCAACGACCATTTGAGATGACTTGAGTAATTGATTGTGAAATCTATACATGTAATAAATATATGTATACTGTTACTAGGGGCGTTTATTTACGTTATATAACTCAAAAAATAGTTACAATTTTTGTCTGTTTTTCTGTGCGTTTGTGCACGCTAATCTCAGAAACGGCATATACGATTTCACCGATCGCTTGATATTCAAATTTCCATTCACTTCAATTTGTCCATAAGTTAATAAAAAAAGTATATAAATTAATACATTTATTTCTAATTTCCAGAATGAGATAAACCCTATCCTAAAAAGGTGAAGTGAAGCGAATGCGGTTGAAATTGAAAGAATAAATAGCCAATACATAGTAGGAAAGATGTGAACAGCCGACCATCGATTAACAATGAATATACAAACAGTAAATGAGGATACTAATAAGTTCCATGATGAATAATCGGTAAAATTAATAACAATAAAAAATTTAAGTTTAACAATTGAATTAAAATGGTGAATCGATACTGTAAGCTGTTCGCATGAATGTTGTTAAGATACTAGTGTATCGTAATATCTAGACGTGGGTAACATTTTGTACAATTATATAACTTACTTTACATAATAATATTTACCAACAACCCACCCTCGCTTTTATATGGAGATATTGTTATGTTTACAAATTGTGCCTGCACCAAAACATTGTTATTCTTTGTTGCACGTGCTTAATGTTCATCCTATTTTATTATTTTTATTGTAAATCAGTAGTTAATGTTAAATTGTAATCTTAGTTACTTATGTTAATAATTAAGAAAATCATCTAAAATATTATTTACCATGGCCACACGAACTCACCCAAAATAATCTGAGCGTATTGCTATTTTGAACTATTAAAAATTTCGAAATATATTTTTTTACTTAATATTAATTTATACTTGACTAAAATCCTCCAAAATGTTCTAAAAATTGTGTTAATTCTATCTGCATTTGGCCAGCGTGCAACGGTTTCATTGCGTTTATTCTGATTCCAGAAGTGGCAACGGAAGAACGTTGCAATGATTAAGGATAAAATGAATGTTTCAAAAAATATTTTATGAATTATTTCACGCCATGCGAGTATTTGTGATGCAAACCACAGGGTGCTGTCGTCATCTGATTGTATGCTAATAAGTAAAAATAACAACCGCAATCAATCTTTTCTCTACACTGTATTACCATCATTGCGCTGTTATGTAATTCCAATGTATTCATCCAAATTACGCAATATCAGTAAATTAATTTAGATGATTACCTTAGGGAATTGATTGTATCTAGTGACCTAATGGAAGCCGACGGGTTACAAATATCGACTAACGTTTCAATAAAAAAAATTACAACCTTCATATTCCCTGAAACATAACAACTTGGCAGTGAAAAGCTAAAAATTTGCAGTGCATTGAAAAGCTTTATAAAATTAGGCAATACAAAATTCTTGATACTAAATATAAACATAGTAACTCACCAATATCCACAGTGAAGAGATATAGCAACAAAAGCGGCAGGAGCTTCACAACACGTAACCTCATTTCGATATATTTTATTCACAACCGTATCACCACGAGTATGAGTAATGATCGAATATAATCACTATTGCGTCAATGTCATACATATTTCACTCGACGATCACCTGGAAAAGAAAATTGGAGGTTACAATAACATTATTCAAATAAGTTAATAATATAAATCTGAAGAGTTAAATCATAAAAGACATGAACAAATGTACAGGATATTAAAACAATTTCCTCAGTTTAATACGGACCGATTAAGGTTTGTTATCATTACTTTGTGGTTGTAATTAAGGTAGGACTAAATGTGTTCAGCAGCAAAACGAATCTAAAGGGACCAAATTTAAATTTTACGAGCTCGATATATTACCAAATACCGTAATCTATGTCATATATTCATCCATATTCTCATAACCTTCTGCTGGAGTCAGCCGCCCAATCGACTCATCGTGTTCCAGCTTGGGGCTTGAATGTACTGGCTACTTTCGTTCTTCTTATTTATTGCCCGACATCATCATCAACATCATCAGTGATGCCTTTAGTTTTACTAATTTCCATAGGCGACGGTATCCACTTACCATCAGGTGGCCCGTCTGCTTGTTTGTTTGTCAGCTATTTACATAAAAAGAACCGTAAAGTCTGAAGTAATAAAGTCACACTCATCAGTAATGTCTAGTGTAACTTTGTTATATTTTGACATAAAAGTGGCAAATTCAGAATCTTTTCAGGAAAACTGTCCATCGTGTTTACTGTATCTGTCATCTGTAATCTGTACTGTATCTGTAAGTAACTGTCCATTGAAATTAGGTCAGCTAGTAATTTCTAATGGTATAATGAAACTTATTACTCGGGTTTTAAATGTTTTGAAGAAACATATTTACGATTACAACCCATGACAATTCCATTGCTGCGTTGTGATCTCTGAACATGACAATAGCAAAGGCACACACCACATGCTCTATCATATTGGACAGGCACAAGTTCTCTTTGTCATTATACATTAGCCAAATAATAGTAGCAATAGTTACTATTCGCTATTTTTATAATTATTTATTTAAAAAACATTCTTCTGAATGTTAAACTGTTTTCGAAACGCTAGTAGAAGCAAACAATTACGTGCATACATGTATGAAATAGAACTTTAATATATAATATACTTTAATTAATAATTGTCTCAATAAAATTACAACAAGCTCCACAATAGTCGTTCAAGAATCTTAAATACGTAATACTCGCAAATGATTTACTTACTAACATATTAATTTCAACAAATGCCATTAACACCGTATTATGATGACATAAATCTCCAGTGTTATGACATCACATAAATTGAGCCATATTGTAAGATTATTTATTTACCCATCAGTTAGTACACTCGTTCAACCGTACGCTATGAAATAGAATCAAGTAAATTGTGTGCTTTCCCGTATTTGGTCGGTGTTGTTAGAATTTGTATTTGGCAACCTAAAATTGCCAAATCTAATTTGTTTCAGTAGGTAAGGCTAACAAACTCAACAAGGTAGTCAGAAATAGAAAGCACCGTGAGGCGGAAAAGGTAATCGAATAGTTTTCGGCGTCTTGATAATGTAAGATTTACTTGACTTAATGCTTAAAGGAAGTGATGAAGATCAAAGTATGTCCCGGGGAACACAATTTTCAGTTTACCGCAAATTACATGGTTCGATTGAACGAGAGCTATCAATTCTACTTAGACAAAATTGAACTTTAACTAAACGAACACTCTCCCCGGCTTATGTGATTGCTTTATTGGCATGTGCGACATTCGTTTCTTTTTTATTTGTAAATTTAAATACTTAGTGTAAAAGTGTATGATTTGATACATAGTATTTTATTGGTTTTGGTGTAGTGCTGTGCTCTTTAGTAGCTCTTAGTAATTGAAATATGCAATTAACAAAAAGATATTAATAAGTACTAATATTACTTCAAATAAACAGACATAAAGTATAAATATAAAAATAGTACTTTTCTATATATATACAGAGTCTTGACCTCACGAAAACTTGATTGAGTACCGTGACATACCTAGATGATTGATAGTGGGAAAAGAAAGTAGTCAATCATCTTATTTAGTTAACTCTGGGCGAATATATTTCATGTTTATGTATACTTATATAGTATATATGATATGATGAATATGAATATTATGAAAATATATTTTTACTTATTTTATTAATGTTTAACAACATTTTTACCTGATGGTAAGTGGCGATTAAGTGTATTAATTTAGAAAAAGCTTATTTACTATTGGCTTAAAATCACCCACACTGTAATAGGATGGGAACACCATATGAATAATAATATAACTTCAAATCAAAAGCATATAGGATCTTCCTAAATTACTGAGCTTTACCATCTAAGGCTACATTGCCACTCACCACCACATAGAATTGTAGTTAAGTATTAACATATAATAATTAAAAAAATGTCTGTACTACCCAGTTGTGCGTGGTAATGCGGGTTTTTAATTTAGCTGGTTACCTAGAATTCCTTAACCTTTCGAATAAACAGAAAAACTGGTCCGTTCGTTACTTTATCATTTATTGACATGACAAGAACGATAAAAAGAATTTAAGGTACTTTCTATGAAATTATTAATAATTCAAAGTATTTTTTTTTATCCTAGAACCGCACCCAAACTAGAATTCAACTAACGATACCCTAGAGTATATATGTACCCCAATATTAAAAACACATTAACAAAAGGATATTAAACTTTTGTTAAAAATCAATTTACTAGCAGTAATAAATGCTAGTAGCAATAATTGAGCCGTGTTTGAAGCTTTTCGTTGTGCTTAGTGCTATTAATATTTCAATTCAGTCAGGGTCTGATGATCTTTCAGACAACATGCAACCAACGGATTAGAATGATACAAATGTGTTTTGAGTTGGGGGTTTTATACCAGTTAAATTCTAAAGTCATTGAGATGTTTACGTCTAGGAGTCATTTATTATGTAATAATTTTACACGGATGATAAAAGCAACAACGCTAAAGATATTCGTTTTTTCACCCCTAATTTCAATGTAATTGAGTATCAAACAATTTCGGCAAATTTTGGTTAGGTGTTCATTACAAATAAAACTTTTGTACGTGGCACATTGCGTGCGTGATTTACAGTCTTTGGATTTTGGTCGGCAAGAACATCTGCTAGAGGTTACATTTGTAGGAGGTGCCGCAGCTAATGTTTGTTTTTTTTTCTTAATACATATACGCTTTATTGTAGGAGCGTCAGCATATTTCAATATTGAAATGTATTTTCAAAGTGGGTTTTTGTGAAATGAAACGTGAAAGGTGAATTTCTTTAGGGGAATACGTTTATTCTTGAAATCTTGCTTATTAGCGGCATTTAATAAATACAGCGATCATGGAATTTTATCGTCTTTAAAGATATTTATTATTTCATACAAGACGCAAAGCGAGTTTTGCGCGGTATGCTGTAGTCATAACAAAGATGGTCAAGTATAAGAACTCATTACATTGCTCTTCGTTAGAATCCAACTGGGAAGAATTTTCAACTTCTTCATTCGAATCCCGACGTGACTAATTCTGAAACATCAGGATTATTAGCTTTTGTTCTATCTTTCTTCCTCCAAGCGAAATTCTTGAATATCTTCATCTGTTTCTAAGATAATTAATCTGGTCATAAGAATAACACCGTGTCTAGAACAAGATCTTCTCCATCTTAAGCCTCCAGAAGAATTTACTAAATTCCATTTTCATTTTACATACATAGTGATATCATCTAAAAAGTAAAAGGATAAACTAAACACTCTTAAACAACTAACAATACAAATCTCTATTGGAAGCACTCAAAAATATACCTACACGATATACCTAGACAAAACGCTATACTATCTTTGATATAACACTGTCATATCAATCATAGTCATGCAAATAAATACACATAGATAGAGTACCCCACAACCAGCGTGGTTCGTCTACTTTTAAGAAGGACCACTAGCCTTCGAGGTAACCTCGTCACAAATATACATATGCGCGTTATAAATCAAAGTGAACAGTTACAAAAGATTTTTTTTAATTTGTATCCCTCGATAAGGTTATTGGATTCATGAATACTAGGAGAATTCACTGTTTAGTTTATTATGCCTATCAGGATCCTGCTACCTTTGTAATAAATGTTTCACGAATAATTAAAAAAAATGTAACTGAAAGTATCCCACAGATAAATATTTTTGAAAATGTTTCTTTTGCCTACGAATAATCTCAGGGTGTGGTTAATAACTCAAGTGATTCCAATTACTTTTTTGCAGAATACTTATTATTTCTGCTCTGGATTAATTTATTTAATCCTGCTCGACCTTATTACTTAATGTAACAATTTATCACCATGATGTTCCGTCTGAAAATGTTTTTTAGTGTACATTAATATATATTAAGAATATATATATCGCATATTCTCACAAATCACTTTACAGAATTTTCTTGCTTTGTCCAGTAATCATATTCTATACCTATCATTTAAAGGTCACATAAAGAAACTGCTAGTTTAATAAACTCTTTCCTTTAATACTTTTCCTCTTTACGCTTCCACATATCGCTGTGTCAAGTTTCGATACATTTCATACTATGTAATTCTATGCAATATAAAATTAACTTTCATGTCATGTATTGTACCCACTTATACACTGATTTATTACCGTCTATGTCTTGAATAACCAAAAGAAATCATTCTGATTTATAGAATTATGCATGAAATGTATTTTACGTGTTTCAATTGGTAGTTTCCTAGTTCCATTTTCACAAGTTACATATCGGTAATGACTTCTGTATCATGAATGTCCATGGATGGCCGTAACTACCCCTGCTCATAAAGATTAATGTTTATTACTATTACTCTAAGTATTTTATGGAGTTTACAATTTTTATCATTCACAATTAAGTTTAATTTGATTCTGAGTTCAACTTTAACTTTATTAAGAGCACTTATCTGTGACAAACACAAATTAGCGAAAGAAAATCAGATGGCTTTTATTACAACAAAATATAAAGCTCGGAAGCAACAGGTTCGTTTCGTTGGCCCACATTTTGTCCGTAGTCAGATAATTTTGATCGAGCACCACGATTATTTGATGACATATGACAGGGCACTGCAGCTTCGTTGGGAAAATAGAGTTACATTTACCCTCTGTGATTATTCGTAAATCGCTTATTTTATATAATGTTACACGACGTTTCATCAATGAAATTCTCATTAGTTTTCCTGATGACATCTTTTGAGTATAGAGTAGGAGGTCAAGTGGAAGTGACCATATTATAATCATTTATTTGGCCGAATACTTTATAAAATGTGTGTTCTGAATATTTTATACATTGGAGAAGCGCTCGCCTGTGGCATTTCACCATCATGGATGAGATGAAACTGTATGCCTCTCGCGCCAATTAATAAAAACTAAGAACTACTATACCGAGAAGTTATTTATTGTAGATGTTATATCCAATATTTTCAGTCTTAGTGCAGAATGTAAAGTAATATATTATCCTAAAACGCTTAGCATTCCAATATTCACGCACTGTAACCTAACAACAGTTGTGAACTGCGTTTTAATCTAACATGTGCAAGGTTTAAATGATACAATACTACGAACTTTTAACATTAATCGTTTACGTAATTTCTACATGGCTTTTATACATCACACCCAAATAAATATTTATTAAGAAGAAGAAAAATAACAAACCACTAGTCAAAGAACAATGGCTTTCACAAAGTGTAATCTGAACTATTACTTATTCAGTTTGTTTTAAAAGCAAAGGGAAATAAAATTTTAAGATATTGTTCTCTAACCATTGTATTCATTTTCTTTTTTCACAGCTTAGATCAGAGAACAGAGAAGACCGCCGTCAGACATGGCCATTAGATTTCATTGAGAGTAAACCACGCCTGACTCGGCATACTGAGGGCCTTGAAAGTAGCATAAAGGGTGCCATAGCTTTGTTCCAGAGATTCAATAAGATCTAATAAGATTTATTTATTACTTTGAAATAAATACAAAAAAAATAATGAATAAATTTGTATTGAATTTATGTTGTTTCTTACAAGTAAATACACCTGTCATTTATTACAAGCTGACTTCCCCTGCTTATTCATGTATTGTACTGCTTAATAGGCGAGGCTCAGCCGTTACGTCCTTCCTGTTGGAGGGCGCTGATCCATCGTTAGTTTAACACCGATGGTACTCATGTAGGGTAATAGGGTTATTTATCCCTTGAATCTTGCATATCTGTCTTTGATGTTGCTAATATCCACGGGCGGCGGTGGTCAACTACCAAAACATAGATCACGTGCTCTTATCCCGGCTTCTGTCATAAAAAAATTTTGCTATCAAAAACATTCAACACTGTTTTGTCTTTGTGAAGATAACAAATGTGCAGTAATTGTGTAGTAACAAAATACTAAATTAGATAAGAGGCTGGGTAAAAATGATAGTTCCATAGCGAGAAAAAAATAAAATATTAATGTTGTCCTAAGTGTAACGCTACTATGGAGTATAACAGTAAAACCTTAGTATATTTTCTCACCCTATAAAAATAAAATTTGTTTTTGTATTTCTACATAAAATACATTTACGAGCACATCTAGGTCACAAGATGCTCTTCTTATCGATTATATGTATTTATGTAGATATTATTTTAATCTTAACACAATTTCGAACGTATAAACTATCAAAGTAGTGTTGATTTATCGCGTTCATGACTAAAACCTAAATATTGTCAATTTTAACCTATGTTTAACCTCTTTGCTACTATTTATAATTCTATTATTATTACAATTTCATGGCAAAATATTCGCAAAATGGTAAATAGATGTTTTTGAAATTGTTCACATGTTGCTGTAAAATTAAATGAAAACTCTGAAGAAGATATATGTAATTGTGTGGGTAAATATAAAATAATAAATATACATATATACTCTATTAAGTTATCTTTGTATAATATCCTTTATTTTTATGTTCTCATGTTTTGTGAATTTGTAAATTGTTAATGTGAATAAATATTTTGAACCATAAAAAATAAATATGATGTAAAGGTAGACACTGTTTCAAGCAAGTTTGTGTAACGAAAATTGCGTAAACATGATTCCTACAAAAAATTAGCAAGTTTGGAGTATTGAGCTGAAATATCCTATGCATTATTAGTGCGCTATTAACGAAATCGGATTTTTAGGACAGTGAAAAGTACCTTAAACCTATGGCAATTACATATTGTAGTCACGCTTTAAACAAAGAAAAACTGTGATTATTGTGAAAATAAAAATGAAAATTATCTGCGCCACGGGAAAGAATATATTATTACAGAACTAGTAACATATCTCGAATACAAATTATTGACAAATATAATGTCTTAAAATATTGAGAATTTCGAGGTCCAGGTAGATCTCTCGTGAAACCATTCGATTCTGCCTATCTCAGATAAGTATTTCCGGTAAGTGATTTCTTAAAAGGATCCATTAAAAATTAGGACTACTTCACTAAAGAAAATCGTGGCTGATAGGTACATAGCCTTTACATATGATTTCGGAACATATGGCAGATTTTAAACTTAATTTAAATTCAAATTAATAAATAATTTTTATTTTACATCTACCCGCATACTAATACGGCTAACAAAGAAGCGAGGAACTCGTTTTTAACTGGCTTTTCAACATGATATATGTGAAACCTTTCACGGTTGAGTCTAGAAGGAAAGTGTTAGACAACCAATCAGACAACCAACCACTATACTACGATGGCTGAGTAACACAGGGATTAAACTCAGTGGTACAGAGCCCGGCGAACTTCAAAAAGCCTAATATGGCTTCGATGCCTTTTCTATTGTCTATTAGGAAGCACTACATATAGGAAAGGTTCGTATGGATTCAAGAATAAATGACGCCTACACAACAACATTTAGAGCATAGTAGTAATTTAAATGTTTAAAACAATTTAAATGTATCATTGATTGCAGCATTGTGATTTAACTTAATACATTATTCGTGTTGTGCTTGACGATCTGTAATACTGTCAACAATTTTGTTTTCAATTGCAATAGAGAAAATGGAATCCAAACCGACCCGTTAGTAAATGGTGTTGGAATCTAATTGTCATTAATTCCCCGTGCGTGCCGTTCCCACCGCCAACCAGTAGCAATGCCTTACTCTCGGAAGACCGCTCAAGCAACAATACCATTCGATTCCACAACAACTGTAGGCCTTGGAGCCCATAATTTCAGAAGTGAAATTGGTTTGATTGTAAGCTGAATTGCATAAGTCATGCTAGATGGATAATAAGAAACATTATATGTCTCTCAGATACTCGCAGTGAAAGACTAGTTATTGGATCTGATAGTTATGGTCTCCGATCCAAAATCTCTTTATTTTAAAGTGTTTTCTATTTCAAAGTTACACATTGTATTTGGCAGTTATATATAATAAAATTATTTTTCCCCTTGAAATAATGATTACCAAAATGCACTTAGCCAGTGGCATTCACGGCCGGATCACCAGGTGACATACGCGGCCGAAGCAACGAAACAAGACGGTCTTTGTAGATATGAAATGTATAAATTGCACACCCATACTGGTAACAGGGTATTTATAGAATCAATACTACCCCGAACAGGTATCAGTATTTAAAAAATTTTAAAATTTTATATAGTTTTTTTTTATGTAACTAGTCGACAAACGATGATTTTTTATGTCACCCGTAGACTTCAGCAACATCAAAGACAATCAAAGTGTTGCCGATCGAAAAGAAAAGCAGGGACCCGCATTATTACTGGCTCTCCGACTCTGCGACAGAAACACGTTTCAAACATTACACAGTCCATTTTAGAAGGAAGGTATTTGATAGCCAGTAGGGCAAAATACCCTACCAATGTACGCCGGGATTAAACTGGACGGCATACATCCCAGCAATCTAATAGTAGAGACTGTACGTCATAGCCTCGTCCGTTGTTCAGCAGGGTACACTACTAGTAGTGGAGATTGGCTTGGACTCAAGGATGGATAAAGCCCCTTACACCCCATATAGTTGGGTATTTATCATTTCGAAGACAACCAATGAGTTGTGGTCAAAAGACAGAATAGCTGCGTCTGGTAGATTATATATTAGTCAACGCAATGACACATCTATTTATATCACTCGGCCCACGGGTGTAATTTGCTGGAAAACAAATTAATTCGTTATTTAATGGTACTTTGTAACTTTTTTTTTTAATTTTCGTGTCTATGGTTTCATTCATAGTTTGTACTAGTAACCTACCATAGCTTCGCTTTGAAAAATTTCGCAGGAGCTGATCCATGATCCAGGATGAAAAGTAATATTCTTATTGCTATTATTAATTAATGAAGTTCTAAATGTCCCAAGATTCGTGTATATTAGTAAAATAATAATTATTAATTAATTTATTTAATATTTAGTTTAATGTTATGCGTGTACAAAAAAACAAAATTTCCAAAAAAATATATGTTTAGACCTCTACATAGATACTTTTGTTATACATGAAAATGATAATACAAAACGTAGAAACAAATTTTTGGCTCATTATTTTCAAATTTAAAGTAGGAGATAAATATTTATGATTTCCTCCACTACCAGATCCTATTTCTTTTTCCAAGAAAACGCAAATTTATAATAATTATAAATTTATAATTTATAAACGCAATTGGGGGTGCCTGCACTTATTGTTAACAAGGATAAAACCTTTAAGAGACGAAAAGTCCGCTTAGTTCATAATTTTCATAAAAAATAATGTAATTGACCTATGAATGTATACTCTGAAATCATTCATTTATGCCACCATCTTAGTTTTTCACAGATTCCAACAGGTCTAATGCTGTCCGTGTTTAGATTAATATTAATAGATACCCACCGGCTTGTTTGGGATGGTAAAACTTCGCTAAATGCTTAGGAATTACCATCTCCAAGATTCTCACTAAGACTAGCCACAAGGTCTTTAGCATAAACGTAATATACTATTGAAAAGTATAATAGGTGTATGTTAAATCTTTGCCGAGGCCCGTAAACTTTTGGGATCAAGCATTTTTGATTGACGGAGGGGAAAATTGTCATCCTGCTGCCAGACGAAACACGAAAAAAGATCGATTATATGTCTGAATTAAAATGCCTTACGTATTCCGAAGTTGCTCGTTAAAGCTAATGCTCCCGGACAATCTGAAGCGCGCGCTGTTCCTAAGGACAAGAAGACAGACGTTGCCGCAATTAAAGTTTCAATCTTCTTACTTGTCACAATCTCCATGTATTAATTATGATCGCTTACACTTTTAGTAACCCATCCTATTTAGTTTCGATATAGATAACAATAACCTAATGCCGATACAATCATAATTAATAAGTTAAGTTATAATAATTATATTGTTACTCTTTCCTTTGTTTTGGTGTCCCTTCGTTACGGTTATTTACAACTATTTTTTTTTTCATTTTTATTAACTTTGTGTCCATAGTTATCACGGTCGTATTACATTCGTCGGTCGTACGGTCGTATTATTTGTGTCGCTGACGTACTTGCTCTGTAGCATTTGTAGTCAAGATATCGGCATTTTTTATTTATATAATGTAATTAATTAACGTAATGTCAATGCTTAAAATTTTTCCAAGTTAATGTGTGTTTGTACTTTCAGTACAGCACTGAATAGGGGAACGGCAGATTTTATTGTTATATTTAATTTATTGACTGGTTGACTGATAAGATGCTTTTAGAATTAAATCTGCCTTTAATACCATGTTTTTTGGTTATAAAAATGGATAAATAAAATTTTATAACATTTAATGAACTTTAAAAAAATAATTGCATCGCAAGTACAAACAGCTAATTTTATTTGTACAATATTAATTATGTACAAATGACCGCTACAGTGTTTTCTAAAGCACTGTTTAAATTAATTTGTTCTTGAAATACAGTTTGTACAAAGGAGAGCAGGACAAAGACTGGACAAACAAGAAGTTAGTTTATTCATAGGTACACGTTGCATCACCAACGAGCAAGCTATCACGCTCTTTTGACGAAACGACATAAATGAGGATTGTTGATTGTAATTTTAATTACAAATCCAATGTTTTTGTTACTAGTTACATAGGGTTTGTGTACTTGGAACTATAATATGAGTTTTTTTTTACGAGAACAGCTTATGGTGATTCAACTAGGCGAAATGGCAAGTAATTTTATATTGTAATCTACTATCGAGTTATATTATTATACTTCACAATTTTAAGAATATTAAGTAAAAGCAGGGATGTTATGGAGGTCTGAAACCGTAACCGAATCCGGTAAAAAAGTTTCGGATAATTTCGGATAGAGGCAGAGTCGAAAGGCACGTTATGACTGGTTTACGTTGACCGAGCCGATACATTAGCCGCGTTGTTCTCATTTTAGACAGTTTTATTATTTAATTTGTTTTTTCTGTGATTATAATACCGCATAAAACCTACAAAGTCAATCTTTGTAAATACATTATATATTTTTCATTCCAATTCTTAAATCATCTAATATCCCTAACCAAAATTATCCGAAACAATCGGATAATCCGAAATAATTTAATATCCATATCCGTAACCGAAACCGGTAAAATAATATTCAAATATCCGTATCCATATCCGGATCCGAAATGTCATATCCATAACACCCCTAAGTAAAAATAACAATAAGAAAAGAAATATTCTTTATCTTTCCACTGTTTCATTGCTCGGCTCAAGTTGACACTTAAAGTACGGTATGATGCAATAGACCACGGCGTTGGCCAACTATTCATTGAAAAACTTCATAGCTTAGAGACCTCATGCAGAACTTTCAGCAAGGTTTGCAGGTTTTCTCAAATTATTTTCCTTGGCTAAATCGAATATATTAGTGATCTTTTTTTATTACTTTTGGATTTCTACGCACGAAAAGGCCTTCGGCAGTGATGCGGCATGGAGGCTCCGGGATATCATGTGAATGCAGTGGTGCTCTAAAAGTTCCTCATTGTACATACAAACATATCCCTACGGCGCATCTTCTCGTGTCTATAAACCTGGATATGTACAATCAGAAGCCACAACTCTGCCCATTTGCCTTGATCAGACATCATTAGGTTAATTGACATTTCATACAGCCTATCATCTGGAAAATCACGTGTTCTCACTACATACAAATTTTTACAAAGATCGGTCTAGCCGTTCTTGAATTATAACGGGGCAGAGAGACGAACTGACAGAAAAAATTTTCGAAATGGTCAAATTAAGGTCAGTGTGTCATAAAATGAATATTTATCACGAAATTTGACAAAAAATTGAATATACAGACAGAAAGACATTACAGATTTATATAGATAGATAGATTTCATAAAGCGGTATCGTACACCGCGGTACACTTTTTCATTACATACCGATTTCCATTAAGATCGGTCAAGCCGTTTTTGAGTTAGCTCGAGACATATACTAAAATCTCAACTGATTTATATAGTAGTACAGATTATTTTTCTATTTTCTTTTTTTCGATTACTCGCTATTCACGAAGAAGTAAAACAAACACCTTAGGGCAAACAGAAACAATGAACAGACAAATACGGACATAATGAGAACTGAAGTCGGTGTTTGTAGCGCGAAAGCCTCAGTGAGTCAGTATTGTATAGCTTAGATGTTACTAAGAGCACCTGAATGTTAAGATTTCTATTTCCCAAGGTTTCACTTAATAAATTAAATTTGTAACATTCAGAGTTCAAATAAATTTCGTTCAACATTTTACATTTAGGTAAATACGTTTGTTTCCGCCTAGACCTCACTGATCCCAATATTTTATGAATAAATAAATATTAGAAAATAAAACTCGGTAAAATATTGTAGATGTTCCTCAATCTTTAAATATACGAGTATTTCTGTTGATATTATTCTACCACTAAAACACGTGTATTCCAAAAATCAATTACGCTATACGGACTGTTTATGAAAGGGCAAAATGAACTTTCAAAATACATATAATTATGAATAAATGGATAAAGTTATTTATGATATGTATTTAGTATTCAGTTTATGTTATTGTTTTATTTAAATTGTAATACAATATAACAAAAGACGTGAAGACAATAAAATAAAAGTAAAATGGATCAACCGGCATAATTAATCAGTACGTTTCGTAATACGATGCTTCCAATAGTGTAATATTATTCACTTAAGTATATATCTAGTTGCATTTTATAATATGTTTTTAGATCCAGTGCATTAGAAAGGTATTATTTACAATGATGAACATATACGTAATATAACTAAATGAATTCCACGTTACATTTAAACATGGACAGTATGAAGGCAAACGAATAACAAAGCTTATCCGACTAAAAGAGAAATATATACTTTACGCGAGATTATAAAGCCCCGCAAACAAACGCCGAAGGCTGTGAAGGCTTGTTGAATTTGTTTTAGTTTAACGTGGAGTAACATTACAATTCACAACTATATCCTTGTTTGTCAGTGAAGAGGTTATCTGAAGCGGAAACCATAATAGCACTTCACGATAACAGACGTAAAGATGGTTTATTTTCCATTTTTGAAGAGGATGGGAATATCAGCCTTGGTTACCGTTCGGTATTCTTACATACCTAATTTTTTAGCTGTTCCGCGGACTATAGTCTTTAGTTATATAGTCTTATATATAGTCTATATATCTTATATATAGTCTATAGTCTATAGTATTAGTTCCTATAGTCTTCAACTACTGCCGGTCAGCGAAACGGACGTGTAACTGCTTGTTGTAAATTATCTCTATAGAAATCTCCGTTTGAGATCAGCAAGTATTTTTATTCCTGATTCTCACCAAGGAAGCCGTGGGTAGAAAGTCCAGTAACAGAGAAATAAAGATTAACGTTCATATCGTTCCTTGAAACTGCTAACGTAAACGCCTATTTTATCCAACTAGACAATAAAAATATGTCATTTGAAAAACCCTATATGAAATTAAATTGTCAAAACTTAAGACGCAAATTTCATATTTCGTTAATTTACAATCTAAGATTAAAGATTTCATTTATTACTTTGTAAATTTCTATGACCAAATTTGATAAATCATTAAAATTGTAATATGTTATGAATCAGGGATGAAATATCTGTAATCTATATTTATTACAAGAAACCTTTTAATGTAATCTCTTTAATTAAGCAAATTACCTCGAGTTAACTTAAACGCTTTGTGCATAAAAAAAATCACAAAATGTATATGAGAGTAAATATTACATTACTTATATTATAACATGGTTAATTGAAAGTTTAACTAAATTTGATCCAAATTCACTTCATATTTACTCATATATAATCATGCTGGTATAAACGCTTTCCACTCAGCTGCTACAGAGAACATGGCGGACAAAAGATAATAAGAGTATTTTTAATGAATCCAGACCAGTCCGTCCCTGACATGCTTGAATGGTCGTATTGTCGTTTGCTCGACTATTTCCGTCTTGATACACGTAAAATCCGAGTAAAATTATTGTTACGCCGTTTTAAGTAACAATGTGTAATTTAAATTAACGATATACCTATGATGGTATTTGATAGATTCAAATTCAATGTTCATATAAGTTTTGAAATATACTTTATGTATGTCGAGTAATTTTACAACTACAGACGTAAAAGGTGTTTCATAATGGAGAAAGACACTTATAAAAGATTTACTATACTCGTAAGTACAGTAAGTTTTAACGTGAACACGGTCTAGGTAATGTAACATTTAATTACTGATAACAAAACACGAAAATAACATATGTAAGTGATAGATAGCTAATTTAAAACGATCATAAGAGGTTCTTATGCAACCCAATCAAAACAGCAATGCATACAGTTGGTTTGCATTCGCACTAATTACGGCGACGTGCCCTCTGAAGTTTGAAAGGGCTCATGAAAATTTCCGTTAGCTGTCGGCTTTCGGCTACGTCGGATGTTCTTAACCTCAAATTAAAAGTCAATTGACTGTAGCTATTGGGCCATGAGCAGAGGTTTTTAGGTTCTGTTAAATTATTCAATAATTGATCAATCTACCCAAGAGCTGCTAGCTTTCTCGCTTAGCGTATAAGCATTGCTATACAACGAGGGAATGCTGTCAGCATTTCGAGTACTCCACCACAAGGACCTAGTTATACGAGTGTATACACTTAATTCATTATTTTATTTTATTTTTCATAATCATTTGGATATATTAAATTTTAACAGTTTAGTTTAAGACAACGTTGTGATGAAATCAAAATTAGGTACGCTGTATGATTGTATGTATAATTCAATGTATGTATAATGATCGAGAGTGAGAGGAGTCCCAATATTGGTAAAGGAATAATTACGGTTTATTTTCATATTTATTTGCAAAATTTGTTATTACAAAATTAAATTAAGTCATTAATTATTTTAAATTATTAATAAATTATTTTATAAAAAAAAACTATATTTTTATAAAAGTCTAAATCTTATTTATTGGTTGGTTAAGGAATCGCATGATGCTACCTTTTTATAGTTTTACCGGTGGTTTCGACAAACGGACGTTCCACAAAGTAAAATTAAACGTTTTAAAAAAGTTTTATGCTAAAAGTTTTTATTCTTGAATTAAAGCACTTAGTGATGAAATTTTTTACACATTATCTAGAAGTTTGACTAATTTGTATTTAATTACCATGGAAAGAGAAATAGGCTGTAGGTCTACCTTGCATTAAATGGACACTATAGCCCATAAAATAACCATCTTTAAATAGAACTTGCGTATTTTTGATGAGTCGTTTATGAATGCAGTACTCAGAGATACTGGTACTTCTAAAAACTATGGCACCTACAACCGTATGTACATAAAATGACGACAATCTCATAAAATATTACCTGATCTCTCTTATTGGAGGTTGCGGAGCTCTGCACCAGGCAGTTTAATGTCGACGACACTCATACACCATGGTAATTTTTTTTATAGTTGTTTAGTGATAGAAGTTGAAAATTTATTATCCTCTATGTAACCACCTATTTATAAGAAGATTGATAATTTTCTTACCTCGTTACAAACTGTTGTTTAAAATTGCAAAACTTCCAATGCCGGGTAATATAAATTATGGTATCAAAGAAGGTTGAGGATACTCGAGGACATCTTAACAGTTCATTTGATATTTACAAAGGTACATAAGTACAAGATTAGATAACTGTTATAATCACTGTTCACTTAAGACGAATATTCCAACATAGTGTAATTAATATATACGGCTGATATATCTGATTATTATCCCTTATCTTTGGTCTACAGAAATCTCCAATCAAACATCAATTAAGCATCAATAACTATAAATTGGATTACACTACTCTGAATAGACTAGACAGAATAAGAGTAATAGAATATTTAAATAATCTCGATTTCAGGTCTTGCCTTACAAATCCCGATACTCCAGAGGCTGCTAACTAATTGGCAGATATTTTAAGTAATTAATTGAATTTATTTAATGTTAATAATGTTAAGTAACTCGAGCACTGTATTAAAACCTTGGATCACCAGTGACTCGCTTAAACGTATTAGAACCAGAGACTTATGCAAACATTTAAAAAAATTCCATGGCAATTCAAGAAATATTAAAAAAAATGTAAAAATAACTGTAAAAATCTGTTAAAAAATTAAAAAAAATGTATATGATGGTCAATTACCAAAGTAAATAAAGGGAACATTGAAACAACCAGGGATACTATTAAAAATTGTGTTTTAAACCTTAAAATGAATTATTAGTTAATTTCCATCCAAACAAAAGATCTCCATTATACGTACAAAGTAAACAGTATTTTTCAAACGTACCAGCGACCTCCAACAGGAAGGACCATTTGCCATAGCCTCGTCCGTTATTCAGAAGGGTACTTGACTAGGAGTCAAGGACGAATAGCATGTGCAACTTAAGTATCATGATGGGTACAGTACCGGATATTTTTAAGATGATGCATGTACAGTATTAAAGGCCGTAGATGTTTCATACCATCTAATTACAGGCCTATATCAATCACTTCGCATTGTCGAAGATCTTGGAAAGAATCGTGAATAAAAGATTGATGAATTTTCTTGGAAAAACATTACCTATTTACGGAACGACAATTTTTATTTAAAACGGCCGGATCGGCTGCAGGTGCTATAATAGAACTTACAGATTTGGTATCGAAAAAAAAAATTGGTAGGATGATGGTACAAAATATGCAGATGAATTTTCAGATCAAGCCAAAGCTATTAATACAGTTTCTCGGCCTAAGCTGCTGATTACACTTGACGACATTAAGATTCGAGGACTTCCCCTCGGAAGAAAAAATACGCATGGGAGATTATTTTATTAATTTTGACCATATTAACCAGGAATGTTATGGAGCTCCGTTACCGTATCCGAAACTATCGGATATGCGAAATAAAAATATATCCGAAACCGTCTAAACTAAATAAAGCACGTTATGATTGGTTTACGCTGACCGCGCTGATACATTAGCCGCACCGTTCTCATTTAAGTAAGCTTTATTTTATCATTTAACTTATTTTTTTCTGTGATTATAATACCACATAATACCTACAAAGTCGAACTTTGTAAATACATTATATTTTTTTCCAAGTCGTAAATTATATAATATCCGTAACTGACATTATCTGAAACAATCGGATAATCCGAAATAATTTCATATCCATAACCGTAACCGAAACCGGTAAAATATTCATATATTCGTATCCACATCCGGATCCGAAATTTAATATCCATGACATCCCTAATATTAACTATGGCGTACCTTAGTGTCCTAGGCCTAGCTTATTCCCCATATATATTAATAATTTATGCAATATAAAGCTCCCACAAGCATAATGTTTCCTTGCAGATAATGCAACCATAATTTTTATGGCGATATATGCCAATCTGTAAAAACCTGCCCAAATAAGTCTTAACAGGGTCGATCAATGGCTCTCAAATCGTCATGTAAACCTAAACACTATTAAAGCTAAAATAATATGTTTTATTATATCCTCACGCTCGATACCTAATTGAAGCTACTTATTAAAGGTCCACTGTTGTAAAGATATCAAAGAGCTTTACCCGTGTCCTACGCTAGAAACAGTTGACTATATTCGCTACCTTGTTGTATTCATAGATCACAAGCTTACCTGGACTAGGCAAATTGAGGCATTCACTAACATAGTACGTAAACTAATGCCTGTCTCCAAGCGCCTTGGATCGATAGCCGACGAAAACACAGTTAGTTTGGAATACCGAGCATCATGTCAGTCCCTTTCTAAATATGGAATCATAGTTGGGAGTGCTTGTTGTAAAACACGGCTTACACGTAAGGATCGAGTGCAACGTACAATACTAAAAATCTGTTGAAGATCAAAAACCATAATGGTTTTCAACTGATTTATTGTACTAATAAAGCAAATTCATTCGGGTCAAACAACTTTACCTACTCAATATTGCACTTAAGTTCCATCGCTTCACATTAACTGCATATAGAATATTAATGCTGAGTCTAAAGTGTGATATTCCAAAAACTAAAAATAATTTGCAAATAAATTTTATTTCTATATGGTTCCTTAAAAAAAACGAAAGAATGTGTCGTGATATTACTGGGAAGTAGCTCATTACTCACAACACAGGGTATTATGGTGTTGTTCACATATTGTGAACTTATTACATATGTTATAAGGAGAAAAATAAATAAATAATTCAAAAGTATATGAATTCTGTCAACTGACAATCAATCAACGTGTTGGATGTTGTAACATCCTCAGACAAGCCCAGCCGGTGAAAGAATTAAATACGGTTAAGCTGTTACGGTTTTGATAAGAAACCTTATTTTACAAAATCATTTAAGGACTTCAATCACTTTTTACATGGACCACAACTGCTGGGTTAACTGCTCGGTATATGTGAAGTGATAGGGTTCTTATTAAGTTTGTGAAACCGCACAATGCCGCGATGAAGTATCTAAGCAGGAACTGTTTATGGAAAATTTAATTATATTACGACATTATGCTACAAATTTCAACATAAAAGTTGATGTATTGTGATTGGAGGTTATGACAATGACGAAGCTGATAAAATCACTGAATGATGATAAAAGTAGGTAGCTCGAATCATTATAGAAGAATGGGACTTATTTCGCTAGGTTATTTCACAACTCATTTTCAGCTAGATTTGTTTATATTCAATCCTCTTTTACTACAATTTCATCTGTATCTAAGTAACTGATTGAAAATCAGTAACTGAAACTTACTATTTATTGCCACGCTGGTCACACATGATGGTCACGCAATCAAGTAAGATATCTATTGAATAATTTTATTATTCAAAATTTTATTATGAAGATATTTTGTTATGATGGGCTGATATCGACGCAAATGTTTTTGGTAAAATAATTTTATTTCTAAGCTTATTATGATTCCTTGGATCTCATTTTATTATCAACACTGCGTCATGTCGCTAAATATGGGGATTGTGCTAGTAAAATTTTTTGCCGTATTGGGGAGGCCTAGAGTACTCCCCTCAATCCCATGCTGGTAGAACAGGATGTCGTAAGAGGCGACAGAGGCCAGCCCCCTTGGTGGTAAGGCTTCGCATAAGGATAATATCAGTATTATTTTTAAGTTATTAATGTTACAACCGGTATCATTATATTTCCGTGAAGCCTGCCTCGCTAGTTACCACTCTCATACTTGAGTCAGCCGCCAAACGACTCGTCGTGTTCCGGCCGGGGGCTTGAAAACCAGTACTTTCTTTCTAACCTTCTTCTAACTTCCTGGCCGACAACGCATCATTGATACCTTTGGTCATGTTGGTTTCCATGGGCGACGGTGACCACTTACCATCAGGTGGCTAGTTTGCTCATTTGTTGGCTATTAACATAAAAATATTAATGTTAAGATGTTACCTTAACGCTACTATATTTATTTATCTTACAATATATAAATTCCGACCCTAAAGTAACATTTCTACGTCAACGAAATTTTAGTAGGATGATCTTAGAACAATTTTGATATGCCGCTGGCAATGTAGCCCGGAGTGTTAAATATAAAAGTGCTAGCACTGTAAGATGAACAGGTACCTAATTTTCTTAAACCTACTTACTCAAATTAAAATTTTCATGATTCTGTTTTCTGATATCGGGTATCTCTCTGCCCCATGACTTTTCGAAGATGCTAGGAGAATTATTAGAAAAAAGTGCAATCAAAGCTTAATAGTTACAGTAGGATACTAATGATGAAGACCTTGCGAAATATAAAAACGCAAGAAAAATCCCAATTGAATTTGGAAGATTCTTTAACCATGAGTGTTGGGAAACCGCAGCAAAATTTACGCCATTGTTATTTTGATTTGAATAATTTTAGCCAGAACTTCACTTTGTTCTTATATGCTGACTACAAAACAAAAATTCATACTCTGAAAGATTTTTTAAATCATCCTAAATCTTACATTTCAACTTCATGTGATCAATTGCCATTGGCAGTACGCGGTGTTGAGAAGTTTGTTCTCTCTATTTTCTCTGACGAAGTCTGCAGCGGTAACATGAGCCGGAAAATAACTCCGCTCCTGACTTGATGATGATTGACCTCCTTCTTCCTTGATTTACATATTTACCCAATATAT
Source organism: Megathymus violae (assembly GCA_003671415.1). NCBI lineage: Eukaryota > Metazoa > Arthropoda > Insecta > Lepidoptera > Hesperiidae > Megathymus > Megathymus violae. The sequence continues at coordinate 1,352,360 of PDGT01000051.1, forward strand.
TACTGAAAAATATTTTCCTTGTTCCCTCAAAGGCGCTGAAGTTATACCAATCCGAAGAATTCTCTGATTATAAACCAATTTTAATACTCCCATTTGTAAACTTTTACAAATTTAAAGTCCTTAATCTAATCACTATGATACTACAGTTTCTTTTGTAGATTTCCTTTCTTATGATTTTCACACAAGATTTTATTATTCAAACTTTCAATAATCTTTCTTCGTTTCAGTGCAAAACTTTAACTACAGAGAGTTCGTTCAATATTAATATTTAGTTTCGTATAAAATTCGTCTCGACATAGAAAAATAATAAAAACCAACAAACACAAGTTTTCTCATTCATTGGAAACACTTTTAAATTATATAAGTTCTTCTTATTTTATACCGTAAGGTAATAACAAAAAAGCTAGCTTAAAAGTGCATAACTGTAGTCAACTATATTATTTATGTCGGTGGTAAGCAACTGACAAGTTAAGAACTTTGGATACGGTCAGCAGATAGATAAGTGACCGCTAGCAGCACAAATGCTGGCGTGTTTTATTGAACGAGGACTACTGATTACCTGATAGCCCATGTTACTACCGATACATTAGTAACTCACCCTCGCTTCGTTTAACCCTTACGTTTAAAAATAGCTTTCGCATTGTTTTAAGAATACAAATGGATTTTTCTAGTTCTGTGAATTAGAAACATATAAAATTATTACACAGCTGCAGTTTAGGCAGTGAAAATTGAGTTAACTGCCCTCTTAATACTATGCTCAGATTAAATTCTATTTCGTATCCTGCAGGAACAGATCCATTTCTCGGGTTAAAAGGTATTCGAGATTATGACCTATAATAAAAACGACCAAAACGCTAAGTATGATCCAAATCTGTTCCGTGGTTTTAATATTATACGCGGTAAAACAGACAGACTGGCGGACAGTCACAAGAAATTAAAAAAAAAATATTTTGACCTCTATATCGATAACCAAATCTACCTATATTAATATTTCCAAAAAATATGCTATGTACAATTTTGAGCCCGTATAGTTTTATAATAAGTATAGATAACTGTACATCAAGGTTAAGTACTTGAGAACAATATCCCATTCAGTTAGGTCTAATTTTTGGGTTAAATATCCAATTAACCAGAGTCAAACCATCTGATGTTAAATTGTTACCGCCAGTCATGGATAATTCTAACATCAAAGGCATCACCGAGATGCGGTGTCGGTCAAGAAATATGTTTCTTTGTACGCTCACTACTGGATCTCCGTAACTAAAACTGATCCCTTATTGATTCCACAGATTTCTTTTATTCGCTAAAAATATATATTAGCTAGTCAAACAAGTAAAAAACTGACCGACATTAAACAGCAGGAACTTGGTGCAGTTACCTTGTTTGTTACTCAACAGTATGTACCGCAAGCTTCCAACATCATTGTTTTATAACAAAGAGATTGGTAACAAGAACAATCCAAATCGCAAACAAGATTTAATTGCGGGCGAGAACTAATTAATAGATAGCCTTAATTGTATATAGGCTATGTGAGGCGTAATTCAATTTACGAGCAAAGCTTACACCTATTTAACGTATTATATAAAACGTAAAAATCGACATCTAAAAAGAACAACTACAAGATTGTACTGAAAAACTAAATAATCAGCTAATATTTAGCCGTATTGGGGCTACTTTGAATACTATCCCCAATGCCATGTCGGCGGAACAGGGCGTCTTAAGAGGCGACAAAGCTAGCCTACTTGGTGGTAGGGCTTCGCGTATAGATTATATTATCAGTATTATTATTAAGTCATCAATTATTATCTTTCCGTGACGCCTGCCTGGCTAGCTACTACCCTCCTGCTTGAGTCAACCGCCAAACGACTCGACGTGTTCCGGCTGGGAGCTTGAGAGCCTGTACCTTCTTTCTAACCTTCTTCTCATTTCCTAGCCGATAACGCATCAGTGATACCTTTGGTCTTGCTGATGTCCATGGGCGACGGTGACAACTTACCATCAGGTGGCTCGTCTGCTCGTTTGTCGGCTATTAACACAAAAAAAAATTAAATGATATTATTACATATATATGTACATCACATATTGAAATATTTGAAATCGGTGTCAAGCTAAATAGACAGTTGGTAGATGGCCATTTTATTAGTATTATATTCCGTAGTTAACTAAGGTGTAATAAATTAATTAACAACTAAGTATTGTTGTTTCAGGCTTGGCACCGACTAAATATTTATTAAGGCAAGAAAACATTATCGAGAACGAAAACTATAAAACTCATAACGAACAAGAGAATAATTATTAATAGACAATCTTAACGGTATTCAAGTTGCGTGGCGTAATTGAATTTCCTAATAAACATTACCTATTTTTCGTTTTTGTATTATAACAGCAAATTATAACTTAATATTCTTACAATTGGATGACCCCATAGCCCAGTGACCCTGCCTGCCGAGCGAGGGGCCCCAGGTTTTATTGCCGGCCGGGACAGACAACTATGTGACAGATCAATGTTTGTTCTCGAGTCATGGGTGTTTGTAATGTCATATTTGTGTATGTCCATGCCACCCACAACACAGGAAATCCTAGTGAGCAGGTGTGAGTGTGTAAACGTGTGTGTATGTGCATATGTGAAATTAAAATATTTATTATATATTTAGGTTAAATCATTATTGTTGAAAAATTTAATAATCTATTTATGTATGTGTTATTCCTTTTATAATAATAAGAATCAAAAAGACTAAATAAATTTAATTGTGGACGAGATATAATTAATAGATAACCTTAATGGTACACAAGCTGTAAGCAATTAATGTTACTGCCAAAGCTTTCATCTAAATGTTATCATTAACTATTATAGTAGCAGATAGAATAAATCTTGTGCTGATTGTCCGGTGGATATTTCAACTTTGCTCTTTAAAGTTACTATAGTTATATAAGAAAAGTTAAAGTTGCATTGTTATTTACCGTAGTCAAGTTTAAGTTATGTAAAGTTAAGATAAGAGTTTGTCTGGCCAACTACCACCCACCTGCTAGAGTCAGTTCTACAATGTGTCTAACCCCTATTGGAGAGTATATCTTGGAGAGAAGACAGAGAACAAGCTATTTTAGCACATCATCTATCACTGTAACGTTTTTGTTAATTGTAATCATCTGGGAAAAATGTCTGAACGACTTCAACAAGTGCATTAAAGCAATGGCGTTGTTAAATATAAGTGAATGTAGAAACAGAAATGGTGAAATATTTTACACATACATATGATACATATGATACAATTATGCCACAGTTAATTATAGACTAAGTTTATATGTATTCCGCATACAATTGACTAATAATAAAATAAATATAAAAAAATTAAAAACACAAATTTCCAACTATGTGATCTCTTAAAAAGTACTCACTGTCTTTCAGTTATTAATATTTTATATAGAGTATTACCTCAACTTCAGTATACAATATATATTATGTTTGATAATCGATTTCTAGCTCAGGAAAATGTATAATATGTATGCAGCAGTATTGTATAATAAAATATTGGATTTACAAAGCCTATTAAGATTTAAAAGTACATAAAACCAAGAAACTATTGCATATTTAATAAAGTAAATAAAGGCTAGCTTTAAATGATTCAAATATATACACGAAAACTAAGTATAACCAATTATTATTTTGTACTAAACTAAAATACATATGTAGGCGTAACGTACGGCGTAGCAATAATACTAGTTACTGCTTTGCTACGGTGCTCCGAAAACTGCGTAACGGTATCGTAATGGTAATGGTAGAAAATATTGATTGTATAAGACTACGGATCTTTTTTATGTATAAAAGGGTACAGGAGGCTTATCTGCTCGTTTGTCGTTTGTATATATATACTTGGAAAAAAGATTCGTGCAGGATTTAAATTCAAGAACCCGCACATACTAATATTAAATCCACTGGGATAAATCTACTTTGAAATAAAATTTCAAAATGTCCGGTTTCATTAAACTCGAGTTTTCAAATATTCTCTACGAAAACAATATAATTGATAACCCGCGTTCGGTTCTACGCAAGCGTCCACAAGTTGGTCTTTATCGATGTGCCATCATGACTAATATCAGAGGGCGTGGGGCAATGTGGGTCGTCGCGTTATTAGAGCAACAAGTAAGGTAAAAACACAATCGACGGAACATTCTCGCTTTGTATTCAACACAAGTTTTGAGTGGAAAATTATATTTTAATGATACATTTATAACTTGATTAATATAAAGCTATTAATTCACCTGTACATTTGTATGAACGTACGTTATCTTTGATTTATTTTGACTATAGAAAGACATTTCAAATTGAGAACGTGATAAATTCAATAGCTATAATATAATTACTTTATTTATGAGCTACTTATGTTAAGGATTAGGACAATGAATTATATCAGCGATGATGAAATTCGGATATTTCAAAATGTTTTAGGATGACATAAATAATAAAATAATGACTCAGATCACTTAATAACTTGGATTATTTCGAATATCGTTACCATTTACAATATGACCGCAAAATAATTGTATCATAGTTATTTAATTGATTGTATTGTCAAATAAAATTACAACGCATAAATCTATGATATTCGAGCTAACATCAGTGCACTTCATGTTCACTAATTGATTGATGGAACAATAATTTTAACCGTCACAACAGAAGAGTCGCTAAATACTATTTTAAAATTTATTAATAACGGCTTTTGTAAAACAGACCAAACATTAAGAATTGCCTGGCAAAGTTCATACACATTGAATTCAACACACACAGTAACAAAAGTCTGACCCAAATTACAATGAAAATATCCGGACTGAAATACAAATGTTGTATATTGTATAAGGACATATTACTGATGCTAAATTTTATACTCATATAAAACAAAGAAAATGTTAATGATATTGTGTGGTTTAGTCTTGGTAATTAATCGATAATTATTAAGTAATATATCATGACAATAAAACTTGTATTTCTTAGGTTTACATACGATTGATTAAACGAACATTATTTCAGTGATATGTACTAAAAAGATAATATATGAAGACATCTTGGTAAATAATTTTGCTTATTTTCTATAAATCGATATGAATAATAAAGCTATATCGTGTTAAAATGTATTACCCAGATAAATATTATTATTTATTGATAGGACACTTGATCTAAGTATAGAGTGAAAACTGCTTGACCTCTACAGGTAGTTCACGAAGGCTTTGATCACAGCATACTTATAGGGGCTCAAATTTCTTAATCGATACAGTCCCCTACCTCCCCACGTCATCTTTTTGACCTTTAACAAGTGGAATATCATTAAATACGTAATACTATCATAAGTTATAATTATTTCTTGACAACAGATCAAGTTATCGTTACTACATTGTAAAAAAACACTACCTTCTTATTAAAATAAAAAAAAACAAACAAAATTGTTCATTCATCGTATTCATCTAATATTTGTTTCCTCATATTAAAAAATGTCAGAGAGCTTAGTGAAAAATCATCCAATTCAAGTTCGTACCTACCTATGGCTGACAGTTTACCAAGAAAATCCACAAAATATAAAATTTTGCTACACAGATTTATATTACATAGTTTTAACCTAAAGATTGGAAACCTACGAGCTAAAAGTTGAATATTTTCTTTCAATGAAAAATAAGAAAAATATCAAACAAAAGTTGTACTTTTAGGACCTACGAATTACCCTTACTTACGAAGCATTTATACAACAAAGGGCGCTACTTTTTACCATATTTTTATGTATTTATAGGTGTATATATTTATTACTAAATTCTAGTCATTTTGTTCCAAAAACAGTTAATCAAAATGCATTTATGTTTAATGTAGCCATGACAATGGCTAAAAATGTATTTCTAGGAGCATGTATACTAACAGAAGTAGGCTATTGAGTATCCAATAATTTGGTTACGATACAAAGCAATTTACCATCGAAATCCGATATAGCAATGCTGGTAATCACGTCCATTCAACTATTGGTAACGAATGTAGGCCGCTATTACGATCCACGCTATCCCCGACACGCCAGAGTATTTGTCGAAGTTTTATGGCTGTTGTGAATCCATCAACCCTGGAACAACTAATCCCATTCCACTGTTCAATGACAAGATATTATAATGTAATACGGGTACTTATATGTATGTATATTGTACGCTGATTTTCCAAGCCACTTACTTCGATCATGATCACGAATAAGCTTTGTGCGCTTAAGACTTTGATACAACGACAGATGACATTTAACCCTAAAAAAATAGTTTGTGTACCTCACAGACATCATAATAATAACTGTAATTAACCTCGACATATTTTTTTAAATCCTATGATGACATACTACGCAACATACTAATTCGGCCTTGCACTACAAATTTTTAGGATTACATTTTCGTGATATCGTGTGTACTGTCATAGTAAAATGTGTATTATTTACAATTCAGAAGCATTTAAACGTAAAATCAGGCGAGACGTGGTAGAAATTTTATTGGTTTATTAAGAACCTACTGACGTTCTTTGTGTTAGCCGAGTGCGTGCTATTTCCATAATTTGTATAAATACACTCAATTATGTTTAAAACAGGTTAATCCTAAAATGGGCTTGCGTGAGATAAGTTTCTGTAGTGTAAATTATATTTAAAATATTTCCAATATCTAAAGAACTTGAAAGACTTTGCACTATGAATCAGGACTTACCACTACTGCCATTGGTGGGTTCAAGTCCCCTCTCACAATGAGAGGGATTAAGGCCATAGCTCGCCACGTTGTCCAAGGACGGAATCGCAGACTCATATATTTAGTATTTCCATAATATTTTCAGCTAAGTGGTTCCGGACATAAAGAAGAGCAATCCGTCCGAAAGAAGTCCCACCGGATAAAGTAGGTCCATAATTGGGTCGCTTAATTCTTATACATTTAGTAGTTTTGTGAAAAATACATAATTAGTGGTCGAAATATAAACATGCAATGTTTCGTTGAATGCATTCTAAGGAAAATCGGTGGAGTTGCAGTCCGTCCGCTTGGTGAAACAAAATTATACCGTACATAAATATTAATCGTAGCCGAAACAAATGTAACTGATTTTTATCAGGCTTTTTATATTTTTATTATATTTTCGCCATGCACTTAAACCTTTCTCGTTTATCATGGTTGATAAAAACCGCTTGAAAATCCGCGGATTCGTGTTTTGGATTATCGCGTTAAAACAGAAGAGAAGAACCCTTATTTTATGCTATATATTAATAATTGTTTCGTAATTTCTGCCGTGAAACAAGTAGTTTAAAGTAACTTTATTTAAATTTAAAGTGTTATTCATACTTACAAGTAACATACTCATATCGAAAGTTTAAATTGAAACTAATCGATACCGCTCGGCGTTCCCATGTATGTTGTACCAGATGTTGCAGTTTACACCCAAATATTATTATTGCGAGAGAAATGTTTTATTTATTCATCTGATAATAACAATAAGTATTGTGGTATGATGTCATGACTAATCTGTGGGCACCGTGTGGTGTGAGTCGCATTATTATTGCAAGAGAAATGTCTTATTCATTCGTCTGATAATAACAATAAGTATTGGTCCGACGTCATGACAAATCTGTGGGCACCGAGTGGTGTGAGCCGTCAATCTACAAAGAAAAAAATAACTATAGTAATTCTATTTTATAAAGGCTCTCGGTAATCTCCGTTTATTTTTGTTTCATTTTTCTTTTTTCGACTTCAATCGTATTGGTTATAGGGAATATGGAAGGTGCCATTAGTTACATCGATGCAAGACAGTCTCATATTTGTCTTAAGATCTTTACATGAATCCCATTAAAAGATGAGATATAAAACTACTCGATCACAATAGTATCAAATTCAATATCTAAAATTAAAAAAACAATATGAATGTCAGAATGTGTTAATATGGATAATTTTTTTTTGTTATGTTTCATGCCATTGTTATTGTGCTAGGGTGTATGCTTTTCAGTCTTTTTTCAAGTAAGTTGACTAATTTATATTCTTTCTTTCTTTCTTTCGTTCTTCCTTCCTTCCTTTGTTTCTTTCTATCTTTCTTTCTTTCTCCTTATTAGAAACATTTTAAAAACATTTGACATTAATTTTAAAATGGAATGCGATAGCTATTCAGACTGATAGTAAGCCACATTTATCGTGCATGAGCGATTTTTGAAATTAGCTTAATAATATAAAATCTAGTAACCTCCAAATGAAAAAAACTTATTTCATTGCCCCGAACATTCTTCAAAAGACCACGAGCAATGATAATAATTAGAATTCGTGGATGTATAGAAACTTTTAGAAGTAACATTTCCCCTTAATGTATAGCAGAAAAATCTAATACTCTCTTTTAAATCTATGACAAAATCTAGTAGAATATTTCCGGCCAGTTCCAATTATTCTGTTTATACATTTACCTATTATAATGAGAGATGAGTTGCTGCATGATTGAGCAACAAGTATCCATGCAATAATGGACACTGTTTTTCGGATATTTACGGTCTTTATCCATATATCCCCTGGGAACAATATTTCGCTAACCCCGGAGTGACAGAGCGTTATTACAGGATATACCTGTGTGAGGATCTAATTGATTTATTGTGTAAGAAATTATGTATCTAGATTTACCGTTAGCACGAGTTATTACGATTGTCCATCTATTTGAGGTGCCAGGGGCTTCCATCCTTGTGTCCAAGCTATTTCGCGTGCTTGTGGTATACCTTTATAAATAATGCAATTAAAATTTTTTATTAGTCACAAGTGTAATACAATAGATCTGCCATAATCTGAATGGATTTATTACTCTGTCATATAAATCCATTGTTACAATCCATCACATAATTTATGAAGTTTGTACGATACAACAGTAATCATAAAACCAACTTAAAACATTTTACAAATATATTACAAGAACATCTGTGAAAATTTTGCACTAAAATTACGTGGTTAGTTACAAATATAATTACTATATATTATTATTTTACATATTTAAATATACATAACGTTACATTTCATTCGATACTTTAAGTATGTTATAATTATCCAGAAGTTCATTATGACAGGCCAATAACACTAGAACTCTGTTATTCGAAGTCAACGACCTCAATACTCATTTAGCACTGGCGTTAGATGTCATGTTCGTAGGGTAGTTCCGTATTTAGTACTTTCGTATATCTCTTTTTATTAACCGTTAAATGTTATTGACGTTTTTGAATAAAAATGTCGAAGAGCCACCGTGTCACACGGTAACACGTCAGTGACGTCTTTAGCATCATAAACGTCCATGATCGTACTTAACATCAGGTAGGTAGCGTATGTGTGTGCTGTTTGCTTGGCCATTTATTGATAAAGTATATTTTGGGATTGTTTTCAAAAGATAAAATTTATTTGCTAGAATGAAGTCAAAGCCAATTCAGGCCGAATAATTTGGTTGCGAACAGCCGTATACACCAGGCTTCCGGTTAAGATCTTGGTGAATGGTACGCCAAAACAATTGCACCATCTGTAACTAAAATGGAACCATAGTCCTTTTTAATGTAGGACAAAGATTATCTATGTTTAATTCAATCTTACGTAAGTTTACATTGCTTAGGTATACCAAAAATATCCGTCTTTTCGTCTTAAACGATTTGTCCAATTTATCGAATATCCGAACTCTGATTTTAGGAAATATTCGACCATCTTCTCCAAAATAAAGAATCAATAAATGAAAGATTTTCCGCTTTTTTCGATGACTAGTATCCCGCCCTCGCTTTGCTTAGAAACCTACGACTTACGGTTAGAGATAGCACCTGCATTGTTTCAAGCATGGGTTTTTTTAGTGCAGTTTATGAATTATAAACGTATTCATTTATTATAGTAGCTGCAGCTAAGCAGTTAAAATTTTAGTCATTGCTCTCATAATACAATATCCGTAATAACTTTTCCCTATTCCTTGGGAATAGATTTATTTTCCGGGATTTAAGGTATCCTAGACTGACCCACAATATGAGTTAGTAATATTATAAATATCATCCTAATTTGTACAGTGATGGTGTAATACATCGTCAGCCATATACATATACCTACATAGAAAAAACAAACAAAAAAAAGCTTTAACTTTTACATCGATAACAAAATGTAGCTACATAAAAAAATCTTAAAGATTATTACATAAACAAATTCGATCCAGTTACAATGTTATTATTAATAAAGATTAAGCAAGTACTGAATAGAATTTGAAGTTTAATATCGCAAAGTATTTTTTATGACATATAATTATTATAAAATGTTAGTCGATTTTATTCTAAAACGAGACGTAGCATATAAAGGCGGAGATTGCGTTTTACTATAGTAACATCATGGTTACGATGGTCGCGGGAAGTAACTGTTGACAGGTGACAATAACAGACACTGCCAGGAGAGACTACAAATTTTACGTTGTTTGTTTTCCTTTATGAAATACCATACGAGTATTACGACAACAGCCCATAGAGGTATTATAGATAGAGCAGGAAATCCAGGCTTCCAACTGTCCTTATGTGAAAAAGAGAAAGAAGATTGCGGTACCTTCTCTATCTCTCTCTTCTCGCGCATGTGCAGTTAGCGCGAAAAGTGAGCATAATAGAACGATTGGACGGTTTGTTGATGTAATTCAATTTCTGTGGTTGATAATGTGTTTATAAAATGACAAAAACGTGTATAATTTGTAAAATTTTTTGATTTCATTATTTAAAAAACTAGCTGTTTTTTAATACGCATGCGACAGTAGAGAGAGACAGACAGGATACCACAATCTTATTTCTCTTTCTAACCGTCGGACTTTTCCGCTTACAGACAGCTGTATGTCTCCCCTACTCTATGTATAATACCTCTATGCGACAGCCACGAACTGCATCTTTCACGGAAGTTGACACTCTTTATAAATTACATTAATTAATTACTAGAGTCAAGTTTTGCGCTAATATAAATCCTCCTATCCTATATTAAATTATTTTTTAATCTACATGGCCTTCATAACAAAATGCTGGGTATACTATATTAATAAAATACATCCTAATAATGTTAACAAAAAAACTATTTCAATTAATGCAAGGGTAGATTACAGTGATTTCTTTGTCAGTCAAGATGTTAGGAAGATGTCGTCAATGTCGTTATAATATTGTACAAAGATTTGTAACTTGTTAAATGTTAAATTAGTAAAATTAATTCATTTGAGTTAACGATGGTTGACAAGGAATCGCAGTGATAAACAAGGATCGCCGTGTTATTTAGCAACAAGTTCGTACAAGAAAGATGATTGTTCGCCCGAAGTTTCGCGGACAGTGAGCATCCATCAACCCTGAAGCAACAAATAGTCGGACCCAGTGAGTGACGGCGCATTATCACCGAATATATCATGTAGAAAGTATAATTTATTTATGTTTTTTTTTTGTATTTTGTATTTATTTTACTGTGTAGTTTTATACTTTTCTGGCAAATTGCATACAAAACAAATCGAAATATTTTCAATTGCTGGATTAAGTAAGAATTTAAGTATTTAAAATTACCTACTGTTAAAAATTAATAAATCATTTCAATAGTGTGCAAAGAGTTTTATAAAATAATTTTTACATCTCAATTACTGTTCTTATGTATTTTACATGAAGTTTTTCTATAATTATTTTATTAAAATGTATATATTACTATAAGTTCATATTAGCTTGCAAGTTTGTTCAATGACCAATGTCAAACAGATGTATTTTTGTTATAAATTATGAAAATCTTTGTAGCATTTAAAAATACCTCTATTAACCGGGCTACCTTCCAAGTATTCCTTACTACTCATATATAAAATATTCCTCCCCCTTATATAAATTGTAATACTACCTACATAATTATCTTGCTGGAGATACTTAAATTTTAATCATTTCACAAGTAAAGTGTTTACATAATTGACAATATTATTATAGAACAGGTCAATGTTAATGATAGGATAAAATACATAAATTATCGCTTGGATTCAACTCTAAATGATGATGTATGAATGTAATAGAACCATTTAAATATTATTTTGTGAATGTAGTCAATGAACCGCGTAACCAATTATTACTTCAATATTAATATAGAATAGATGTTTTTTAAAGAAAATGGATCTTTTTTATGCCGTATGAGTTTCATCAACATATTAAATAACTAAAAATATATTGGTTTTTTTTTTTGCATTTTTCTATGAAACCTCTTCCAAGTTTGATGGATTTGTTTGCACATTATTCGTTAATACTGATATGTTATTATCGAAAACGTCACAACAAGCATTCAATTGATTTAGGTCTAGTTTGAACATGAATTTCGACCTTGTTAGTAAATAACCAGCAGTAATACGTAAATTTTAATAGAAAATATATTACTAAATTTTGGCGGGTCAAAAAAACGTTTCTACACAGTGAAAGCTGGATGTAGGTGGATGGAGATTAGGTTAGGAAACCGTCATGCTTGATTGCCGTTGAGTTCTAGATACATGTAAGTAGTAGGTACCTGACATAACGAAATTACTGTCATTTACTTTGCAATTCAATTGGTAGAGACCGGATTTGCAACGTTCGATTCAAAAAGCTTCTATGTGCCAGATATGTTCTCAGGTCTTGATCGTTGGAGGAAGGAAGTAAAAAAACATCTCCAATTTTACATGCATATACGTATTGATAGATAATTATTACATTGAAAAAGGTTCAAATACAGCTCATGTCTTGGAACAGCAACGAATCATTGCTACTGATTTTCTATGACAGTGTTTGATATTATTTATAACAAATCTAACCGTGTACTGCAAACATGATCTTCACATAATAGTAGTTTCATATAATTAATATTAATATAATTAATATTAGTACAAGTATTTTTTTGATTTTGGTGCCGTATTAAAAGATGAAAGGACGTAGAATCAAGCACTCTCAGCATAATTGATGATCCCGATGATTTGGCATCGTTTATGCTAAAACATTTATTTAATCCTACCCTCCAAAAAAGACGCGATCAAATTGAGTGCAGCATACTTGATGCCGTTGTGACTAAGTTTATGAAGTAGCGTTTTGTGCTCAATAGAATCAAACTATCTAGACGAATCAAAAAATACACCTATAACATTCTGTTTTGTCTCCCAGGTGTCAAAGAAGTGCTTTAGAAGCCCTATTATGACGTATGTATTATTACCTATTATGACCTATTATGACAAGCCGTATTATTCAGGGTGAAGTTTATTATTCCTGCTGAAATGTTCACGCGTTTCATTTAGTAAAATCTTTTCCATATTTTACTACATTCTGGCTGAACATAAAATTGCCAAACCGCTCGAACACCGAACTGACAAAACATTTTCTAAAACTCAAATAATTTGCACTAACCGTATATTGAAAGATTACAGTGTTAAGTCCAGTTTCAATACCTGGAGCAATAGCGTTTGAGGTACCGCCAGAGTATCTAAACGCTTGCCCGTGGACAAGCTCAAATGATCCTGCACCGACACGTTTACTTGAACTACGATGTTTTCGTTCATCCTGTTTGATTGATATTCGTGCTGGTTGTCTCGAAGTATTTAATCCATTTAATTATACATTAACACTCGGACACTGATTAATATTGCGTAATTGGTAAATATGATCGAAATAGGAGATAGACGTACGAATAGCTGTTTTTATAAAAATGTTTTACACAAAACGCATTTTGTTCTTCCGTAAAGGTATTCTTTGTGACTAAATAAAGAAGAAAAGAGGAACCATGCGGGAGTGGGCCTGATCCCTCGGGACGCTCCGTATCCCCGCTAGCATGATAACAAAAATGCATTTAATTTTAACCCAATCCGTAGACTATTATATTTGCGATAAAATTCTATTTTTAGAAGGTTTGTCAATTTGACATGTACGATTTCAGATTTCATGATTGCGCCTTATACGCTCTGAGATTTGGAACTCTCTTGTAAAAACACCTTTAAAAGATTTAAATCTATACAGTTATCATCAGTTACACAAGGAAGTGCAATCCACTTCAAAAATAAATATATATTGATCTCCTATTATCCATTAACCTTTCTCACTAAGGTTCTCTGTTATAGGTTGCTCGGATTAGATTGCATAGTTCCAAATAAGTTTAGTTTAGTTTGAGTGCGTCTAAATCGAGTGCGGTGAGAGCTTTTACTGTATCTAAAAAGTGACAAATTTAAATGTTTTATTTTATGATAAACTCGTTATCTAAGGACCCTATGCATAATATCGTAAAGTTGAGAGTAGATATTTGCAATCAATTCTTGATTTGAACCTGGAATTTAAACATATTTTATCACAAGTTCGTAATGGAGTCGTGTTCAAATAATATTTTGATTTTAGGAATCGTACGGACTTGGCGTACATGAAACGCTCACATCGAATTTGTATCCTTTTTAAGAGGATGCAACGTTCACTATGGACGACAATATCCTTTTCAAGAAATGTAAAGAACAATGCCATTTACAACACATGTAATCCCAGTGCGGGGACATAAGAGTGCAGGCGTTTATATGTCACAGCAGAATATAATTTATTACGATGGAATTATACTCCATCCTCGCCAATATTACAAACGTTCTGCATTTGGTTGCTAGTTATGCAATCGGTATGTTTTCTTTTCTTAATCTATACCTCATAAATCAGAATTATTTTATTGATTGGTTACATCCATGATGGGCTCGATAACTCTATATTCGATGCAAGTTTCAAAACTTTATCTGCCCAGCAGATTGGAAGAAATCTTTCGAGAAACTAATGACAGATAATAAAAAATACACTGGAGTCATTTTATAAGGTTTCAGTTTTTCATCAAATCAAGCATCTTATATAAAAAGGTTGCATAAACATTGTTCGATGCACTTGAAGGAGAATTATAGGCCTGCTCACCAATACTGCAGTGAAGCAAGATGCTTGAAGCAATTTTATGCTTTGACACGGATGGTTCACAAATCAGGCCGTCCATTTCAGATCTCTAACGAAGGAAGTTGCCTCAAAGAAGAATGTAGTTTTGTTTGAGGGTTTTTTAAGCAGATGATTGTTAGGTACAGCGTCAGATATTTACTTAGCTTAAGGCGGACTTGGGACGTAGTAAATTACTAGTTGCCTCCTCGCTATAGAGAGTTATGAACTTGTGTCACCTATATAAACACAGTAAACATTACCATAACCAAAAAACACGTAACAGCAGTTATGTAATCACCTCTAAAAACAACGTGACTCGCTTGCTTGAGCTTTAATGGTCATAAAATAGAATCTAAAGAACGGAGGCTTTCGCTTATCGCCCCAAAGTACATAAATAAACTACGTAAGTTAACACGCGCGTTCTGAATAAACCTACTATAATAAAGCTCTTATCACTTACTTTATGAACGCTTTAAATTCATATTTTTATTGCGATGGAACACCTCGCTTTTTATAACAGTGAAAGCGTGACTTTAAAAATATTATTCCAGCTACAGAGTGTGTACTTTTACTACAACGTTTTCGTAGATAACTTGAAATTAAATAAAGTTAACTATAATAATTACTTTATTAATTGTGGTATTATTATTTGAGGTTAATTTAAGTTTATAAACTATATGTCAGACACTAAAAAGTGTTCAGGTAGGTATTAAAGTTGAATCTTTGCTTACATTTAAAACTGGACGCAGCAAATTTCTTGATGAATAAACTCGAAACTTGTTATAGAAATCCTCATAAAAATAATTGCTCTAAAGATTAAACTCGCGTTAAGTTTAACGAGTAGTATAAGCTATAGCTTATAAAGCGGCACGGAAGCAGGTAAAAATGATTGTTCGGAATCACCATTTGCTAGAAGTTACAATAACGACCTGTTGAAAATGAACGATGCGTTGTCCCGCTCGTGCTTAGTGGAATGCGTATTTGCGTCTCGTTTTCGCTTCGGGAGGGTAGGTGCAAGGCGTCCGCGCGGGCCGGCACTTTGGCACTTACTAGTCGCGCGCCCTCCGATCTATAAGCGAGATTCGTCCGCCCACAGCGTACGGGCCCGGAATAACTGGGATGGTAAATAGAGGCGCAACGCACGACGCTCTACGGCGCGTTTTCGTTTTCTTTTTTTTTGTATAAAAAGCCTGGCTTTGATTTTCTGGGTACCGTACGGAAAGGTACTGTACTAAGCTTATTATGTCCGCCAATCTGGCTCTACTTTAAAATACCATATTGTTTGATCCCTAACCAGTTGTTTAATACTTTTACAAAAATAAATATTGAGATTGAGTGTTGCTATAGTTTATGTCTAAAAAAATTATATGAAAGTCACAGTACATCTTAACTCTCTTTAAATTATACTGTCATTAGCACAAACTTTCAAAAGGTCACTCCTTGGATGCAGCCCGCGAAATTAAAATTTTCTTTATTCTTTTTCAAATTCTATGTCAATGTTACGTTGTATTATGATGAAAATGTGTTTACAGGACCAATACTATATTTACTCTTAATTAATGTCTCTAAAGATCGTATTGTTTTCATAAAAATCTGGAATAATCACTCAAGCAAAAAACAAAAGCAAACATGTATTTTGGAAGATTTATCGAAGAAATCACCTAAAGTTGAATCAGACTCACATTCAGAACTTCTGAATGAAAGAAATTTATATTAAACATGTTTAAAAATGAAAAACCAGCATAGTAATAATAAAGGATTACCGAGAAAAAACACTTCATTACCATAAATCTAAAGTTTTAATCAATTATTTTCTCAAACTTCTCAGGCTCCTTCGCTACTGTTTCACATCTGTTTTTCACTCTACTCTGCTACACTAAGCGCTTATCAGCTTTGCTAAGAGCTTCTCTGTGTGTAACTCTATCGGCTTATTAATTTAATTATAATTATAAAACCTCTCTAAAACATTTCAAGGCTGATTCTTGTAGCTACCCGTACAAATAAAAAACCCTACCACCATGCACAAGTACTAATAATTATAATAAGGTGGTACAGAAAGAATAGGAGGGTTCACCATAGCCGCCTCTGGTATTCAGTAGGGTACATAAGCAGGAGAGGTTGGCTTGGATTCAAGGATGGATGTAGCAGATGGATATATGCATCCCAACTTTAGATGTACGACTACTAATTATTCTTCACTAAACTTAAAAAACAATCTGGCAACATCTAATAATATTGACTGTTTGAAAATTACAGAGAAGATGATGATTCTGTGAGGTTTTATACATCCATATTATATAGTAGCAGATGCCTTCGCTTCGCTTCGAAAAAACTACCTCCGGTGTAAAACTAGCACCTGCATTTTTCTCGTTCTAAGAATTACAAATTGCAATATTTATTTATAACTTTTTTATATATTTGTTTATGGACGCTTACTGTAATACATTAGTGAAAACCAGAATGAAATCGGTTAGGCTGTTTCTGAGATTAGCGGGAACAAACGCACAGACAAACAGATAAAAACTCTAATAACTATTGTTTGAGTACTATTTCGTTAATAAAGACCTCTAATAATGTTTTTTCTCATATATCGTTCAAGTACAGAAAGCGATCAGTTAGAATTTTATTATTAGTATAGATATAGATACATCCTTTGGCAACAATAACATGGCGCTAGTGTGACATGTGTCCATTACAGGTAAAACTACCGTACAATATCTACAAAGTACAAATAAAAGGCCATTACAAAATTTTTTTGTGTCGTTACAATATAATTATTTTGTGTCATTGAATAGAAACGTCGGTGTGCGAGAACACGGTAAATTTTTTGTTTTGTATAAGAAGCGTAACATTAAATTTTATCTCACAATGAAGCGACGAACTAGGGTAAGGGTCATCAGATTCTAACTTGTCGGAAATATATTACTAATTAATGGAAATATATAACTAAATAGAGTCAAACCCGCGCCATTTATAAAAATGTTTAAGGCAAAAATTTTGATCAGGACTAGGTATATGTATAAATGCTTTGATAAAAGTAGCTCTTTTTAAACAATTTATCAAGGAGTAACAGTAATATTGGTTCAGTAGTACTTAGCTTTCAATAGTATTTGACCCAGCTGAGATTCTGTGACAGTGGTAAATTAATATTTAGGTTTTAAGCCTTGACTTTGTACGTTGTCCAGTTCATGAGTGCGTATTTTTCCGAATTCGTTGACGCAAAATTAAGAATAAATCATAGGCACATTTTGATGATAAGAACATAAACATATAACAGCAATCAATTGTGTTCATCTATGTGTACCTAAAAGATACAATAATATTCAATCCAAAGTCTGTATGGTGTCGCACAGATGCCATATCGCACCTTTAGAATGAAAGTGACTTAACTCAAAATTCCTGAAATTCCAGATTTTACTATAAATTTACTTTAAAAAGCCTACTCTAAAACCCCATGGTGAAAAAGAGCCCGAATTATGAGTGAGAAAGGGAAAAGGGAAAACCTCATACATCAGTCTCTTTAAATTTACTCAAGACCATACATTTTTGAAAACTTTCTTCGTCAATTCCCATAAATTGCAATTTTTGAGTTAAGTCCCTTTCATTCTAAGGGTTCGAATGATTGTGATAAAAAACATGTCAAGTGAGGTATCATCGATTAAAAAAATTATTATTAGGCAAAATAATTATTTCTATTTTCATTACTCCTCATCCATGTATGAAGTTCACTATTAGTGAACTTTTGCAAATTATTAAATAAATAAATAAAAAAACTACGTCAAAAGTCAACCTAAAAGACGAAATAGTAAAGATTTTATTACTATATAACCGCTGATTTATAATTAATAATGGATAGTCGTCAAGTAAGGTGTTTGGTGTTGTCAGATTTTTGGAATGTATTCTGGAATACAAACTGTATTCCATTGTAATATTTTATTAAGAACATATACACCTTTCCTTTTACGTATCTACGTGTGATCACTCACATCATACAAAATAGGATGAAAACTTTACTTAGTTATAAGGTGGATAGTATTTTATTATATACATATATAATGTATATAATTCTGTGATGTGTTCACCCTTAAAACTTTCCCCTAAACGCTTTTTTTTTAAGTACGCTTTTCACACCACAAGCCACTGTAGCTCTATCTAGTCAATATTGTTGGCGATCGGCTAACAATATATTATTATTATCCTAACATTAACGATAAGAACATTGGTGGTCTTCTTCTTCTTCGAGTCAATGGCGTTTAGATGATTTTTTTCCCAAAAATGGGCCACGGCCAGTAGCTTTCCATAGGTCTTATCGGATTGTGGTTATCACATCATAGTGAACCACATGCACTATAGGAGCGCAGGATTTTCTAAATGATCGATTCGGATACCATTGGATCGGTCATGGTAGGCCTGAACTGTGGCCGGCACGTTCACCAGATCTAATGCCCATGTACTCTTTTCATACGTAGTATATTTGTAGTGTAATGTAAACTATCACATCTAATTAAATATAAAAACGAATACACAACGATCTTAATAATTACAAAGTGAAATAATAAAACGAAAAATAATAATTAAATACAATATAAAATATGAAAACAACTACAATGAGTTACGCTGAATTTTAGACAGTAAGCCATAACGTCTGTCTGTTTGAACACGCTAAAATGTTTTTTTCAGTGATGTAAAGCGTAGGGTACAGTCCAATCATGCTGATGCAGTTTCCAGTGACAGTCTCACCTTGCCTACTATAAAGCACATCTACAATTCTTCTATCTGGCACGTTTTCATCCTCTTGAAAATACTTGCAATATATCAAATGTCATTCAGTATCCATACATTATGTTTAGTCTTGCAAATCTATAGACAAGCCAAAGTTGAAGACCTTAGAGTAGCCTGAAAATGAGGATTTTGCGTTTTTTTGGAGTGGAATCATCTGCATAAGTTAATCCAATAAAAACACGAGTTATTTTCTTGTCAGCCAAAGAATGATCTGCAAAATTGACAAGCCTGAGTTATCTCAATTTATTTTTTTAGTGACAAATACATTTTAGTGACAAAGTGTATAAGACAAAGAAAAATCTAGGAATTTTTGTACATTAAATTTTAACGGGACTCCTCAAGTCAGCGAAGTCAGCAGAAAAATGTTCTTAGTAATTGGATCTCTTAATAGGTTGTTTTCCCATAGCAATTAAAATCACACTCGTCCATTGAATAGTTTTTCCGATTACTGATTATCTATCAGAAAACCAACTTAATAAATTTACCTCAAATTTTTTGCGTGTTTTATGTTTCATCAAACCAAAGGTATCACTGATGCGTTGTCGGTCAGGAAATTAAATGAAGGTAAGAAAGAAAGTACGGGCTTGCAAGCCCCCAGATAAACAAGATGAGTCGTTTCGCGGTTAACTCAAGCCGGAAGGTGGTAGCTAGCCAGGCAGGCTTCATGGAAAAATTATAACACCAGTAACAATATTAATAACTTAATAATAATACTGATAATATAATTCTCACACGAAGACCTACCACCAAGCAGGCTGGCTTCTGTCGCAGCTTACGACACCGTGTTCTTCCAACATGGGATTGTATTTTAGGCCGTCCCAATATGCTCAAAACATACTCATTTACCTTTTCGCATTTTTTTTGCTCCCAGACAAAGATAAAAGGGCTACCATCCGGAGATGCGCGGGAGCAGGATGGTGAATGCTCATATATACCAGCTCAGCTGGCTGCGCCGGTTATGTGGGACTCCCGATAAACCTAGGGGCTTACTCACTAAACACCACTCGAGGTTGGTTTTGGCCAAACGGCCTCTAAACCTTCGTCGGACGCGACCCCTTAGGGAAGAAGGGCGCTAATCTTGTCGCTACTGACGAAAAATACGTAAGGAAAATATGTAAAGTTGGTCATAGATATACGCAAATACACCGGAATAGCCAAGGAATGCGTACAGATTACAAAATAAAGAAAGAAACGCGGACCGCATGATTACAATCTCATTTGCTAGGATTCTTTAATAACTTTGTTTATCCCCAACTTAAGATGAGAAAGACTAGAAACGAAGCCCTTAAAATGTTCGAGATATATTTTATAATTGAACGAAGCAGAAATATATCTCGGTTATATTTACTAATTAGCATGAACTAGTTTATAATATGTCATGTAATGTAATACTAGTTTATCGCCTGGTGGTAACTATAGTTCAAACTAAAAATTATATTATAAAAATTAATTGTAGAATATTTTTGATTGTAGTTTTACAAGCAATTATTTGTATATATTATTATAACTTCGTTGTTTCAAAGTGCTGTTTTAAAGAATGTAAGTAGCTACGAATATTTCGTTGCTAATCAATTGTCTGTCACAACCCAACTAGATCAATAACTACAACATATTGGGACATTTTTTAAAAAAAAGCCATAAAGGTATTTATTTTAGAAGGGAATAAAACTTTGTATGATTATCGGGCATGGCTCATCAGAAGATATAGTTAGTACTAGCTGTGCCGGCGACTTCGTCCGCGTGGAATTTAACAAAAAAGTTATTTAGTAGAAATAACAGTAGCTTAAGTTACTCCTTATTACATCAACTACCTGCCAGTTAAAGTCCCGCCAAAATCGGTTCAGCCGTTTCAGAGATTATCCGGAACAAACAGACAGACAAAAATTGTAAAAAATGTTATTTTGGTATATGTACCGTATATACATTCATACGCATGTAGTAAAAAGCGGTTATTTTAATATTATAACAGACACTCCAATTTTATTTATTATTATACATAAATTAATTAAGGATTACTTGATCTAATGTAGGCCAGTAACAATGTAAAAAACTCAATAAAAAAAAAAACCTTAATATTTTTGTTATAACGACAATACTAAATATAAATTGAATATATTAACTTATATAAAAGAATTATTTTATCGTTATCTATACTTTGATGCAAAGACCGCCTCTTTTTAATATTATAAAAAATATATTTGTATCATTATAAAATATAAATTATAAAAACGGACTGTGTGTCTACTTTATTTAAAATTGTCCTAACAATATATGTATATCTGTAGATACAATAGTTTAACGAGTAATTGCGTTATTTATTTATTATACTCTAAAGAGTAAAATAAAATGTTACGTAAAAATGTATTTTACAATAATATTGTACTCTTTAACATATAGTTTGGTAATTTAGTACATTACAAGTAAGTACTTATTTTAAAAATATCATGTAAGGAAGCTTTTTTGCATGAAATCGGTTTCCTCAATACAGTCAGTTAGAGTAAAGTAGAGAAAGTAAGATAGTAATTATTTAATGTACATTATGTAATAAAATTAAAAATGGTAATAACAGCAAACAAAATATCACCTTTAATATTTCATCAGACGTCATAAATACTAATATGTAATATTCCATGTATAAATATACTCAGAATGTACAGTTTTGTTATAACAATATTGGCAATCACGATAGTAGTATTTTTCTTTAATATTGTGCCACGCAGAAAGGACGATGACACAACAAATATATTTGTGTTTCTCATCCTTTTTTTAAACGTTGCTTACAATTCTATGTTCCTTATACAGAATCAATTATTACGCACTTCCCAATTTATAAAAACTAAAATAACACATGTAGTCAGAAGGTGCAATCGTTCAATGATTTAGGTATTCTGTAAGATTCTGATCGCCATTTTTTGCTTCCACTAGGGTATTCAGTTGAACTGACGTTAATGCCCCCCTATTAATAAGCAAACTCCGTTTACTTGGTCGTTATCTTGTCGACAAGGTGACGTGAAACGATCTATAGAATGTAAGTTGGCCTTCCACTACATAAAGTTTAAATTAAATCCCTGCGCTGAATGGCTTGACGTGAGTTAAACACGCCATTTTGTTTTATTTTCATTTTGTTCAGGATTCGCTGGTTCTTTCAATCCCGCTACGAGTTGTTGAATAGTTTCTCTCGAAAGGTGTTTTAAAGTGAACCAGTGACGTAGAAAGTTTTACATTTTATAAGGTTTCGAATAAAAAAGCATTCAGAGCTAGAACTGCAACATAAATGTTAACTTTGACAATAATTTTGTTAAATAAAACCAAACAATCTTTGATATATTTTTTTTTTGTAAATAAATACACTTATTTAATTTCAAAATAGTCTATAAAATACTCCTCTATCCCTAAGGATATTTTAAACTTAAAGTACTTAATGATAACCACGACAATAAATTCAGTTTTTATAGAAGATTCTGAAATCCTGAGTACTGACATACCAGATAACAAAGTTCATAACCAAATAAACCTTACTACTATCTAAAGAGCGTGGGATGTAGTCTGTACAAATAATAATAGGTAATTAACTTTTCCTTCTATATATGCGGAGAAGCAGCATAGTTTTGTGTATCCTAAAATAATGATTCAGGAGCTAACAAAAAAATGCAAATTAGGTTGAACAGCGTTTTATGCAACTTTAAGAACTAAATTCATAATTTATGCTGTGGCGTATATCTTCTCCACATTAAAAATTTAGAAGAAAGTTCCAACCATCCGCCCCTTCGTTGGTCTCGCTCCCTCGTGCACAAATATCTCGAAGGTAATGAATTACGCCCTGGCTCAAATGTTACTTTTCCCTAGAACGCGAGCAAATTAATATCAAATTCAATTATATAAGTTTCGATTCGATCATTACATCCCCTAGTTATATGTTAACCGGCACCGCGTAGGTGATGCCTTTGTTGTTACAGATGTGCATGGGCCGCAGTAAACAATCAAAAAAGGTACTGTTGGTAGTGACAATATTTTGGTAGTGATAACATTTTTTTAGTGACAACAAATTGCGAAGGTCCTAACAGTGATACAGTTATTCATTCGACAGGCTCTACTGCGGATGTCCCTGTGGCGCAGAGGATAGCGCGTTGGACTTCTAATCCAAAGGTCGTGGGTTCGATCCCCACCAGGGATGCGTTCTCATGTATTTTTATTTCGATAGACAAATTTTATTTTATCCCTTTAGCTCGGGACTAGAACAGGGTTACGGTATCCCCTGCCTGTCGTGAGAGGCGACTAAAAGGGCGCTTCCGGGACTGTGGACGGCTAGGGCGGGAGCTCGAACCGTCCAGCCAGGGAAGGACGTCGGTATGCGTGCGCGCGTACCGCCGTAAACACCAGATGGTGGGGGATGAGCAGAGGCTCATCACGAGCAGAGCCCGGCGGGGCACGTGCTCAGGACTACAGTTGCGTTCCGCTGGAGATCTCGAAGTCCTGTACATAGCGGTGAAGACGACCACCGAGGGGGTTTAAGTGCGGTAAAAATTCCACATAACCGTGCCTTTTAAAAGTTTCCCCCTTCGTAAACAAAAAGAAAAAGGCTCTACTGCGGAAACACCTAATGTGAATAAGAAGTCTGAAACGCGTCGGCCTGGTAGGATCTATATATGTATATAAAATATGTCGTACTGCACTGACTAGGTAACACTATAAGTGCCTAGCCACCTAGCACTAAGTATCATAAAATAAATAAATTAAAATATATTTATTATCTAACTTATCGGGAAACACACACACACACACCTCAATAATATATATTGAAAATAATAAAAAATATTTATGTTAACATATTAAATCTATGTTAATATGTATTAAAGTAATTAATAGATCAAGCTGCCTCCTTGACTGAGGTGGGCGTAAGCCTTAGCGACCAAATTCCTTATTATTGTGGTTGCTTACGAATATTCACTATGTCACCTTATTACTTTTTTGATAAACAAATAAAAAAGTCATAGTAGGCACCTACATATATATATGTTTCAAACGGGCCCATATACCCATCTCGAGGGCCCACCCACACGTAAACGTAAAGTGAACGTTACGTGCGTAGAATTTACACCTTCTACTTTGAACATTGGTATTTTATGACAATAATAAAACGTTAAATTTTATACAACAATACCGAAAAGACACCGTTCACTTTTCGATGCTTCGTAAATAAAAGTTGGATAAAATATTTTATGTTAGCTTTGGTTGCTCATAACTTTTTTTTTTAGGAAATATCTACCTAATAGTACGTAATAGGTACCTTTTATTCCTCATATACTATTATGTTATGGGTGTACAATATTATTTATATTTTTAACGCTACAAAAAAAAAGCTAGTTGACAAAATTTAAAAATTTCTTAATGTATACATTGATTTAGGTAAGCGTTACATATCAGTCATTAATGTTGCTTCGACTATAAGAATTATAATAATTATTATAAGAATATTAAATTAAGCACATAGGCAAAAAAAATTAAATTATAGGTCTACACCTGAAATATTTTTCAACTTATATTTAGAAAAACCGGAAATAAAAATAACTTTGTACTATTGTAAGCTTACATTTATAAACTTTAAGTTTCGCGAAGTGAATCGAAGACGAATACAATTCTTTACATATAATATTATTATGTATGTATGTAAGTCAATTAATTTATTTTAAACGGCTGGACCAATTTTGAAGAAAATGTTTGGTGAATCCGTTAATCCTCAAATCTCTTTTCAAGCAGTATAACATCTGTCGGGTCCGCTAGTATTGTTAAAAAAATATTATATAGACTATTGTATTTGTATTTAAAAGTTTAATTTACGCAGTAAGTACGTAGGTAACATCCAACATTCCATTCATACATACTTCATTTAATACTAATTCATGCTACAATGCTTTTTATTTCTCTGTTTTTAGTAAGGTGTCTTATATTATTATGTCAACGTCAGACTTGACACTTCCCAGTTTCACGTACGCTTCTTGTCACTTGTATTTGAGATGACAGAAAATTATTTACAATACAAAACTTTTACATTACGGCTTTCATGAATTTGATTATGAATAATGATTTTTAATAGAATTGTAATTATACAATTAAACAAACGCGTGTACTATCAACATGTTTGATACAGTGCAGTCGTCATCTTTAAATATAAGTTCTTGTCGTGTGTGTCTTAAAACTAGCGGTGAAAATTGTACTTCGTTGGACGAAAATAGTGATTTGTTAAAACTTTTCGAATTTTGCACCGATATAACTGTAAGTATAATTATTTTGAACTCTTCCTAATGTGTACTTATAGGTTGTTACAATAATATAACATACTTAATCAATAACAAACATATTGCTTATTATTAAGGGTATATTTGAAAATCATCAATTTAAGAGATTTCCAATCAAACGACACTTCGATACACCTATCAAAGCTTAGGCTAAACGTATATCATCACTTGATCTTCGGAGGAAATTGGAGAATACTCTCCTTTTTAATTACAAAGTTGTTAGAATTAATATGAAACACCATGATTTTAAATCACAATATCGCTCATATTTTTGAACTTGGATATTGTTGGAACTTATGGTATTGTTTGAACGTACTAGATGAATATTAGTTTAATATAGAAAATAGTGAATCATAATACTTACATTGTGTATATAATGTGCATCAATGTTGCCATCAGTGCAAAGATTCTGTTGCTAAAAATATAGAGTGACTTTATACAAAACTTAAAAGTAATTACAAAAGAAAATTAAACTACATAATTATTATTCCTATCTGATTATGTGTGTTTAAGTCAAGAACTAATTAGCTTTTACTCATGTAGGGTGTTATATCATTGAGAATTATGTAACCATTTACCATTGGTAGTACTGTATCGTACATCAACTTAAAATATTGTTGCTTTGGATGTGAAAAGAGTAACCCAAAAAAAAGTATTTGATAATTAATTCCAATTAAATCCGACTACAGGGGATTTTGAAAAGAATGGAGCCATGTAAGGAAAATAGATTCCACTTTGTTAAATAAAAGTAGTTTGTAATTCTGCTACTTTTAGCGCTAAATGCTGTTTTGCAGTTGGCTCTATTCACCATTTAGAATATTTTGTAACTTAGCCCTTGACTATTCACCACCATAAAAATCGTTGTTTTCTTATCCTACTAGTCTATTTAACTCATTTTGAACAAAAATGGGGGTTGATCTGTCTTCACCACCAAAGCAACAAATTATGGAAAAATTAACACAATAATATGTGAACACCTTTATTCTAGATACTTCCACAAGAAAAAGCTAGGACAGTGTGTGGCAAATGTGCAGACAAAATTAAAAGTCATGCCAGATTTAAAAAAAGATGCCTTGAAGCAAATAAAATTTGGAAATCATTGGAAGTTGAAAGTTTGGTAAGAATATGTAACATCGTGTACTTTCAGCTTACAATATCTTAGTGTAAACTTAATCATCTCGCCTTATATATCACTTTAATATATAAAAAACTAAATACTAAAGTTAAAAATAAGTATATAGTATCATATTTCTTATCAGTATGGATACTTTATGCATACCATTGAGAACTTGAAGACTGATAAAGCTCCTAAAATATCAAGCTATATTCAGTGAATTAAAGTTAACTGAGTGTTGATAGCATATAATTTATCTTAATATTATAAAGACACTGCAAATTTTGTGAATTTATATGTATGTAAAGAATAATCACAGAACTACAGCATCTGTTTCAAAAATTCATTTACGATTAAAATATTATGTTAT
Source organism: Megathymus violae (assembly GCA_003671415.1). Classification (NCBI taxonomy): domain Eukaryota; kingdom Metazoa; phylum Arthropoda; class Insecta; order Lepidoptera; family Hesperiidae; genus Megathymus; species Megathymus violae. The sequence continues at coordinate 1,379,840 of PDGT01000051.1, forward strand.
TCCAGATAAGCTTTGTATAGTGTAAATCAAATTCTGTGTCAGTCTGTTTGAATGGGATAATTTCGGAAACTATGATAAGGGTTTTTAGTTTTTACCAATAGATAGATTGAGTCACAAGTGTTAAAGTGTATAACATTGTTTTTTTTTTAAGAATCATTAACAAAGTACAAATTTCTAATGTTCTTAACGAAATTATTGTTGATTCATATACATATTTTAGCATTGCATCAACTTTCAACATTATGCTGAAGCACAAGAAGTTAAAAATGAAATTATAGAGATAGACAGACATAATCTAAATAAATTTGATAGTGATTTTATATGTGAAGAGGAATGCTTACCTGGTATAAAATACGAAATTGAAGGTAAAATCTATATTCAAATTTACGTACATTTATTTATTTATACTTTTAATTTAGTTAGTGGTACTTAAATTGAGTCACTTTGAGATAATCCATTGTTATTAAAGTTATTAGTATATTACCATATATATATTATATATACCATTGTTATTAGTATTTGTAATTATTGAAAACTAAATTAATACTAGTTTGATTACTTTTTGTTTAACTACATTTTAAAGAATTAAAATTACAGCAAAATTATTTATTTTCTTCTTATTGTAATTTATCAGTGGCATTATTTTCAGAAGAACATCATCATTTAAATAAATCTAAAATCAATACTGAGCACAAGCATACAAATATAACGGAAGAAATTAATGGAATAAAACAATTACCCAAATCAAAATGTGTAACTAAAGCAAGGCTGAAGTTTATAGTGCAAAATTCAGCATTGAATTGCTGTGGTAAGTTAAATGTACACAATTATAATTGTAGAACCTCATTTAATTACAATTAAATTATCATCGCATTACTTTGAATTCAATAATTTACTTTTAGGGCTGTGCAAACATACCTCATCTAGTAATGATGAGAATAGAAACCATTTAGGTGAGCATTGGTCGGACAATAATTTTAAATGTAATGTTTGCAATTTTACAAGTCAGGATTCTGCTGGACTATTGACTCATAGGTATGAGTTTATTGTTAGTGTATACTTATTTTGTTTAGTTATTTAATGCTTAGCAATAAATGAAATTATAATGTATTACTAGTAAATTTGTTGCAATGTAATAATCATACCTGTGGTCGGTTTCCCCAATACTGAACTAAACTTTCTTCACAATACATTCAGCAGGAGGACAGTGATGGAGACACCACTGTACATGAAGTGTTCTAACCAACTATTCAATTAATTACTCATGGCTGTTTGGGTGTTCAATTATATTGAGTGATTAAGTATGTTACCCTAATGCCTATTGGGACTCTTCATATATATTGGAAACTTAATGATAATTTACACACTTCTTAGAAGGAGCCAGACGTACGAGAGGATTGGAAACCTAACAAAATATATGTATCAAGTATGTAATAGTAATATGTAATAAGTATGTATGTATACAGAAGTGTAATTTTTTTAGGTATATTCACATACAAAATATGAACGTTAAATTGTACGTTTGTCATATATGTGATAGAAAATGTGCATCGGTTCTCTCGCTGGAGTTTCACTACAGATCGATACATTTAAGGAAACCCGGCGGCTTTTGTTCACAGTGTCGCAAAACATTCACCGTATTCAATACATGGAAGAAACACAGTCGGCTGCATACCCTCGAAAGGTTTATTTGCGACCATTGTGGTAAAAAGTTAGTTTATATTTTAAACAAGAAACGACCTAAACATCAATGTGTTTGTGTATTAAACACTCGAATGATTCTTGTGTACGTAGCTCCCTAAATACAGGCAATGTTTTACATAACACTACCATACTATACTAAACAAATAAGTCACAAATAAAAATATTTGTATTGTCGCAAACATCTAAAGAAACTCCTTTACTCAATTCACATGGAGTGTCTTTTTATACGGACATCAATAATAATTGATATAAAATAATAATCGTAAATGATAGTTATTCGAATATGGGCGCTACATGTCAACCGCCAAAGACATTTCGTTATTTTGTTGCGATTGCGATGTGGTGTAAATGTGGTACGTGTGATTGGACATAATTATCCTCTCATTCATAACAGTTTAAACTAATAGCAACTTCCCGCGTTTCGCTTCTAACCAAAAAGAAGATTTAATTATAATTGTATTAATTTTTAACTAAATTAAATACCAATTCTATAAATTTAACTGCAATAATGACAAAATTGTTTATATCTTCTATATAACCTTCATAAACTTTTATTTTATTTTAATTTCCATGCTTTGGAGTGGATATTTACAATATAAAATGTATGATATCTAAATAGCAAGTACTTTAATTTCTACCAACAAAAGTTTCAATATAAGTCCATGCAAACGTTCATACCCTTTTTTCACACTTTGATTACTCTAGGTAATGAGAAATCGTAAATAATTCGTCATTATCAATAAGTCACAAAACCTTCGTACAAGTTTTCATTCTTAATTCGAATTCTTAAGGGGTGAAATTTCTAGAATACACGTTTATTTATTTTCAACTACAGAGTTCTTTACTCATATATGCATTTGTCTCTAACATAACCTGCTTAGAATTGGTTTTTCCCGATTTATATTTTCAGTTGGATGTTTACGTTAAAATTATCGTGAAGTTTAAAGCTTCTAGCTTTCAGCTACGTGTCGATGACGTGGTTACTAAGGATTAAGAGCTTTTAAGATTAATGTGTTGCAGATTTTTATATAGACATGAAATCGTGGCTCATTTAATTGATCATGGCGATACTAGAAATTTTATATGCGATGCGTGCGGAAAAAGCTTTAAAAGAAAATTTGGACTTAAGGTAATTTATTTATAATTGTTTGTTATTATTTTTACGCTGTAAATGTAAGGTGATTGGTACAGCTCCGTTCACTCTCACGTTAGAAAGTTACAAAACAATTTTTATCCTTATCCGCTGCCGATAAAGATAATAACTTTGTGCAGTTTCTTGTGTCGATTACACAGACCTTCCCACAGATGACAGCGAGTCGGTTATAATGTTTTCATTATTATAACGCGTTTCCAGAATGAGTAGAGCTAACCCATGTCATACCACATCGGTCAGGATAGACAAATTTTACACACCTCGAAGAAAATCATCTGGAATGTATAGTATGCTGTAGGTATCTCTAACTCGCGGCGATTCCCTGCACCGAACAACCGACAGAAAAAAAATAAACAGATAGATGGAAAACTTGTTTTACAATCGATATATTTCGCTATTAATTTCTCAACTTCATGACTTTAAAAGGGCTTTCACCTTTATAGTTTTATTATTATAATTAACAATAAAATAAAAATAAAAATACTACAATATGAAAAACTTATGTACAAATTGACACTGCTTATTTTGCGGTCTATACGATTTATGCGTTGTATTTAGCTATCTTTGTAATTACTTTTCATCCTCTTCATCTCTCTCTTCCGCCTTCCATTTTCTTTGGTAACGAGTTCGTGATGCCTTGGATGGTACACACGTCAATGTCCGAAGATGACCATTTATCATCAGATGGGCAATTTTCTCATTTTTTTGAAAAACATCGAATCTTTAACGCTAACTTATTAATTTATTCTCAGTAGATATGTAAGTATTTATTGAAAGACCATTAGTCCCGTGTCTACTAAAATAAAAACTTAAGTTTTCCAGGTATTATCACAAAAGTTACTAGAGAATATTTTTTAAAACTGTGTGTTTAGTTTTTAAGCGATACCTAGTTACCTACTTACCTAAAAGCTATATACATATTACATCAATTGATTAAAATTTAATTCACAGTAATTAGACACTCTCACCTCTAGTGGTTATTCAATTGTCTTGTCCGCGATTGATTGCCGAGAGTAAATTTGTTCATTGATCGAGATTGTGTTGAAGTTACACTCGTCATATTATTTAGGGGGTCATTATTGTCCCAAAGCTGCGGAGGCTGCGGTGAATAATAAGCGTCAATGATAAATGTACTCTTATGTTAATCGATTGTAGTATTTATTATTTTGAACAGTAATTAAAAATGTGTAAAAAATTAATTTGGAATATTTTTAGACACACATGGAAGCTGTTCATTCATCGGTGGCAATTAAATGCGCACACTGCGATAAAGTATTTAAATCTCAAATCACTTATAAGGATCACATAAAAGTAGTCAATGCAGAAAAACCTTTCATATGCATCCACTGCGGGAAGACCTATCACCTGGAAAGCGCTCTACGGTCCCACATGTTCTGGCATTCGGGTGCGAGACCTCATGTTTGTGAGGTTTGCGGCTTGAAATACAAAAGCAAGGGGCAATTGAAGGTGCATATGAGAAACCATACTGGGTATATGCCGTTTAAATGCAACCATTGTGACAAGTGTTTCACGAGTTCTCAACCTTTGAAACGGCATCAGAGTGTACACACGGGTAAGCGAGCGCACGGGTGCACGTACTGTGACCGTACGTTCCATGAAAGGAAGGCTTTGATAGAACATTGTGCTGTGTCGCATAAGGTTAAGTTAAATGTTCAGTTGGAAGCGTCGCTTTGTAAGGGAAAGGAAACTTGTTCGTAACAAGCTGAATTAAATTTGTATCTAATGTGAACTCACTAAGTTTTGTTAGCAGCTAGATAAATGTATATTAACACATTTACTTCGTTGTGTCAGTAGCACAATGGAATAAATAGGTATTTCATTAAATGTACATTAGCATACACACTTTATTGCTACTGTAGCAAAATGAAGAATTTGTGTTTAGTGAATATGCGTTTTAAATCAGGATGAGGATGGTTATAGGTTTCATGGAGACTCCAGTGCCATCAATAACATGCACACATACGCATGCAAATATATACATACACAACAAAAGCACAGTACAACGCACCATTTAGGTACACAGAAATGTTTATTATTGTTTGCTAGTTATAAAATCAATCCATCCAGTTCAAATAACTTTGTTTAAGTAAACATCTGAATAAATCATGAAAATTCATTCAGCCATTGTCTGTATAAATCGTTTGAAAGTTCTGAAGGAAATTTTTGTAGTGTAAGTAAATTAATAAAATATATATATAAAATATCAGTGTTGTTTTTAATTTATGACCTTAATTTTACTATTATTTTACAGACGTTTATGGTTGGTTGGTATGGTATACCACGTTGGTGGTATTCCACTTATACATATTGACGCCACATCAAATATGTGAAGACCTAAATCACGTTAGCGATGTTTTTTTACATTGCTTGTATGCTTGTGATCACCTAACCTCATGGGAGATCATACTTTATGAAAATATCTATACATTTCTATTCTACAAATTATCTCGTTTGCCGCTTTTAAATTTGCCCGCCAAAACTAATGTCACTCAGCGTGCATTGTGATAGCGAGCCATGGACATTCCAGATGCGACAGAGCGGGGAAAAATAGTGATAAAGTGACTATTACATTATTCAAGGTGATACCAGCTCCCATCAGACGATACCTAAGTATCTGAAAATCTCATAAATATCCTGGAACCTGTACCTACATATTTTTCATTCCGGGTGCACAACGTAATGACGTCAAAACAAAAAATTCTTGCCTGCATTGATTCTACTATATAAAATTATTCTATAATTGCTAAATTTTCATGTACCTAATTTAGTATTATGGACTTTTATAACTCAATCTACATGATGATATAGATGAGTAGAAGTACCGAAAAATTGACGGATTCTAGAGGTCGAGGTGAAAGTCAGATAGAAAATTAATTGATTAGTCTAATTAAGTTTTAAATGTTTCGTTTATTATTAAATCGAACCTTTATGTAGCCGTTATGGGGTATAGGAGATCCATAAGTCTGCAGTGATACAATTAAAGCGGATGTGCAAGAGAAGTGCTTACCTTCACGAGGCTCGGGTGCTCATTCTAATATGTGTATCTGTCAATTTTTTCAACGCTAATGAGATAACAGGAATTTAGCTTCCTTAGTTTGCCTAATGAATGCGCCACTGCGTTTGCCTTCGACAATTTATAAGGCTGAAAGAATGAGGCTTGGAATTTATTATTCAAGCGGAAGAGTAATGCGTTTGAAAGGTTGCAGAATAGTCTTTAAAGCTATTCGAGGAAGTGTCAGCATTCAACTACGACAAATGGTTTTAAATAAGTCGTGGCGATAGCTCGCAATGAGGACGATAGGCAAACATATTGTGAATTTAATGGTAAAATAGTTATTTATGACGTAATACAATATAGCTTAATTATAGCTGTGTCGGCGGAAAGAAGGGTATTATTGATTCCTAGTCTTAAGGCACATATTTTTGAGACCGATTAATAATATCTGTTATATGTGATGTTTAATTTATGTATCTCGGTTGTCATGTCCTAGCGCTCTAAGAATGTTTCAGAAGGAAGCAAATGGGTATTAATACTCCTAAGTTACCAATAATATGAGATGAAACTTCACATTTTGTAAACAATACCGGCAAACAACTTTGGTGCTGCCACTTACACTAAAAAAAGAAGTTGCTTAGAGCATTTTCCACAATACGCAGTAGGGCACTACGAACAGGACGGTTGCCGGAGTTTCGGTCGGCAAGCGTTACATAAACTGGCCAATCTCTCAAAGACGACGAGCACCTTCTTAATAAAGGTATCGCGTAAACAAGTATCACTGCGATATCGTAATAAAGGATCGTATTATAGCCCGGTAAGTATCATCTCACAGTTATTAAGTGTTGTGAACTAAACGAATTTAAAACGAGCCTGCATTAAACTTTTACACATTTTCATGTTCGTCATGTTTATTCGAAGGGAACAGACTAATCCATCACCGTCGCCGGCAGTATGTCTCGTTGGCATAATGAAGTAGCTCACGACAACTCTGCCTCTCTGTATTTAACTAGATGACGCTTATTATATTGTGATTATGGATCTCTACTACATATTTATTATAAAACAATGTTTCTAGCTGTTTGAACGCGATTATCATTTGACCAATAGATACAGTGATTGACGAAGGTGTAGATATTTTTATGAAGGTTTTGTATAATTTCATGAGACTGATGGTAAATACGAAAGGAGTCGTAAAAAACCGTACGATCAGTTCTAAAGATTGTCCATTCTATCACCAATCAACGCGAAGCCAAGACCGGCGGTAACTCTATACTAATATAACAAAGAGAGAGCCCGAATTTGTAGTTGTATATATGCATAGGGTAATATTCGGAACCATGGCACCTATTTGAAAAATTAACTTAAAATAACATATTATATTATTAAATTGAAGAATAAGACATGCAGTCGATGGTAAGTGGACAGCACAAATTGTGTATCAAGATGCGTATGTAAGTACCTACCTATATCAGTTGTGTATGTCAATGTCACCTGCTACACAAAATTTTTGGTAACACCCGGCAATCGTGGGGACAGGCCAGAGGTAAACAATCTCCGCCGCCCGTGTATCTACATGAGAAAAATCAGGGTAATTAACAACGCATTGCGAGCCAGGAATGAAGCGATGATTTTATATTTGTTGTCCAGCACTAACTTGTTTGTGTGGATCATAAGTGATCGACTGAATTAAGCAACAACAAGGACGATCGATATTTTAATCACCGCTAATGACTAAATTTATTGAGAGCTTTGGTATTTCGAAGGGCACGTTGAGCGCTTGGTTTCTGTTGTTATCATTAGAATGTGCTGGTTAAGCTATTGTGGAGGCCGTCTAGTGGCATAATACATTTTAACACTTAGACTAGCTTGGAGCAACGTGGTGCAGTCCCATCTAGGCCTTCTAGATTACGAGAACAGACCATCTATCCTGCAATAGAACGCTGAAAGTATGTATGATAAATATATTTACCTAATACCAATACCAATATCGTCCAATCGACCAGGTATTGAACATTGTTATGAAATAGACTAATCCATCACCGTCGTCGGCAGCACGCCTCATTAGCATAATAAATGAGGTCCTCCCGACTCCTCCTACACTGTGTTACACCCACTTGACGGCTTTGTCGCTTCATTACAAAATATAAAACGCTAAAGAATTTCTTAGCTTATGGATTGGGAATATTGTGCTATATGTAACATACACTAATATAGTCTGTAGTCTTTTACGATGACAGATGTCAAAAGAAGAACAAGCAGGCCATTGTAATAAGAATAAACGTGATTAATAATATGCAAGATTTATTATTTAAATCTCACATAAACACATATAGAACAAATATATTGTTTACTATTTAATCTATAAAGATTTATACTGATTTTAATCGTATTCAGGAAACATAATAGGTTGTAACTTACCTAATTACATAATAATCTTTATATTGTTGGGAAAGAAGGTACATAGGTACCTATAGTAGATTCTGCAGAGGCCGAAATAACTTCTACTGCGGTACCTTTTTACCTAAATTAAAATCTTATTACTCGTAACTCTATAGATCATATGTTTTTGAAATAAGATATGTACATAATTTGGATCATGAAGAACAAAGGTATACCTTAATAAAATCGTTCACAGGAAAACCAATATAAATATCCTCAGTACTTAAATTTATCAAGAAAACTGAAAATATTTCTAGACATATTTTCAAACGCTACCTCACTGGAATCTGTTTTAAATTGATCGCTTTTCGTAAAATTTAAATTCTACAGCTTTTAACAGCATCGTTATAAGTTAACGTTTATAGCAAGCTTCCTTGGAAGTTTTATCATGAATCAAATGTTTTTTTTTTATATTGGCAAAGAGAATGAAGAATAAAAGAAATCTCTTCTCCATGAACCAGCCGCGCCAATGAATTAGATACCAACATTTTTTCAGTCAGTACCCCTCTGATGAAAGTGATGAAAATCTAAGACGGCAAGCGGAAAGAAACTAGAAAGTAGGAATCCTTTTTAGTTTTCTTCTCCTTGTGTGATAATTGCAAGTGCAGTAGAAATAATTACGTTACTTAATCACTAGTAGGAAAGTAGGTATATTTGTAGTACATGCTTGATACTTGTAGGCATATAGTGTAAAAACTTTTGAAGAGGCAAGATAAGGTGCTAAAGTACGACTGAAAATCAGTATTCCGTGGACTTATAAGTTGGAAATTTAATATAAACACTACAATATAAATAACAGAAAATACCAATTTAAAAACTTCTCGAAAATAATAAATACTCTTTCGAATGATTATTTCAAATGAATTTTCGTACTACGGTCTCGATGTAATTGATTACGACATAGGCTTCCAGCATACATACGAGTAATTTAGTAGGTTACCTATCGTTTTCAGTTTACGCTCGATAAAGCGAACAGGTAACAGCAAGTTATAAAGAAAAATATATTCTATAATTGGTCGTACTACTGAAGACATCTTCAACAGCAAGCACAAACCCGTAACTACCCTGTAGTATGCCGGTAGTGAATTGAAGTCAAAATACAAAATTATATGCTAGTCATTTGCATAATTATTAATATTATTTGCGTAATTAACCATGTAATAATAATAATTAACCATGTAGGCAATTACCTTTCCTGAAGTTTCTACCGAAACGAAAAGCCAATTTACTGGACAGCCTACGTCAAAATACAGGAAGCATTCGGCCATCTTTTGTTGAATAATATTAATAACAATAATACGAATATAAGAAACTGCTTAATGATCTCAACCTTCCTTAGTCCTTGCTTATCGGAAAAAGACGGTAATCTTCTTTTTTTTCTTTTTATTGTAAAAAGATGGTCGACATATTGTTTATGTTAATAGCCAACAAACCATAAACGAGCCACATCATGGTAAGTGATCACCGTCGCCCATGGACATCAGCAAGACCAAAGGTATCACTGATTCATAGTCAGCCAAGAAGTAAGAAGAATACGGCAAAAAACCTAAAACAGGAGAGAATACTGGAAATTTCAAACCAAACTTGTCAAATAATTAGGCGTTTCGGTTCTCACACGCAAATACTTTAAATTATCACTCAAAAAATATAAACATGGTTTACCTGTGACTTAAAAGTTGCATTTTATCTATTGCTGAACTCCGATCTCCTCTTACAGTAAGAGGGGATTAAGATAATTGTCTACCGCAATAACCAAATGCGGTAGTAAGATAACATATAATTTTGCAGATTTCAATCACCTATGATTACATAACGAAGAATTATCCAGTGTGAAGATTTTCTTCATCAAAGCAAACAATACTTACCTACCTACTTTCTAAAACTCACATAATTTTGAATTACAGATGCGTATTTGACTCCAAATCCAGTCACCAGTAAGAACGAAGCGACTGACGTTCAAATCACTAAAATGTCACAGTGGTCCATAGAAATTAAGCAAAATAAAAATCATTTGACAGCGCTTTGACAAACTCAACGTATCGAATGACAGCGACTGTCAAAGTCACTAGCGGAGCGTTACATCGTGTCGATGATAAAGGGCTGGCGGGCCTTGGATGGAATCCATTCGTGACGGAACCAGTGACCAGCGCATCACGTCTGTGACGAATCACTGTGCATCTTTATTATTCCGCATGTGCATCTTATTATCTTTATAATTGTTATTATTCCGCTCGTTAATTTATTTTGTGTAATTTTAATAATGGAAATACTTGTACAATTATACTTCGAGTGCCTATCATTCATAATGCATGATAAACCCGGATGAACGCCTTCCTGCGCTTACATGTAATTAATTCGAACATTGACCAATACAATGATAGTTAACAAAGCAGAATTTAAATTACATAGCTATCAAGCATTAACATTAGCTTCCCGGATATAATACTCCGATTACATCCCATGTATCCTTTGTAATCACAACGCCTGAAATGAACACATTTCTATGCATTGGCTTTACTTTCTTGCTATGGATATTTTTATTTTAGTCCATCGTGTCCTGAATATAAGAGTTCACTAAATAGATTCCCATTGATAAAATGCTTCGAGTTTTTATCTTTCCTGCCATAAAATCTCACGATACGTTTAGTACGGTAGATATCTATAAGTATCTCTTAAGTCCAAGATAGTCTACTTAGGACGTAAACACACTAACTGCAACACTTTTTATTATTTACCAGTCACAAAAAAGTAACTTGCTGCGATATAGTACCTACGCATGTCTAATATCAAACAAAGGTTTGCTTAAGTTGACTGATTTTGACTGTGAGGGAATGCCTTCAGGCATTAAGCCCACCTTTTGTTATTATAGCCCACTTTAGGCTTATAATTATAATGAAATGTAAATAAATACGTCTAATAACATGTATTATATGTTTACTAATTCTTTAGGAAAATGCCTAAAACATCGAACGTAATAAATGTATTTACTTAAAGGAAAAGATAATAGACAGCCCTTTTTATATCGAAATAAGACTCGAAAATTTACCGACCAATCATACATTATTACAAGGATTTTAACGGATTTCAAAAAGGGGGAAGGTTCTCAAATTGTTTATATTTTTTTATGTTTATAACTCAGAACTCCGTCTTTTATTATCTGATTTGGAAAAATCCTTTTTTGTTTGACTTCTTCCCGCTGGGTTCCATTTCAATTTAAAGGAAAAATACAAGGCCTAAAGGTGAAAAATTGGAGATATAACCAAGAAATTAACTTTATTCATATTGAAGACGTTTTTTTGGTTGAAATATTCACTTCTATCAATCCATTTACCTGTGTTTTCAACTATTATTGTTACGTAGACGTTTATCTATTGTTTTTCACTTTGCCTACAAATTATTGAAAACAAATCGCAAAGTCGCAACATTTTAAATCACCAAGGAGTGATTAATTCGTTATGGATACAGGAAGTTACGGGACATTACCTTCGGCCGGTGTAGGTAGATAAGCGTTCGTGCGGTCTTCTTGGTGCTATTAAAGGGACAGACTAAACAATTAATGTTTCCTGTACGACCTGCCACATAGCTATAATTACAGATCGATAGGAGTGTTATAAATATGTATTGCATACCGTCTATTTTAACAAATCGTGCATCGCATCAATGATAAGTGATTGTCTCCGTTAACTAACTACGGGTACAGTAGTGGACGTCAGTTGTGTGTCACCGGCAGTGGTAAAATTATTTGATTGCTTCCGTGTCTTGGAAAGCATGTTAAGATGTTCATTCGGGTCGTTTAAATACAGCGGTTAATAAATGTTGATACATGTTGGCTACTAAGGTCTTTTGCACCAAACAAAGTAGTAGAGTATTATTTAGATGATGTATTGTGGAACATTCCTTTTTTATTTGTTATTGAAGAAGACATTAAAAAATACCCGGTCACTTTTAACAAAGTATTTCTATCTTCAAATTCTGTCGAAACTAGGGTATGTTATCAAATTCCGTAACCGTAACCGAAATTACGGAAAACCGGAATAAAAATATATCCGAAACCGTAACCGAATACGATAAAAATGTTTAGAATAATTTCGGACAGTTATGAAAGGTTACCTACGGCCGAGCCGATACACTAGCCGCGTCTTTCTCATTTTAGACAGTTTTTACTATTTCATTGTTAAGGATATTGTTTTATTCTGTGATTATAATAACACATAATACCAGAAATATAATTCAACCTTGTAAATATATTACGTTATTTTTCCAATTAGTAAATCATCTAATATCCATAAAAGAAATTATCCAAAACAATCGGATAACCCCAAATATTTCATATCCGTAACTGTAACTAAAATCGGTAAAATGTTATTCATATATTCATATCCATAACATCCCTAGTCAAAACCCCCTGGGAATTCTTTGATTTTACGTGATCGTGTAGATGCTTGGTCTACTCCAGAACAGAAACTTCAGAAATCTCGATTTCTGAAAATGCTTTACATGTGTAACGTATGCGTGTGCGATAACATCTGGCAATGTTCGCCATCTTGGTTGCGCCCAATAATATACAATGCGTTGGGAAGTAATATGCGGTTAATTTGCCCTATCTAGATATCCAACACTACGCAAGCTTCGCTGTTAATCAGTTTGAAATTAGAAACTTCGATATTATCAAAGTATTATAACATTCAATATCTATGCGTAAACAATTATTGTCCTTTTGTTTTATTAAAAAATAATCCGTCGATTCATTGCCTCTTCACACGTTGATGGTTACCCATTCACTGATATGAGTACCAGGCAAACTGCAAGCATTATCTTAGACAGGTGCCACACTAACAAATGTAAATCAAGAAACTATAGAATAACTTTACAAACACCATTCGAAAGTCAACCTACGTCAGCCCTTCAAAGCTTTATATATTTACCTATTTTGCGTACCGCGTAGGATTGAAATATTGTGCTCACGTGGTTGTTGCCATTCTGTTAAAGTGGATGACATTAAATCAAGATTTAATAGATATTTTCTTTTTGTATTGTATTGTAACTTATTTTGCCATTTTTTGTGTTGAGTGTCAAAAATCAAATAGCAAAATTTTTTATTGGTCTACTCACATTTTCATCTTAATGATTTAGGACCATCCAGTAGAAATATGTATATGCCTGTGTCTGGTGACCCTCCACTTCCTTTACACTTATTACGTTTACACCATAACTTGATATGAAAACATAATTTAGATTTTAGATTGATGCGCCAACTAAATTGTGTATCTGTGTGTGTTTGTGTGTGCAAGAGTATGTTCGAATGTATAAGCGAGGGCGTGTATCTGTGCTTTAAGCAAATGCGTATAAAAACTTCGAGATTGTATAAATTATGTTCGCCGCGGTTCATGGATTGCCGCGAGCCAAGGATGTAAATATCGGCTTAAATGATCGCAAATGATCATCACAGTGACTTTAACTTTCAGAACATGTTCTTTGGATTAAAACATGAACATTACCAACTAATATTCTGCAAAATAGAAATTTAGCCACTACGATTAGGTTACAATAGCTAACTAACTTCCTTTCAAGAAACTTTGCACATTGAAACCACATAGTTGGCTGAACTTATCCACACGGTTCAAGCAACAACTCCTAAGGCTCTAAATAATGAGTTTCAAAGTTATGATTTCAAGAAGGCGCAACTAAGAGAAGTTTACGATCGTTGAAAATATCTTATTTTAAGTCATAAAATCTCGTTCACAAAAGAGTGATATGTTTTGATTGAAGATTCCGTTGGCAGTCCTAATGTTGCCCGTAACGCGTTTATGACTTTTTAGGTTCCCTCGTAATATGCATTACCAGTGCACTTTTACGAACGACTTTCTTGTTTAAAGATTTCTACAATCTTTTTAGTATGTATTATGCATTAAGGGGCACCTGATGGTAAGCCGTCGCGAAAAGATACACAACATCAGTATTATCTACAATATATTGCTGGTTAAAAAACATATCAAAAATACATTTTAAAAACTATGCTTAACAGCTTTAAAGGAATCGTTGACAAAGTCTGTCACTCGGGTCGTATGAATTTAAATCTCTCTTCTCTTTTTGTTATATTCTGGTTTAGTTATATTCTAATTAAAATTATTAAATATTTGCTTACTAAGGAAAATATGTTGAGTGCTGCTTACCTAAACATTCTTTATACTATTTTCATAGTTGTCTGAAGTATAATTAATATCTCGTTCATGGCGGTCTGACTCGTTTTAATTCAAGAATTTCAGATATATTATAATCACAAATGACTTTTTAATATTGGAGAATTATTAATTTTGTCTCTAGTCAGTAATGATGATATAAGCAGAATGGTAACTGACTCTATAAAAAATAAATCTATAAAAAGCAAAGAGCAGACCGGTTAAACTATACCTTGGTGAGTAGGCATTCCCGCCCATGCATATCTACTATACAACCAGGGCCACTGAGAGCCACTAATAAATTGTAGCCAAGCGAGTATAAGGATATATAGCTGACAGTATAACAACCCTTAGGGTAGAACCCTTTTTCAGGTATGAACTGCATGAGGGATAAAATATTTGATGTACGGTGAAACAAGAACTTTATTACCGCTTCGGCAGCTTTGAAACTTTTGTTATTTTAACTTTTATTAATGGTAAAATACTTTGAAGACTTGTATAAAAAATATGAACAGGCAATAACGCTGCATTCTCGATGTTTACATTCAAATTCCCGAGAAATACTAAGCACCACATTGGAAAATATTTATCTTGGATTTTCTCATAAAAACATTAACGTAAGATCATGAAACGCTATTACCAGCATCGAGTAGAATTTGTATCTCAGTTAATAAATCTATTTATACTTGACAAAATAACTATATTAAAGAAATACTAATACTTACATGTTAATAAGTTACTATTTTTCTATGTACTTACAATGCAGTTATAACAGAAAAAGTTCTATAACGTTTCATTTTGTACTGAATTATCAATACAAGTGAATTATCAATTTAGTAACTAATGCATCCTATATAACTTGGAAATGAGTGTATACGAAAAATTAAAAACGCTCTACGAATATGTACTACCTTGCATTTAGGGTTTACCTAGTAATAAAATGTATTTTTTAGAGTGCATTATCTAATTACTATAGCATTTCATTACATCTATTATGCCTCTGTTGGTCACAAATGACATTGGGCGCCGTGCTTAAAACAGAGTTAACCTGGATTGTACTTCATCATGCTGTCGATTACATTGATGTCGTCAACATAATATTCTTGAAAGCACTTTAATGTTACCAAATCTGTCTGTCGACCACGCCCAAGGTTCCATAACTGTGTTTATCATTATACTTGCGGTCCGCCCCGGTTTCGCACGGGTGTACTTTATCAATAGTTTCCGCAGCGTATGCGATGAAAGAAATTTTTAAGCAAATTTTTTTGCATCTTGCTTCACGTTACTGAACTTTTAGCAAGGATCCCTTTTTTTTTCTACTAATAAACATAGCCTATGTTACTCAGGTATAATGTAGCATTCTAATGGTGAAAGAATTTTGAAAATCGGTTCGGTAGTATTTGAGTTTATTTGTTACAAACATACAAAAATACAAATTTTTCCTCTTTATATTATTAGTGTAGATTATCAAAACAAGCATTGTATTATACGCACATTTACATTTACCCTCGATTTAACGGGCCATGGCGCAGGTTTTTTTTTTATACATAGCTGAAAACGAGACTAGCTATCCAATGTCGAACGGTCAACGCCGTCCGTAGACGTATGTATGTACATACGTAATGCCAAGCAGGCAGCGGGGAATCTGCTTTACACCTGGCTCTCCAACGTTACAACTGAAACACGTTAAATATATTTGACTATTCAGTCTAGAACAATAAGTTATAAAGCAGGTAATTAACTGAACCATGCATTAAATTAATAAGAATTACATTGTTTTTCACGGAACCCAGTGGCGTCTATCTGGATGGACCTGGCGCAATTGCCTGGCCAAACAACGGTCTAATAAAGTGCACTATGAGCAAGGGAGAAAATCGACTTAAAAATGAACTCCCGCACCGGGGATACCGGGCTCCGTGATAAAAGAGCTATTGTGGAAATTATGCATTGGTATTTCTGGTTAATCTTAACATTTGCCAGACGTTTAGAACTTCTCTAAGACAAATTTAATTTACGTCGGGCATATTGTAAAGTTTATTTGCTATATAAGTAAATAAATAACAACATTGGCGGAGCTAAGTCGATAATTACTGTGTCAATCACATGGTTATAGTATGTTCTCTAGTAGACACTAGGTTTTAAAATCA
The DNA here is from genome assembly GCA_003671415.1 of Megathymus violae. Classification (NCBI taxonomy): domain Eukaryota; kingdom Metazoa; phylum Arthropoda; class Insecta; order Lepidoptera; family Hesperiidae; genus Megathymus; species Megathymus violae. The sequence continues at coordinate 1,396,481 of PDGT01000051.1, forward strand.
GTGATAAAATGCGAAAGATGATGGATAGAATTATAAAATAAATAAGTAAAGAAGAAAGGTGCAATGTTTAACTTAAGTAATAGTAAAACAGAGTAAGTATTTGAGTGAATTTACCGAGGAAAACACCGACACGTTATTCATATATGACTCGACGATATGCAATTACTCTCGACACATTTATCTTTCAGCTCGCATCTGTTTCATCCAAGTGCCGATTGCTGTTCGCCTCTATCAGACCACAATCGTGGGGACGCAAGTCTCAATTAAGGTTCCATCTAAGCATTGTCTCGCTAAATAATGTAGAACATATTATGTATGTTAATAATACCAGTAATAATACCAGTAATAATACCAGTAATAATATTAGACTTAACTATAATACTGATAATATAATCCTTACGCGAATCCCTACCACCAAGCAATTTGGCTTCTGTCACCTCATTCTGTTATGCCAGCATGGGACTGGGGGGAGTATTCTAGGCCACGCCAACACGGCCAAACCATTTTTAGGTAGAACCTCTTGTAACATTTTGCTACTCATGCACATCGGCTTTGGAACTACCTCCCAAATTACAAATGAACCCCCATTTCATGAATGAATTCCCATTTGAACACCTTATTTTAAGTTACACAGTCTATTTATTACATTTACATGTTGTACTAGAGACTGCCGGTTGTGGTTGCTCTTTGAACATTAATTAAAAGCGCGAAAAGAAACCGATAATAGTTAATTAAGATCTAGTGGATGCGGTCGCATTGTTTTTGTAGTTTGCTTCATAATTAAAAATATACAATTGAGCCACTTAACAATTTCAATTATGTACTTTTTTATTGACAAACCTGTAACACAATTGTTATAGTTCCAGTATGCTCAGCGAAGATACAATATGATTTCCGATCGTGAGACTTCTGTGATATAGAGATAGATAGATAGATGGCTTTGTCTTGGTTTATTGTGATGTCTTTCTACATATCGATCACAAGCATCAAACTTATTTTTGATGTTTATTAATTGACATGGAAGTGGAATGAAATCCATACCACATGGGTGAATTAAGGGTAAATTTGAAACCAACATCAAATAAAACTGTGCGCATATTGATACTCCTGAGGTTTGAGATGTAGCGCAATTTTATGTACTCGTAATATTCAACCCAACACCCTTTAAACTGGCATACGTAGCTTCGGTTACCTGTTTCAATGTAGCATTGAGTGCGGTGGTAGAAGTGGAAAATTTGCGTTATGAACCTTTATCTAGTTATCGATATACTATAGATTTGAAGATGTAAGATTTTATCTATCCTTGAGTCCGGCTTCCCCCGCTCTTGCTATATCTTCTCAGACACATGGGGCAGGTCCATGCAGCAGCATGTCTAGCAAGACATCGATGGCGTAACGCGTTTATTTCCAACGCTACATACTACGATGTGATTCTTTTACTGTCTAAATGTTTACTTAACTATGGACAGTAGAAATATTGAACAGCAACGCATCGATGATATTCTTATACGACAGAAACCCATAGTTTTCGGGCATAAACCTTAATAAAACGGCACATTAAAAGATTAATTCATAATACCTTGAGCTGTATGTGAAAAATACGCTGTGCAGTAAGCTTTCATAAAGGGTTAAAAACAAATCCTATATTCTACTGCCACTAATACGGGTTGTGTACTTAAGTACTTATTTTTTTTTTTATTTTTATAGCAACTGTAAAAATATTTTTAGATGCTTACACATTTTGCGAGTTCTATTTGATCCTTTATTTAACTTTTAAACTATAAGTAAACAGTATAGTCCACTTTATCATCATCACAAATTTTTGAGCTCGGTTATCTCTTCAAAGTAAAAGGGTAGCCTTAATACACCGCGCTTTAAGTAAAAATTGACGTACTTTAGACCTTCGAGAATACTATGAATTAATTTGCGCTTATATCTCGGATATATGTACTGGGTATAACTTACATACTTATATTTTCTTACGGCGTATTCCTTCATGTGTCTTTCTTTACCTACGCACAATAACTTTAAAGATAGGTTCAATATTAAGACTAATAAGGCACATTAAATAAAAAATAACAACAATAATGAACGAAGCATAATATTGTAACACCCAAGAAAAAAAACACAAGACGCTTTCTCTGCTAAAAAAACTGGCTTTGTCTATAAAAACATCAACATCACCTATGTATCGAATAGTATTTTCCGCTTACTAATTTAACTGTAATTCATTTTTTTAACTGTGTTCCCCGATCAAATTTGCACATAACTTTACTAAAATGCAGTAACGTGCAAAGTAAGTGCTTACCCTGCTATCGACACAAGCCAGGCGTGTTCAGCGTAAAATGATTAGTTAGAAATAAGCTCCCGTTCCGTGTAGCGAACAAACGGGGGCAATAAAATCAAATGAATTGTGGTAATGGCCATAGTTTGAACGGATAGACAAGGGAACTAAAGGTACATCTAATACTAAAGAGCTTAAGTAAAGTAAATTGCTATTACTTTTATTATATTCTTTAACCCGTTCTGTTGTCCTTAAGCGATTTTAAACATTATCCAAGATATGACTATGTATATTGGCTCTTTGATACCTATTTAGAAAAATTCTCTATCACGTCAATGAGATTCGTCAATAATTTTGGCATTATAGCTTAAGGACGGTACATTTTAACGGGTCACTGTAAGGCACGTGTATCTCTTTGTACTCAAGGTAAGTTGATAACAATACTCAACTTTACTCTCTATATAATATATCTATGTAACTATACCCAAGGTAACTATACTCCTTCACACTTATTCACTGCGGATTTAGTGGAGGGGTTATTTGCCGAAGTATAAGAAGTTCCTACGTCAAGTACTCTAACAAGGATTGACGGTTTCTTTGGTAACGATAACAAATGAGATCAATGGTTTAACTTATGCTCCGGAGTTAGGAAGTGCTCATTAATTCTGCCCATTGTTTGGTTATGAAACGATTATCCTATTAATACTAGATAAATTTTGCTTTGATTTATCTTAATTAACGTGTAGTAACCTAAGACTTTGAGATATTACAAACTTTTAGATTTGCTAATTACTTATTACTATGTGTTGCCAGTAAGTACTTACGGATCTGAGACCTGATCAAATCAAATTAATTCAAAAATCTTCTCGAATTACCTCTAATTATTCAAACACAATTATTTCTACAAAGTAACATATATTATTAACTTAAAAGTTACATTTTAAATATAATACCTACTATAAATCCATCCCATTGCGTATTGTGAGAGTTTAACCACATCGTCTGCTTTAGAATTCTCACGGCGATTCACTGAAAGAACTTAAACAAAACTCTAAGTTCCACGTACATTGCACACAGAAATTTCGATTTAAATGGCCATTAAACTGGAAGTAAACTAAGTGTTTGAGATTTAAAATACACACAAATAAAACAAATCTAGAGTGATAACTTTACAAATTTTTTGGTTTTCCATACATCCAATAAAAAACGGCATTCTTATGAGCTCACACGTTTGTCTGTCACGTCCAATTTTCTCTGAATTTAGTTTACAGAAAATGTTGAAATTTCGTACACGTTTTGAGTGTGGTGACCTACTGAGAAACGTATATGACGTGAACATAACAAAAAATTTGGAGATGACATTAAAAAATAACACTAAAAACTTGTCGGGCGTATTGTGTGATATCTATACTAATCTATAATCTATACTAGGTGTGCCCGCGACTTCGTCCGCGTGGAATTCAACAAAAAAGTTATTTAGTGGAAATAAAAGTAGCCTTAGTTATTCCTTTTTACATCAGCTACCTGCCAGTGAAAGTCCCATCAAAATCGGTCCAGCTATTTCAGAGATTAGCCGGAAGAAACAGACAGACAGACAAAAATTGTAAAAAATGTTATTTCGGTATATGTACCGTATATACATTCATATGCATGTAGTAAAAAGCGGTTATTTTATTATTACAACCAGACACTCCAATTTTATTCATTAATATAGATAATTCACTAGATGTTTATGAAAAATAGTTTTAAAATAAATGTATATAATTAGATTCTTGTGGTGCAGTACTCAAAATGCTGGCAGCATTCCCTTGTTATACGGCAATGCTTATAAGCTGAGCAAGTAAGCCTCCAGCTCTTAGGTCGCATGTCTTATCTTTTAACTTTTTTGAAGTTTATTTTGAGAAGATAATGAGTGTCAGGGCTCCATGGACCAAGTGTCTCGACTCCGAATGCTTAAAACAAAATTAAAAAAAAAGAAAATTATCTATATTAATATTATAAATTGAGACTGCGAATTTTGTGACTGTGCAGAAAGTAATTTGCGGAACCATGGCACCTATTTGAAAAAATATTTTAAAGGCACTTTATTCACACAGATGAACATAAGTTATGTTAAGTGTATATGTATATAATAATTGTTGATCCAGAACAATTTCGAGCCGGGTCGTTTG